>OY253756.1:14298966-14709512 GCA_958009045.1 Oxytorus armatus
TTTATTGAAACTTTGAGAATATTTTATACATACATTTATGTATATACTATAAAATTTTTGAAGAATTTTCTTGAAAAACACCGGGGATATTAGCGACCCCATATTGCAGGTCACAATCAGACTAAGCATTTTGCGTACATTCTGGAAGCCCCAATTTTCATCTGAAATCAAACGAGGTTGGAATTTACTTTTATTATATGTCTCTCTTCTTTATGAACCTAAATGCTATTTATTTTTGATAGTTTAAAAAATGAATATAATTTATTGAAACTTTGAGAATATTTTATACATACATTTATGTATATACTATAAAATTTTTGAAGAATTTTCTTGAAAAACACCGGGGATATTAGCGACCCCATATTGCCGGTCACAATCAGACTAAGCATTTTGCGTATATTCTGGAAGCCCCAATTTTCATCTGAAATCAAACGAGGTTGGAATTTACTTTTATTATATGTCTCTCTTCTTTATGAACCTAAATGCTATTTATTTTTTATAGTTTAAAAAATGAATATAATTTATTGAAACTTTGAGAATATTTTATACATATATTTATGTATATACTATAAAATTTTTGAAGAATTTTCTTGAAAAACACCGGGGATATTAGCGACCCCATATTGCCGGTCACAATCAGACTAAGCATTTTGCGTATATTCTGGAAGCCCCAATTTTCATCTGAAATCAAACGAGGTTGGAATTTACTTTTATTATATGTCTCTCTTCTTTATGAACCTAAATGCTATTTATTTTTTATAGTTTAAAAAATGAATATAATTTATTGAAACTTTGAGAATATTTTATACATATATTTATGTATATACTATAAAATTTTTGAAGAATTTTCTTGAAAAACACCGGGGATATTAGCGACCCCATATTGCAGGTCACAATCAGACTAAGCATTTTGCGTACATTCTGGAAGCCCCAATTTTCATCTGAAATCAAACGAGGTTGGAATTTACTTTTATTATATGTCTCTCTTCTTTATGAACCTAAATGCTATTTATTTTTTATAGTTTAAAAAATGAATATAATTTATTGAAACTTTAAGAATATTTTATACATATATTTATGTATATACTATAAAATTTTTGAAGAATTTTCTTGAAAAACACCGGGGATATTAGCGACCCCATATTGCAGGTCACAATCAGACTCAGCATTTTGCGTACGTTCTGGAAGCCCCAATGAATATAATTTATTGAAACTTTGAGAATATTTTATACATATATTTATGTATATACTATAAAATTTTTGAAGAATTTGCTTGAAAAACACCGGGGATATTAGCCACCCCATATTGCAGGTCACAATCAGACTCAGCATTTTGCGTACATTCTGGAAGCCCCAATTTTTATCTGAAATCAAACGAGGTTGGAATTTACTTTTATTATATGTCTCTCTTCTATATGAACCTAAATGCTATCAAAAAAATAGAAAATTGAATTTTTTACAGGGGTCAAAACAAAGCATGATTATTTTAAATAATGATAATATTCCGATTTTAGTTTCATATAGAGCGCAATACTACGAAGAAAGTCACTGCCAAATTTCAAAACGATTGGTTGAAAACTTTTCAAACTATCGTGTACGCAAGTTGAAAAAAAGTCGTTTTCAGAAAAACGCGTTTGAAAAAATAGTGACCGCACGAGCGATCTTATTTTCTCGACACTCTTTGTCTCTCTTAATTTTTTTTTCCACCCCTATAACACTCTCTCTGGAACGCCATTCTCCGTGCACATTTTTGCCCTTATCGTTTTCCCTCGCTGGTCCTCTTTCGTCTCACGTTTCTTCGCAACAATGGGTGAAAGCGAGACGCGGAGAAATGGAGAAAGTGCAAAAGGGAAAAGTGTCCAATAGAACTCACTGGGGGTGGGTGAGGATTGGGGGTGGCGTTGCACGCCCTTGTAGTGTTCGAGACTTTGTCGCGCTGTGAATGAAAAAGAACGCACCGCTACACGTATTATTTTGGCTTTGGCTTTTCGTTGTGTGCCTCTCTCTGTGTGTGTGTGTGTGTGTTCGATAGGATCGCTGGTGAATAGGACGAGAGCCGAGAACACGGGATATCTTTGCGCGCGCGCGACCAACTTTTTCATTGTGAAAGAAACGCCTAACGTGTGGTTTTCGTTTCTTGAACGTGTGCCTTTGTGTCGCGCGCTCTCGGATTGTTTTCCCCATCCGTATCATGCCCAAAACCTCGCCAAAAAAATCAGATGACTTTGCGCGAGGGGTTGAGAAAATTTTGAAAAATTGCTTGTTCGTTTTTTTCGGGAGAAAAATTAATTTTTTTCTCCATCGTACGATCGTTGAGATTTATCGTTTGTTGGAAAGCTGTTTTACAATTCGAAATAGAAAATTGTTCGATATTTCGTGAATGTGCACAAAATCGACCATGAGATGGTTTTTGGTTTTTTGGTTTGATTTTACATCTTTTCACATTTTAGACTTTGTCTCGTTATTTTTCACGAGACGATAACGAGTACGCGCTTTTTTTTTTCTCGTCAATCTCGCCCGCTCAAAATTCATGCTTTTTTTTCTGTTTTTTTTTCTTAGTTATTTTTTTGTCTTTACCAATCGCCGAAACACGATTTGATCGGTTCGCATGGGGAATCGAGATGGCGTACGTTGTCCGGATCGTTTTGGACGAGCCTCGACTTTGATCGTGCACGGTTGGTCAACGGGCGAAAAACCATGAAAAATCGTGTACAAAAATGCTCGGGGTATACTCTAACCCGAAACGATTCCCTCGGGACCTATTAGTCATCCCCCACTCACTCCCCTCTCACGCGACGCCGGAACCGAGTCGAGGAGAGAGATATCAAGTCCATGAACAAAAACTGGCTTTTACACGGTATACTGTAGGCAGGTAACGGGTTATGTGCAGATAGAGAAAGAAGGAGAATGAGAGCGATGCGGGAGATTAGGGGAGGTGCTGGATTCGCGTCACTAACGTTTTTCCTAAAGCGACTCCACGCGGGGTTCGAATTGTGAAAAAAAAAAAAAAACCAATATACATATAACGAGTTAACGAAAACAAATGAACGAAGAAAAAGATTGAGCGCTTTTGTTAACCCGCAAAAATCGAGTGGTATCACGCGTGCGTGGTCGCGGAGCCCGGAGTAATTGAATCGTATCGGGATTGGTATCCGTTGCTTTTTTTTTATTTTTTTTTATCGTGTAGCATACTCCGCCACCCTCATTCGTTAAATCATACATTTACGACCTGGTAAGTTCGTTTAGTCTTTTAAACGGTGAGTGGGAAATAGGGTTAGGACAGCGTTTTCTCATTGATTTTCATGAATTTTTTTATAGTATAAAAAATGAATATAATTTATTGAAACTTTGAGAATATTTTATACATATATTTAAGAATATACTATAAAATTTTTGAAGAATTTCCTTAAAAAACACCGAAGATATTAGCGACCCCATATTGCAGGTCACAATCAGACTCAGCATTTTGCGTACATTCTGGAAGCCGCAATTTTCATCTGAAATCCAACGAGGAATCCTCTTTTCATGTGGAATCCTCGTTTTCCAACGAGGTTGGAATTTACTTTCATTATATGTCTCTCTTCTATATGAACCTAAATGCTATCAAAAAAATAGAAAATTGAATTTTTTACAGGGTTCAAAACGAAAAATCATGATTTTTTGCCATTTTTTACAACCTTATTTGCAAAAAAAAAATTACTTAAAATAATGATAATATTCCGATTTTAGGTTCATATAGAGCGCAATACTATGAAGAAAGTGACTGCCAATTTTCAAAACGATTGGTCGAAAACTTTTCAAACTGGCGTGTACGCAAGTTCAAAAAAAGTTGTTTTCAGAAAAACGCGTTTGAAAAAATAGCAAAATGCTGAGTCTGATTGAGACCTGCAATATGGGGTCGCTAATATCGTCGAGTGTTTTTCAAGGAAATTCTTCAAAAATTTTATAGTATATACTTAAATATATGTATAAAATATTCTCAAAGTTTCAATAAATTATATTCATTTTTTATACTATAAAAAAATTCATGAAAATCATTGAGAAAACGCTGTCCTAACCCTATTTCCCTCCCTCAATGGCTTATAACAATAGAACGAGTCGGAATTTTCATTTAAAATTTTGGAAATATACATATTCTTCAATAGTTTTACTAACAATTTATGAAATAAAAGAAAAATCGATTTTTTGAACCGTCTAACCCTATTTGCCCCCTTAAAAAATTGATAAAATACTGGAAAACGATTTGACAACCCTTATTTTTTCTTTTGCGTTTTTTTCGCCCCCTCCGATAATTTTGTCATCAGCGAGATTTGAATAAGGTGGCTTGCGGTTTCCTCCAGTATTCTGATTAGTACAATAAATTACGTTCAGTATCACGTACCGAATGTAAATGAACAAATTGATTACAAATTAAGGGAGCGGAAGTGCCGCCATTTCGATGAAAACCGTATTGACCAATATCTCCGTTACCGTGCACTTTAGGCCAAAAATGGTAATGACCTTTCTCGTAGACAATTGAATTTCCCTTCTTTTTTTCCAGATAATTTTTTTTCTATCACTCACCGTTTACGACTTATACGACTGTTAGGATTTATTCTTTTACTTTTTGTCCTGTATCTCTCCTAATAATCGTTTAAACAATAAAATGCTAATAACTTATCTTTTAAATCCCTGCATTTTCCACAACTTTTATTGAAAACTTTTTTCGTCTAAAATTAATATTCTCAAAGTTACAACGCGTTTTTATTAGCCTTGCACCCAGTAGCGCAACATTGAACGCGTTATAACTTTGAGAATATTAATTTTAGACAAAAAAGTTTTGAATAAAAGTTGTGGAAAATGTATGGCTTTAAAAGATAAGTTATTAGCATTTCGTTGTTTGAACAATTATTAGGAGAGATACAGGTCGAAAAGTGAATAAATACATTTTAACAGCCGTATAAGTCGTAAACGGTGACTGATACAAAACAATTTATTTCGAAAAATTTCTAGGAAATTCAATTATCTACGAGAAAGGTTATCACCATTTTTGGCCTAAAGTGCACGGTAACGGAGATATTGGCACAATACGGTTTTCCTCAAAATGACGACACTTTCGCTCCCTTAATTCTTAACCATTTTGTTCATTTACATTCGGTAAGTGATACTGAACCTTATTTAAAAAAAAAATTGTCGTTTTTTCTAGTGCATTGTGGACAAGAGTAACGTGGCTCTCTATTGATTTTACTAGATGTTTAGGTCGTCGGGACACTTATCGTTGCTCTTTTTTTTACGATGTAGCCACACTTTGCCACCCTTGTTCGTTAAATCATACACTTACGAGCTCGTAAATTCGTTGAGTCTTTTAAAAAATTGATAAAATACTGGATAATGATTCGACAACTCTGATTTTTTCTTTTTCTTTGATATTTTTTTCTCGATAATTTCGTCATTAGATTTGAATCAGGGTAAGCTCGTGGTTCTTCTTCCTTTGGTTCTTATTCCTTTATCCGAGGAGATTTTGAACGTTGAACACATTGAAGCCAGATACTTTGGTTGATACAAAACACGGTTTATATACGCGGCGGGTACGAGGCTGCCGGACGATCTTGTCAGTTTAATACAGAACCGCGCGGAAGAGAGAGATTTCGAAAGGAGTGGAGAGGTCCAGCGACAGAGGGCCCCGGTAGGGAGGACGAGACCCGAGAACGTATCAATTTCATGCGAATAGGCTGAATCTCGAAAATCCTCGTTTGTAGTGGAAATGGGGTCCGGTCTATCCAGGTATATTATAGCGATGACGGTGGGATCGACGGATCGGTGGAAGCCCTGGAAACTATGTATGTTTGCTTCAAACCGTATACGCCTGTGTGCATGAATCTGTGTGTTTGTGTGTATGGTAGCTTGAGTCTACACCGCGATGTTGCCAGGGCACAAGCTAGAAAATGGCCCGGGATAATTAATGCCGGGCAACGATGCCTCGGATGATTAATGGCGGAGTGCCTCTCCGACGTAATAACGTTTTGCGCGAGAGCCCCGGCGAATTAAAGTGTTTACGCACGCGCCCACTCTCTCTCTCTCTCTGTCCTACAACCATCCCTTCGCAACGCTGTTTTCCCTTGTAACGACAGCGAAACAACAATCTACCACGGACCATAATCGTCGTTCAACCCTTTTTATTCCTACTCTTCATTTTTTAGTTTATTTTACTCTTTCTTTCTTCTTCAGGACTCTCTCCGATGTCTCTTTCGTCATAAATTATCGTTTAAGCTTCACGATGTCTCTATCGACGTGTAGACGGATATTTCGCCCTTGTCACGGTCTCACATTTGTGTGTTGTACCCACCCCACCCCCCCGGGTTTGTTCGTCCCATTCTCTTCGGTGGCGAAGGAGTGTGAGAGCGCGAGAATGATTTTTGTTTCGCCGAGCGCGATACCCGAGAGATACGCGAGGAAAAAAGATGACCACCCTCCCCTGTGGAAAAAAAAGGGGTATTCCATTATTCAATATTATGAAACGACGACGTGGGTCCGAGCGGGGTCCGACGAATCGATGTTCAGTCCCCGAAACAGCGGTAGATATTTCTTACTTTGTCGCGGCGGGAAGGGACGCTAGGAAATCACTTTGTTTCTTTTTACCTTCTCTTTTGCTCCTCCTCCCTTGATATTGATCGATCTTCTTCTCTCGGAGTCGCGTGCTCATCTTTAACGTATCGGCCGGATGATTATTTTATTATTGTACTTTCTCTCTCTCTCTCTTCCTCTTTCTCGCTCTCTTCCTCCATATGTTTTATTGACAAAGAACTTTCACGTTCGAACAAAGACCTCGGCGAGAAGTTTCTCACGCGATTATCGAGCCGCAGGACGGAGGCATAAAACTTGTCGACAATTTTTGTTGTTGTTGCCGTTCTCTCCTTCTCCTCCTCCTTCTCCTCCTTCTCCTTCTCCTCCTTCTCCTTCGCCTCCTCCCGCGTTTCTCTCTTGGGCTGCAATTTTGCCTTATTGCTCGATGCAATTACTCCCTTGAACGTAGAAATGTATACGACGACACGGGTTCACCCTATTTTGCGCTGCTCCCTCCCCCCAAACCCCACGATATCGCAACCCACAAATGGCCCTTTTCTCTCGTTATAACTTTAAAAAAATCCTTGTTAATTTTCGCGCAAAGTTTCGTCGTGGATAAATTGGAATAGTTTGTCTCTTTGAAAATTGTCGCGCGAATCAATGGTAATTTTTGTTGTTGTAAATTCAATTTTATTAATGTTTTTGTTCTTGTTCAACAACCGCGTGTGTTTGTGCGCGACCGTCGAACGTTAATCCCGACTGATAGATCGACACTCGCGTTTGTTCAATCGACGACGATTTACGATAAAAATGTGTCTGGCCCACCACCGATATAGATGATGTTGCGGAAAAAAACAGAAAAAAAAATAAAAAATCGTGAAATCTCAGGTCAAAAGTGATGGATGGATTGGGCCGAGGTCGGTCGAAAATGATTGAGTGTTATTGACAAACCGGAAATGAGTTGTGAATTGGGGGGGTTGGTTGTATGCTCAAAGTGGTGATTGAAAAGCCGGGAAAGATGATGGTTTTTGGGGAGAATCGAAAGAAAAAACCGGTTTGTCAGATCTCTCTGACCCTCGTGGAACCTGGTTTGATAAGAAAATTCATTGTTTCAATCTGCGAAGCGATAATATATCGACGGCACACCGTCGGAAAGTTTGAAAACGGCACTGCGGGCAACTTTGGCGATTTTTCTGTTGTGTCAATATTTTTTTTTTCGTTTTTCCTTAATATTTTTCAATAGTTTTACTAACAATTTATGAAATAAAAAAAAAATCGATTTTTTGAACCGTCTAACCCTATTTTCCTCCTTAAGGGAGGAAATAGCGTTAGGACAGCGTTTTCTCAATGATTTTCATGAATTTTTTTATAGTATAAAAAATGAATATAATTTATTGAAACTTTGAGAATATTTTATACATATACTTAAGTATATACTAAAAAATTTTTGAAGAATTTCCTTGAAAATCATCGACGATATTAGCGACCCCGTATTGCAGGTCACAATCAGACTCAGCATTTTGCGTACATTCTGGAAGCCGCAATTTTCATCTGCAATCAAACGAGGTTGGAATTTACTCTTATTACATGTCTCTCTTCCATATGAACCTAAATGCTATCGAAAAAATAGAAAATTGATTTTTTTACAGCGGTCAAAACAAAAAAGCATGATTTTTTGCCATTTTTTACAACTTTATTTGCAAAAAAAAAAATTATTAAAAATAATGATAATATTCCGATTTTAGGTTCATATAGAGCGCAATACTATGAAGAAAGTAACTGCCAATTTTCAAAACGATTGGTTGAAAACTTTTCAAACTAGCGTGTACGCAAGTTAAAAAAAAGTCGTTTTCAGAAAAACGCGTTTGAAAAAATAGCAAAATGCTGAGTCTGATTGTGACCTGCAGTATGGGGTCGCTAATATCGTCGGTGTTTTTCAAGGAAATTAATCAAAAATTTTATAGTATATACTTAAATATATGTATAAAATATTCTCAAAGTTTCAATGAATTATATTCATTTTTTATACTATAAAAAAATTCATGAAAATCATTGAGAAAACGCTCTCCTAACCCCATTTCCCCCTTTAATGGCTTATTACAATAGAACGAGTCGGAATTTTCATTTAAAATTTTGGGAACATATTTTTCAATAGTTTTACTAACAATTTATGAAATATAAAAAAAATCGATTTTTTGAACCGTCTAACCCTATTTTCCTCCTTAAGGGAGGAAATAGGGTTAGGGCAGCGTTTTCTCAATGATTTTCATGCATTTTTTTATAATATAAAAAATGAATATAATTTATTGAAACTTTGAGAATATTTTATACATATACTTAAGTATATACTAAAAAATTTTTGAAGAATTTCCTTGAAAATCATCGACGATATTAGCGACCCCGTATTGCAGGTCACAATCAGACTCAGCATTTTGCGTACATTCTGGAAGCCGCAATTTTCATCTGCAATCAAACGAGGTTGGAATTTACTCTTATCACATGTCTCTCTTCCATATGAACCTAAATGCTATCGAAAAAATAGAAAGGTGATTTTTTTACAGGGGTCAAAACAAAAAAGCATGATTTTTTGCCATTTTTTACAACTTTATTTGCAAAAAAAAAAATTATTTAAAATAATGATAATATTCCGATTTTAGGTTCATATAGAGCGCAATACTATGAAGAAAGTAACTGCCAATTTTCAAAACGATTGGTTGAAAACTTTTCAAACTAGCGTGTACGCAAGTTAAAAAAAAGTCGTTTTCAGAAAAACGCGTTTGAAAAAATAGCAAAATGCTGAGTCTGATTGTGACCTGCAGTATGGGGTCGCTAATATCGTCGGTGTTTTTCAAGGAAATTCTTCAAAAATTTTATAGTATATACTTAAATATGTGTATAAAATATTCTCAAAGTTTCAATGAATTATATTCATTTTTTATACTATAAAAAAATTTATGAAAATCATTGAGAAAACGCTCTCCTAACCCCATTTCCCCCTTTAATGGCTTATTACAATAGAACGAGTCGGAATTTTCATTTAAAATTTTGGGAACATATCTTTCAATAGTTTTACTAACAATTTATGAAATAAAAAAAAATCGATTTTTTGAACCGTCTAACCCTATTTCCTCCCTTAAACACATCCTCGTTTGGTAACGTTCAATTTTTCTGATGCCCACGGGGGGTGGGGGGGGGGGGGGTGAATAATCACGAGACACGAACCGTTGGGAACATTTTTCCGCGAGAGATAATTTTGTACACGTGCGAGACGAGAATCTTTCTTTTCGTTTCGTGGTGATTAAAAATGAATACTAATAATAAAAGGCACAAAATTTCCATATATTTTCCCTCGCGGCGTTCCCCCACCTTGTCCCACGTCCCTGTCATCCGTGTAAAAATTGCGCGGGCGGGGGAGGGGGTTGGGGGGCTGCAATTGGGTTGCGGATAGCCCAGCAGTCATGAATATCGTGCGATTTTTCTTCGTATCACCATTCATTCCCGTTTCCTCCCAGGAAACAGAGATTTATCAACTGCGATTTTAATATAAGGCAGCAAAAAAAAAAAAAAATTGTAAAAAAAAGCTCGATTATTCATTCACTTCGCGGATGCGAAATTACACAGCTCGGAAATTGAAAAAAAAAAAAAAACAATTTATGTACATGGACATTTCGATATGTTTTTTGTCCCGATGTCGCGAATCGATGTATCGGAACCCGCGGGAGCTTCTCGCGCGTTCGTCGCATCCGAAGAGGGAACCGAATTAAGTTGCGATGAAAAAAAAGTTGAATGAAGGGCCTCGCGCTGGTTGGAACGTTGTCGACGGAATGGCGGGGAGGGGAGCCCTCATGTTACCGTATTGCCAAACGTATATGGATGAGGTGAAGGAACGAGGAACGTAAGGAACGCACGAATAGTTTGAGAGGGTGGGAGTGGGAGGGGGAGGACACCCCCTCTTCCTGAAGTAAGGAGCACACAAGATCGGAGAACGTGAGACGAGAATGTTGATTAGGCCGCGAAATTGAATCCCGTCACATTTATCACTTTCTCTCTCTCTCTCTTTCTCCGCCTCCCTCCCTCCCTCCCTCCCGCCTTTCTCTTTTATTTCACTCCGCAGTTTCTGTCTTTTGTACCCCGTGATTCTTTTTCTTGCGGCTTCTGTACCAGAAGTTCCCGAAAAAGTTCGATTAAAAAGAAAAACACACTCGTGTGTCATGTAAAAATTGAAATAATTCTCGAACGCGCTCCTTTAGCACTCCCACCTCCAAGCGCATTCACCACCACCACCAACCCCCCTCCGGGCTTTTAATTCAATCGCGAATTGACGAGAAATCATTTTCACCCGGAGAATCCCGATAGGTTTTTTTTTGTTGAATTTTCGGCGAGGGTTAAACGCCTTCGTACGATCGTGCGCGCTTTTCGCGGTTGACCGAATAATCCTCCATTCTCCCTTCTCCTCCCTCCTCGTCTCATCCCCTTGTTAATAATTGACCGTGCGGACACAAACGGACAACAGGACAGTAGAGACGCGGTAAGAGGAGGCTGATACTCCTCTACTCCAAGAGCAGATAACTCGCGCGACTCGACCGAGTTCCTTGGGTCCTCCTCTCCCGCGCTTGCACATTATCGTGCCGAAACTTTTTGCTCCGCCATCGGTCGCTCTCTTAACGTCTTACGGGGGTATAAAATTAATTAGCGATTCGAAGACGGTAGAGTGGAGGAGGAGGAGGAGGAGGGAGACACGGTGGGGTCGTTATAAAATCAGGCCCGCCGACGACGAAACGGCCCGAGCATTTCTAGCCCTTTTGGCTCTTTTCTTCTCTCGTGTATAATTACACACTGTAATATAATGCAACACAACCGATGGTATACCGCTCTCTGGCTCCCTTTATGCCCGGGCAATGTGCGATTGAAGGATCGATTTTTTTTTTGAGCTTTCGCCAAAAACGCAGTGTTATTCGTGATCAGCGGAAAATTTCCGATCTAGTAAAGGGTCGAAACATTGAAAAAATTAATAAAATGTTTGTAATTTTTTGCCTTCAGAAATCTTGAAATGTCGAAATTTCAAATGGCCATAACTTGGCTCCCGTTTGATCGAGTTTGAATTTTGAGGGGTGTTTTCAAAACGTCTCGAGTAGTCTTGAAGAATGCATTTTGGATCATCCCGATATCTCAATTATTGTAGCCGTGAGAGCAGGTTGAAAATCGGCGAAAAAAATGAGAAGGGGTATGTATGGAAAAATTCGCAAAAATCGATGGTCCGACTTTAAAAATCTGTGAAAAATCGAAAAATAATGATAGCACAATGATTCAAGTGCCATTTTAAAGGGTGTTCGATCACGAAAAGAATGAGCACAGAGTGGGGTTCCAGCTCCATCGGGGGGCAACGTTACAGCGATTTTAGTGGAGCCACTTCTGTATGGGCGAAATGCAAAAAAATTTTGAATTTTTAAATTTGTTCTTAGGATGCTATATCGATGTATTTTGATCCGCTGATTACTAATTCAACAGCCATTTCCTTCAGAAACTCGAAATTTCATTGAAAATCGTCCAAAAAGTGATTTTTTTCGTTTTTTGCCTTTTTCACATTGATATTTTGAGATTTCGACTAAAACTCGGTGTTATTCGTAATGAGCAGAAAATTTCCGATCGAATAGGGTATTGAAACATTGAAGAAATAGAAAAAAAAATTTTTGTAAACTTTTGCCCACCTTTTCGAAAACCTAAAAATCTCTAAATTTCAAATGGTCATAACTTGGCTCCCGTTTCATCGATTTTGGGTTTTGACGAGCGTTTTCAAAACGTCTCGAGTAGACTTAGAGAATGCACTTTGGATCAACCCGATATCTCAATTATTGTAGCCGTGAGAGCAGGTCGAAAATCGGCGAAAAAAATGAGAAGGGGTATGTATGGAAAAATTCGCAAAAATCGATGGTCCGACTTTAAAAATCTGTGAAAAATCGAAAAATAATGATAGCACAATGATTCAAGCGCCATTTTAAAGGGTGTTCGATCAAGAAAAGAATGAGCACAGAGTGGGGTTCCAGCTCCATCGGGGAGCAACGTTACAGCGATTTTAGTGGAGCCACTTCTGTATGGCCGAAATGCAAAAAAATTTTGAATTTTTAAATTTGTTCTTAGGATGCTATATCAATGTATTTTGATCCGCTGATTACTAATTCAACAGCCATTTCCTTGAGAAACCCGAAATTTCATTGAAAATCGTCCAAAAAACGATTTTTTTCGTTTTTTGCCTTTTTCACATTGATATTTTGAGATTTCGACTAAAACTCGGTGTTATTCGTAATGAGCAGAAAATTTCCGATCGAATAGGGTATTGAAACATTGAAGAAATAGAAAAAAAAATTTTTGTAAACTTTTGCCCACCTTTTCGAAAACCTAAAAATCTCTAAATTTCAAATGGTCATAACTTGGCTCCCGTTTCATCGATTTTGGGTTTTGACGAGCGTTTTCAAAACGTCTCGAGTAGACTTAGAGAATGCACTTTGGATCAACCCGATATCTCAATTATTGTAGCCGTGAGAGCAGGTCGAAAATCGGCGAAAAAAATGAGAAGGGGTATGTATGGAAAAATTCGCAAAAATCGATGGTCCGACTTTAAAAATCTGTGAAAAATCGAAAAATAATGATAGCACAATGATTCAAGCGCCATTTTAAAGGGTGTTCGATCACGAAAAGAATGAGCACAGAGTGGGGTTCCAGCTCCATCGGAGAGCAACGTTACAGCGATTTTAGTGGAGCCACTTCTGTATGGCCGAAATCCAAAAAAATTTTGAATTTTTAAATTTGTTCTTAGGATGCTATATCGATGTATTTTGATCCGCTGATTACTAATTCAACAGCCATTTCCTTGAGAAATTCGAAATTTCATTGAAAATCGTCCAAAAAGTGATTTTTTTCGTTTTTTGCCTTTTTCACATTGATATTTTGAGATTTCGACTAAAACTCGGTGTTATTCGTAATGAGCAGAAAATTTCCGATCGAATAGGGTATTGAAACATTGAAGAAATAGAAAAAAAAATTTTTGTAAACTTTTGCCCACCTTTTCGAAAACCTAAAAATCTCTAAATTTCAAATGGTCATAACTTGGCTCCCGTTTCATCGATTTTGGGTTTTGACGAGCGTTTTCAAAACGTCTCGAGTAGACTTAGAGAATGCACTTTGGATCATCCCGATATCTCAATTATTGTAGCCGTGAGAGCAGGTCGAAAATCGGCGAAAAAAATGAGAAGGGGTATGTATGGAAAAATTCGCAAAAATCGATGGTCCAACTTTAAAAATCTGTGAAAAATCGAAAAATAATGATAGCACAATGATTCAAGCGCCATTTTAAAGGGTGTTCGATCAAGAAAAGAATGAGCACAGAGTGGGGTTCCAGCTCCATCGGGGAGCAACGTTACAGCGATTTTAGTGGAGCCACTTCTGTATGGCCGAAATGCAAAAAAATTTTGAATTTTTAAATTTGTTCTTAGGATGCTATATCAATGTATTTTGATCCGCTGATTACTAATTCAACAGCCATTTCCTTGAGAAACCCGAAATTTCATTGAAAATCGACCACAAAGTGATTTCTTCGATTTTTGCGTTTTTCCCATTGATTCGTTGAGCTTTCGCCAAAAACTTGGTGTTATTCGTAATCAGCGGAAAATTTCCGATCGAATAAGGTATTGGAACATTGAGAATAAAGGAAAAAAAAATTTTGGGTCTGGTTTGGTCTCGGGGGATCATCGCGCAGGGGGGCTGCGCCCTCCTAGTATATATTCATACATAAGGGATGAAAGAGTGTGATGATAATACGTAAATAATTGCTGGCTGAAAGTGATATGATTTATAATGGGGGAAGATACGCGAGAGACAAAGAGAGCGAGAGAGAGAGAAACGGAAACGGGCAATGAACGAAAGAGAAATGGATGAAATTAAATATAATAAAAAATAAAAAACGGTCTCCACGCCTCCGCGCGTCACAGCCAGCGTCGGAGATAATAAAGTAGAAAATAAAATAAAACGGAAAACAATGAGAGGGAGAGACGCGAGGGATTCGGCGCTCCGTGGACGATAAACGCTTACGGCTTAAATCCCGCTCATGTGGGTATATATACACATACACACATACATATATATACAGGAAGAATGGCAAAGCGGAAGGAGCTGGAGCAACGTTTCACCTCCATCCCAATTCTGGCAATTCTTCCGGAAAAATCGCCTCATTGAGTCGTGTGTGTACACACTCGCGATAAGGGAGTTTCGGGGGATGAACGGTAAGGCCACACGACGGGGCGCTCTCGTTTTATCTCCGTTCGAGCTCTCTCGTACGAAATATCGGTTGATCTCTACGAATATCTCACTCATCCATGCGAAAGACTCGTCGAATAGTCCAGGAGTTGGGCGGGAGGGGGAGGTTGGTAAAAAATGTATTAAACTCTACGCGCATAACACAGGAAACACTGAGAAGTACAAAGACTAAAGTACAAGGTGACGGGGATAAAAAAAATGATAAAATTTCACTCGGAGTTTGAAACAATAATTCGCGTCATTCGGCGTGCCAAACTCATATCGATATATTAATGTAGTAGTCTGGTAACTTAATCCGATTTTCATTTTTTTTTTTGGAAGGCGTTTTTTTGTAGGAAAATAAAAATGAATCGTTTTGGATATTCAGGATGTTTTTATTTACATATTGAAGATACAAAAAAAAAATGTTTGGAAAAAATTTAATAGTTTATTATTATTATTATTATTGTTCGAAGTTGGCACCTCGAAAAAAAAAGCGCGCGTCTGGCCCCGGTGACTTTGGCTCTTGATGTTATCCGAAATGAAAAATTCTTGATAATTCTTAATCTATAGACATGTCATTCTAGTCGGAACTACTGACATGTCTATAGATTAAGAATCATCAAGAATTTTTGATTTGGAAAAAAAAACTTTTTTCCAAAGTCTGCCATTTTGTTATTTATCCATGAAATTTAACTTCAGTAGTTCCGACCAGAGTGACATGTCTATAGATTAAGAATTATCAAGAATTTTCGATTTCAGATAACATCAAGAGCCAAAATCATCGGGGCCACCCACGCGCTTTTGTTTTCGAGGTGCCAACTTCGATCAATAATAATAATAATAATAAACTATTAAATTAAAAAAAAAAAATTTTTTTCGTATCTTTAATATGCAAATAAAAACATCCTAAATATCCAAAACGATTCATTTTTATTTTCCTACAAAAAAAACGCCGTCCAAAAAAAAAATGAAAATTGGCTTAAGTTACCAGACTGCTACCTTAAATCGTACCGTTTGTATATACCAACTCCACCGTTTGTCCATACATATATGTGACCGTGAGTGCGAGATTTCAAATCAAAGTGAAAATAAGAAGGAAAAATGAAAACGAAGAAAAACCAGCCGGGAGCGCACAGTCGCGGTCAAATAACTTTTTTATTTTTTCCTCTCGATACATGAAAATCTAATTGAAATGAATTTCGCTCGTTGTTAAACGATTTTGAGAATTATTTTGTCGGGAATTATGACCGTTGTCTCTCGCGGTCTCGCCATTTTTCTCACGGGGGAAAAGTTGAAAAAAAAGCGGGAAAAAAACAAGAAATTTAAATACAGGATCGTGGGGTGTGCTTTGGAGATCTTGGAGGATCCCGGATACCCATCTACGGTTACTAAATACACCCGCCGGGGGTGAGAGCGCGCGGGGTGAGAGAGGGAGATGGCGAACCATTCGTGGAGCAAAGGAGCGCATGCGAGAAGACGATGCTCTCGTATTAGCGGCTAATAATATCGGGTAACGAGAGAGAGAGATGTGTAGGCACTGGCACGGTAGCTGTAGTTTATAAATATACATGTATACGGCAACACCTGGTTTTCCATATGCATTTACCGTTTTCGTAGACGGCGCGATCCCTCGCGATCCCTCGCGATCCCTCGCGATAAACTCTTGCGCAGAAGCGCAGCACCCAAGAACCACCGGTAGTTTGTGTTTATATACATATACGCACTATGTACAACGAAACGTGTCTTGGATTACATTCTTCGACGGTCTAGAGTTACCTCTTGTATATGCTTTCTTTTTTTTTTTTTCTGTTTCCTTCTCTCTTTTTACACGCGCCCCCTCGGCGCCAATGCCCTCCCGCACAAATGGAAGGGTTTCGTCTAAAAAAACCCTCCGATAATGGCGTCCGATTCAAGATTATTTATTTTCAAACTTAAAAAATCCTCGTCTCTGGCCCACTTTAAAATGAACGTTCAAATTTGGAAAATAGAAAGATAAAAAAAACCAACAACGTGTCATCAGTTTGTAGCATTTAGTGATGCTGTGCGCGCGCCTCTACGTGTCACACTTAAGTGAAAAAAATTGATGATAAGATTTTTCTTCTTTATATCAAATGCTGCTCGGCCATTGTTAAAGTTCGGATATGTTTCTCTCTCCCCCCTCCAAGAAAAAGGCGGCAGGAAGGAGGAGGAGGAAATCACATTTGAAAAGTGTAGGAAAATGGAATGGCAAGAGGGGGTGTGTAAGTGCCGTTAGGAGGGCGAAATGGCCGAGATTTCGATAAGGTGTGCTAATGACCTGGACCTAGTACGGGAGCCACCAAGATTGATCGAGTTAGCTATGTGGGCGAGAATCCAAAGAGCGAGAGAGAGAGAGAGAGAGAGAGATATGGTTTTACCAGTTGAGGTACTGGCTCGACCTCGGGTTTTCCTATAGGGGTTGATATAAAGCAAGAAGCGGACATGGCAATGCGGGGGGGATATAATGAGAGTGGAAGATAACTCTCGTGTAACTTGCTCCGCCGATCGATCCTTCGAAGCAAAGTAGAATCGCTGATCCCGGAAAAAAAAACAAACAAGGAAACAGAAAGAAGGAAAGAAAACATTGATTAGCCAGCTGATCTTTGAAGGAGATGAACGCGCGCGCACCGGATGGATAAGTAGACCGTTGAAGAATCGTTCCTGCCCCGCGCTCTACTAGCAGCTTCCAGAGTGAAAAACGCAGACCAAACTTTACCTATGATTTTTTTTCTCGTCAGTTCATAGTGAAAATAATTATCGAGATTTGAAGACAAAAAAGAAATGTTAAAAAATATGAATAATTCGAGAAAAACGAGCTTGAAGTTTCTGGCAGGTACAACGCGAACCCGATGTCCGGTCACATTTATTGCATATAACTTTGTAACGGAGTGGAATTTTCTTATGTTTTTTTTGTTTAATTTTTAAAAGCATAAAGGATGAAAATGTGTTTAAAAATAATTGTTCTATTGAAAATTTCAGGGGTATGTGAGCCCTTAATGGGGGAAATAGAGTTAGGACAGCGTTTTGAAAAATGAATATAATTTATTGAAACTTTGAGAATATTTTATACATATATTTAAGTATATACTATAAAATTTTCGAAGAATTTCCGTGAAAAACACCGAAGATATTAGCGACCCCATATTGCAGGTCACAATCGGACTCAGCATTTTGCGTACATTCTGGAAGCCGCAATTTTCATCCGAAATCAAACGAGGTTGAAATTTACTTTTATTATATGTCTCTCTTCTATACGAACCTAAATGCCATCAAAAAAATAGAAAATTGAATTTTTTACAGGGGTCAAAACAAAGAAGCATGATTTTTTGCCATTTTTTACAACTTTATTTGCAAAAAAAAAATTATTTTAAACAATGATAATATTACGATTTTAGGTTCATATGGGTTTTAGGTTCATATGGAATACTATGATGAAAGTAACTGCCAATTTTTAAAACGATTGGTCGAAAACTTTTCGAACTAGCGTGTACGCGAGTTTTAAAAAAGTCGTTTTCAGAAAAACGCGTTTGAAAAAATAGTACCAAGAAAAACAAGCAAAATGGGGTCGCTAATATCTTTAGTGTTTTTCAAGGAAATTCTTCAAAAAATTCTTCAAAATTTTATAGTATATACTTAAATATATGTATAAAATATTCTCAAAGTTTCAATAAATTATATTCATTTTTTGTACTATAAAAAAATTCATGAAAATCATTGAGAAAACGCTGTCCTAACCCTATTTCCCGCCTTAATAGCTTATAACAATAGAACGAATCGGAATTTTCATTAAAAATTTTAGGAACATATTTTTCCATAGTTTTACTAACAATTTATGAAATGAAAAAAAATCGATTTTTGAACAGACTAACCCTATTTCCTCCCTTAAATTTATTGAAAATATCGTTCGTCATCGTCACGCATAACGTATCACGTGAAAACGTTTGCTGATATAACGAATTCGTGTTCTCCATTACTGTCGGCGCGCGCAAACACACACACACACACACACACACACACACACACACACCCGATATATAAACCCGAGGCACGCACTCTGAACAATTTTCCTGATTGCCGAGTTAATTCCCTAATGTCTTTAATCTCATTGGTTATACGACCGCCGACCGCGCGTTTATAGTGAGCTCTCTCAATCCGTTCATATTCGAATTCGCACAAAGAGAGAGAGAGAGAACCAAAGAGATAGAGAGAGGTGGGGAGATGGAGAGATAGAAAGAGGTGAAAGAGAGGGAGAGCATAGCGATAACGGGCAATAACGGCGGATATAGCCACGTACGGTAATCCGGTCCAGCACAGCTTCCCTCGCGTTACTCCACTCTTCCTCGGTATCCAACCGCCTCCCCTCTCCCGATTTTCATTCATATACATAACGTCGTTGTACATACACAAACGTTCGCACTCTCTCGAAAAGGTGAGCCATAGGGCCAATCTGAAATTGCTAATTCCGGATGGCTAATTCAATTAAGAGAACGGTCGGGCCCCGCTCACCGGAACGACGGTTTGGCGAGGAAAGTGGAGCTCCCCGGGAATCTCTCCCCCCCTCACCTCTCCTTTTCTCTCTCTCTATATATATACAAGCTTTATGTTAGGCCAAGAGCGAGAAACGTTGGTCGGTCGCACATAGCGTGAAGATGAGGAGGGAAAGGGAAAATGTTAGAACCGTAGTGTGTGCCAGGAAGATCCGGTGAGATATTAGAAGCTTCCTTCGTTGATGCGGCTAGTTCCTGTTAGCCTCCTCCTCTGCCCCTCCCGCCCCGGTCGTCTGTACCTACGTATCATCCACTATACATATACGCATAACGTTTCAATCCACGTATATATATAACAGGGTCTAACGCTAGGGGTTTGTGCGGCTGGCCATTCTCCCGTTAGAATAGCAGTAGAAACCTGACTTTGCGGTAAGTGCTGACCGGGGGATATGCGGGCCCCGGCGTCTCTCCTGCTCCCGCTTCGTTGGACCTCGTCCACCCTCCACCCCCCCGGCTACTCGAATCATCGGGATTGCACGGCCGGTGGAGCTTTTGGGGTGCGAGAAACGACGGGGGTGTTTGAGGCGCTCGCGCGGTTGTCCGCTACGGCGGGAAAAGCTCTCTGCGGCTTCGATGCCCCGAGAATTCGCGTATGCAAAGTAGTTTGGGATGCGCGCACAAGCAGGAACCACCGACGAATCAAGTTTGGAGAATCGCATCCTCGTCGTTTAACTCCCATATCCGCATTTTCGTCTCTCTCTCTTTGGTCGAGCAGCTTTCCGTTGCTGCCGCTGCTGCTCTTCGCAGATGGATTAAACATTATCTGACGGCAGTTGACGCGTTAATTCCCGAGATCCAAACGAGGGGGGACCCAAAAAAAAAACGGGAATTTTGTCATAATTTCTTTATTTTTCAATATTTTTACATTAAACTTTGATCTGGTTATTATACCGGCCCGTAGTGCAGCCGGATTGACAACCAGTACTGGCACAAGACGATATTTTATATTGACCCAAAGCTTGGCCAGATTGTCAGCCAGTACTGAAACAATACTGGCTGCCAAAGTTTGCCCGCCAATACTGGTCCAAAGCTTGGCCAGTAGAATTCAACCAGTACTGGTATAAGACTGTATTTTATACGGGCCCGTAGTATGGCCCGTAGTATGGCCCGTAGTACGGCCCGTAGTATGGCCCGTAGTATGGCCAGATAGTCAGCCAGTACGGGGCCAGTACTGGCGGCCAAAGTTTGACCGCTGATATTGGCCCAAAGCTCGGCCAGTAGAATTATACTGTATTTTATACTGGCCCGTAGTATGGCCCGTAGTATGGCCCGTAGTACGGCCCGTACTATGGCCCATAGTATGGCCAGATAGTCAGCCAGTACGGGGCCAGTACTGGCGGCCAAAGTTTGACCGCCAATATTGGCCC
This sequence comes from Oxytorus armatus, assembly GCA_958009045.1. Classification (NCBI taxonomy): domain Eukaryota; kingdom Metazoa; phylum Arthropoda; class Insecta; order Hymenoptera; family Ichneumonidae; genus Oxytorus; species Oxytorus armatus. The sequence continues at coordinate 14,319,734 of OY253756.1, forward strand.
AAAGCTCGGCCAGTAGAATTATACTGTATTTTATACTGGCACGTAGTATGGCCCATAGTACGGCCCGTAGTATGGCCCATAGTATGGCCAGATAGTCAGCCAGTACGGGGCCAGTACTGGCGGCCAAAGTTTGACCGCCAATATTGGCCCAAAGCTCGGCCAGTAGAATTATACTGGCAATTTCTACGTGGGCCCAACGGACACCTGGTCGAGCAATGGGTTCCCCCACTCTCCCTCCCCGCCGCAACGCAATTACCGTTTTTTTTGGGTCCCCCCTCGTATATGTATGACGATTATAGGTTACGAAGTTTGAGGTATTATAACGCCACCTACCCGGTATCACAACGGTATCCACTGTCGATCATAGTCGAAGCTACTTCCGGTCGCGTCTCAAATCTTCGATGGATATTTATACGTATAGATAGGTTATTAAAGCCAGCGGACTTTCACTTATCGGCAATTATCCGCGGGGCACCCTCGTTCAAGAACATCGTTGATAAAGATAAAATATAGATTTTTTTCTTCTTAACTCGGCGAGACAACGGGAGGTGTGGTTTGCGCGCGTTGGGGGATGAGGAAGGTTTGACGCGCGGGCTGCTAGGGATGGTGGATTAAAAATAATTCTATCCGCTCGGCATCTCAGAGCCCCCCCCCCCCCCCCCCCCCCCCCCCTCCAGTGGTACAGAGGCACGCGGTGGACGTCCAGGTCGGAGGGATGCCCGGGGGATGATTGCGAAGCTCTCCCGTGAGGTTGAGCGTGCGCGCGCGCTAACGACATAAAAATATTCTACAGCGATCGTCCGTTGGAAAAAGTTACGATTAAAATAAATCCTTTTAAGAGTGAGGAGCTCGTCGGAGAGCGTCTGGTCGGCGAGGATGCTCGTTGGGAACGGGGGGATGATCGAGGACGCGCATATATATATTGAGGACAAGAAGCCTTGGCTTGTCTTTCTTCCACTCCTTCTTGCTTCCCCTTCGTTTTATAATCCGTCTATCTCATCCCCCTGCCGAGCTGGCGCGACCCTTTAACCCCCAATCAGAGTCCACCCTTGTGGGAGAAAGGAGAGAAGCTACTGTCATCCCCCGGCTTTCCTTGGCGGCCCGCGAGTCAAGGAAGAAAAGAGAAGAAAAAAAAATGTAACCAGGCAAGAAATGTAATTAGAAGTGAATTAAAATTTAATCACTCGCTAAAGGAACTTATCCGGGCGATGGTTCTCCGGGTATTGGTGGACGGTGTCCTCTTCATTTAATTGTAGGATCCCAAGAGCACCCTTCGACTATATTCCCAACCCCAACCCCTCACCTCCTATATATATCGTGTCTACCGAAGCCACAGCCTGTACCGCACAATCTCTCGCGTGGTCCCCCTACTAAGGTGGATATCGTAAGGGTCCTGTTCCCTCTCTGTCTCTGGACCGTCGTCCCTCCTTTATAGACGACCCAACTCGATTTAATTCTCAATCTTTCTCCGCCGTACACTATCCCGTGATTTTTTTTTTCCTTCTTCTTCATCCTCGGTTCCTATCAACTCTAATGCATTTTCCCTCTCTCGTGTTCACAACTTTTTTCCTCGACGTTTCAACTTTCCGACGGTTCGATGACGTTTACCACCCCTCCCCGTTATCAGAGACTCTTGTTCCGGTTAGTACTCGGTGGTCCTTTGGCCCCTCTTTCTTTCGCTCTCTCTGAACCTCTCCCAGAAATCTGGAAACTCTCTCTTCCGTGCTTGAAGTATCTACTTTGCGGGGGAGGATCATCGTTTTGTGATTGGATTCGCGCGGTCTTCCCGACAGTTTGTATTCGAAAAAAAGGTCTTTTTCCGAATTTCTCGTTCGCATTATACCGGCGTTTTGCCTAAACCCATCACACACCCTGGATAGAAAGTAGATTTTCCTTTTTTCTTTTTTTCTTTTCCCAAGACTCTGATCCCGACTAAGGCCGATGTACAACGGCCAAAAATTCACCATTGACAGGGCCGAGTGTTTGCCGCTATGTATAAACGTACGCGTGTGCACCACGGCGAAAGAAGTACGAGTATAACGCGTCACACCACCGGCTATCGCTCGGGGCGAAACGATCTCGTTATACGGTACCCGGGTATCATCAGTTGTCTTTCAAACGTGTGTGTGCCAACGCCGCGGCTCAACCTCCCGCTAGCATATACCGCTGGACCCCGGGTTGGAGATGAGAAAGAGAAAAAAGAAGAAGAAGAAGAAGAAGGTAAAAAAGAGAGTTGAACCATGTACGCCAGTGTGGAGAGCGTTGAATGAGAGCGGAGGAGCCGCGCCGCGAGCGAAGAACAAAAGTCCGTACACCACTCTCTCGACCATCCCCCACCCCCCGCGGGAGAAAGAGAAAGACAGAGAGAGTGAGAGAGAGCTTTTGCGCTTCAGGAGGATGAGATAGAACGGGGGGTGGAGGGCGGAGGGCGGCTTAATTAAACCGATTCTTTAACGTCCGTCTAATGGGAGGTTCGTTACGCGAGTCTGGTGTGCTTCTGGCCCCGCTGCAGAGTCGGGAGAACGTCGGAAAAGCTCAAAAAGTGAGACAGAATAATATCGACTTTTCCGTTAACCAACTCGTATGTATACCTGTATACACACTACTCACGAGGATTTTCCGTTGCTTTTCACCGGTAAATTCCGAAGAATCAAGGATTTCGAAAAGCGAACGACACACGACCAGAATTCTCATGTGTATCACGGTTTTCGTGCCCCTCTATTCGAGCGAAAAGACATTGCGCTTAGCGATATTTGTTGGTAACGAAAAAACGCGACAACGCGATCCGAACTTTGCGCGCTCGTTAGTAATTTTTCTGATACATAGATCGGAATTTAACGGTATCGTTACGAACACATTTTAAACCGGGTTGTGCCTCGCTAATTGGTGGTGCATATGGGCAAAGTACCCATCAGGCATATTGGAGGGAAATCTCCCTGAGAGTAGGTAGCAGAGGGGGGAGAGTTTTTAAGGGCTCGCGTGGCCCTGCGCGCGCTGAAAACCGAGTAAATTTGAAAAATTATTAGGGAGGTTATGGGGTGAGAAAAAAATTTAATTGTCGATTTCACATTTTTTATTAACTTTTCAACTGTAAGAAGAAAAATTAAAAAATTAAAAAATTAAAATATTTACATTATCTTTCACGGGTATAAATGGACCACTTGATGAAAAACAATGGCGCCTCCTTGTCGACATCATAACTTCACCAAAAAATCATCCAATCTGCAGAAATAAAAAAGAATCTAGTAAAACACTTTAGTAGTAATAGTCTGACGGAGGAAATTTATTTATTTATTTCAAAAATAAAGAAATTTATTTATTTTTTTCAAAAATAAAGAAATTACAATAATTCAAACTTTAGTATGCAAATTAAAAAAACAAATTGGTGTTTAATAGTTTATAAAAAATTGTCCGAGCGAAAAAATTAAAAAAATCCCTCTCGTCAGACTACAGAGAAAATAATTGTCAAGATTTGGAAAAAAAATTAAGTTACAAAATATTAAAAATAATGTAAGTATATAAAACAAGAATGTTTTAATTTTTTTTTCTTATAGTTGAAAAGTTAATAAAAAAAATGTGAAATGAACAATTTAATTTTTTTCTCACCGTATAACCTTTGTAATAATTTTTCAAAATTTACTCGACTTTCTGCGCCCGCAGGGTTATGTGAGCCCTTAAGGGAGGAAATAGGGTTGGGACAGCGTTTTCTCAATGATTTTCATGAATTTTTTATAGTATAAAAAATGAATATAATTTGAAACTTTGAGAATATTTTATACATATATTTAAGTATATACTATAAAATTTTTGAAGAATTTCCTTAAAAAATACTGAAGATATTAGCGACCCCATATTGCAGGTCACAATCAGACTCAGCATTTTGCGTACATTCTGGAAGCCGCAATTTTCATCTGAAATCAAACGACGTTGGAATTTACTTTTATTATATGTCTCTCTTCTATATGAACCTAAATGTTATTAAAAAAAATAGAAAATTGAATTTATAACAGGGGTCAAAACAAAAAAGCATGATTTTTCGCCATTTTTTACAACTTTATTTGCAAAAAAAACAATTATTTTGAATAATGATAATATACCGATTTTAGGTTCATATAGAGCGCAACACTATGAAGAAAGTAACTGCCAATTTTCAAAACGATTGGTTGAAAACTTTTCGAACTAGCGTGTACGCAAGTTCAAAAAAAAGTCGTTTTCAGAAAAACGCGTTTGAAAAAATAGTACCAAGAAAAACAAGCAATATGGGGTCTCTAATATCTTCGGTGTTTTTCAAGGAAATTCTTCAAAAAATTCTTTAAAAATTTTATAGTATATACTTAAATATATGTATAAAATATTCTCAAAGTTTCAATAAATTATATTAATTTTTTATACTATAAAAAAATTCATGAAAATCATTGAGAAAACACTGTCCTTAACCCCATTTCCCTCCTTAATGGCTTATAACAAGAGAACGAGTCGGAATTTTCATTTAAAATTTTGGGAACTTATTTTTCAATAGTTTTACTAACAATTTATGAAATTAAAAAAAAATCGATTTTTCGAACCGTCTAACCCTATTTTCCCCTTAATGACAGCGTTTTCTCAATGTTTTAAATGAATTTTTTTATAGTATAAAAAATGAATATAATTTATTGAAACTTTGAGAATATTTTATACGTATATTTAAGTATATACTATAAAATTTGTATACATATATTTAAGTATATACTATAAAATATTAGCGACCCTATATTGCAGGTCACAATCAGACTCAGCATTTTGCGTACATTCTGGAGGCCGCAATTTTCATCTGAAATCAAACGAGGTTGGAATTTACTTTTATTATATGTCTCTCTTCTATATGAACCTAAATGCTATCAAAAAAATAGAAAATTTAATTTTTTACAGGGGTCAAAACAAAAAAGCATGATTTTTTGCCATTTTTTACAACTTTATTTGCAAAAAAAAAATTATTTTAAATAATGATAATATTCCGATTTTAGGTTCATATAGAGTGCAATACTGTGAAGAAAGTAACCGCCAATTTTCAAAACGATTGGTTGAAAACTTTTCGAACTAGCGCGTACGCAAGTTCAAAAAAAGTCGTTTGCAGAAAAACGCGTTTGAAAAAATAGTACCAAGAAAAACAAAGTCAAGGCAGTCATAAATTTTCTTCGATGTTTTTCAAGGAAATTCTTCAAAAATTTTATAGTATATACTTAAATATATGTATAAAATATTCTCAAAGTTTCAATAAATTATATTCATTTTTTATACTATAAAAAAATTCATGAAAATCATTGAGAAAACGCTGTCCTAACCCTATTTCCCCCTTCAATGGCTTATAACAATAGAACGAATCGGAATTTTCATTTAAAATTTTGGGAACATATTTTTCAATAGTTTTACTAACAATTTATGAAATAAAAAAAAAATCGATTTTTTGAACCGTCTAACCCTATTTTGCCTCGTTAATCGAAAGGAATAAAAATCCGTTGTTATAATACGTGCGCCACCCCTCGTGTATCCCTTCTATACGTGAGCCTTGATGATTTGTTTGTCGACCCTATGGCCGCGTGACTGCCGATGATCAATTCCGTTATGAGCCAATGATCATCGGCCAATAATGCACGGATTTCGGTACTTGAATTTTCCATCCCCGAAACGCCCCCTAGTCCCCCATCGTCACGCATTGTCCAGTTCGCAATACGCGGGATCTCTCTGTTGTCCTAACTCTCGGTACAATGGCCCCTATGCTTTGGGTTTACCAAACTGCCGTACAACTACGGTTTATTCTATATATCGTGTGTGTGTGTGTGTGTGTATTTCTCGGGAGGGGCTCGAACGCATCGCTCCCCCCCGCAATCGAAGGGGGTGAGTCGCGTGAAACTGCGTTCAACCGCGTTAGATTGTGCGGTCGGTTGGTAACCGGCTGCTCTTGGCCGTTCCTGCTTGTTACTCTCCGCTATCGGTTGCTCTCTACTGTGTTTAGCCCCTCGCGGGACTCTCCTTCTCTCTCTCTCTCTCTCTCTCTCTCTCTCTCTCTTACACTTCCTCTGGTTGATGAGAGCGAGGGGGAGGATTGGGCATCGGATGGAACAGGCGATCTCGTTCATCAAAGATTCAGGGACTCTCGCGCTTCTCCATTTTACTCTCTCTCTCTGGGCGAAACAACCCTGTTTACGCGTTCACGTCGACCTTACTCTGCGGGTTTTCCAACTCCCTCGTCCCGTGACTCCTGATGCAATAATCGTGATATCCCGTACCGCGCTCCTAAACCCTCGAAAACCAAACCAGCTTGGGCGAGTGTGTTGCTCGTACTCGAACTTGAATGTATAATGCCGTTGAAGCTGCTCTTTTGTGCACTCGAACGCTTTTCGTATCGAGAGCATACGGTTAAATTCTCGTATCAAATTCACGTCTACACGCGCTTGGATCGCGTAACTTTTTTCTTTGATTTTCACCCGTAAGAACAACCATTGTACAACGTCGAACGGTTTTTCTTCTTTATGTTTTCTTCGAATTAAAATTAAATTAGTTGCGGATAATATCCTCCACTGTTCGTCGTTTCAATCAGTCGACTGTGTGCCGGGCTTAATGCGAAGTTTTCGGGACCAGGGGTGGTATACGGTAATTGGTACCGAGTGCGCGAGGCTGAGAATTCTCTCTCGACCACCTTCGACGACGACGACGTCGTATAATAATCCTGTGAAACGAGCGCGGATGAAGGGGACGTAGTAAGAAAGAGAGAGAGAGAAATTGAGAGACAGGGAAATCCCCGAGGACGAAAGTACAAGGAAGAGTAATTAATTGACCGGCCTCCAACCTCCCCCTCATTCCATCTCCGACTTATCCACCATCCCTTAAGCTCTCCCTTTCCTTACCGGCTCTTGTCTCTTTCGGCAGGGAACGAGGGAACGAAACGAAACGGGGACGATAGCATTTGCACGCGAAACATCATGTTATTTCGTATTTATAAATCTTTGATATTTTTCTTTGGTTGGAAGTAACAACCTTTGTAAATTATTTCACAGGCCTGTCGTTTATGTTCGTTTATCTCTACTTTGGTGAAATGAACAAAAATTTCTCTTTAAACCGATCGTTAAGAGGAGTTGGATAACGTTGAGAGAAGGAGGGGGCGTCGCGAATACCGTGATAGACATTTTACGAGCTCTTTTCCTCCTTCTCTTTCTCGCATCGTCCCCTATACTACACTCATGGGGTTGAGTTTATGTGAACTGTGCCGGGCTGGTTAATGCGCCAGATTCACGAATCCGCAATCCATCCTCGGGGAGGCTCTTTGCACATTCGTGCACACGACCGATGCGCGAATTGCAATTCGCGAAGCCACGGCGAGAAACGAGAGCCCGTCTATCCTCTCTCGTTTGATTCGAATCGGTGAACGAAACGTTCGATATAAAGCCACGGCGAATTAAATTTATTTTATAACGAACAAAACACGCTGCAATATGGGAACTTGGAAGTTTTTTTTATCTGTATTTTTCTCTTTTTCCAATCAATCAGACGGACTGGCAATGCAATTTGTTTTCTTTGTTTGGCAACGCGAAACGGCTGAAAACTTTCGAGGGAAATACCGGAAGGCATCTTTTTTTTCTCGCTGGTCTTTTCGTATTTTTTTTTGTGTCAATTTCCATTTTTTTTTTCGTTTTTATCACTCCGCACTTACTGTATAGTTGAAGCTCCGGTAGGGCTCGTAGAATCGTACAGCATGACCGGTTCATCCAGCCGTGTCCTCGCGCGGGAACAGGGAATTTGTTGAGCGGGACCGGGGCACGAACCGGAACCGTATAAGATGTATAAATCAACCGGTTCCACGTTGATAGAAGCAATAAAACGTGAGAGAGATTCAGGGAATGGGGGAGAAACTGCATGGAGAAAGAATAGCTCAAAAGCGAGGGGGAGGTGAAAAAGAAACGGGGAGAGAGAAAGAGGAAAAGGCTGCGGGTCTGCGCATCGACTGTTGTTAAGGACGAAGAGGTCGAGTGGCGGCGCGGGAGGGGGAAGGTTAGAGCCGAAGGAAAATGTATATAGACCGGTTTGAGAGCCGAAAGGTGGTGATAGACAGGAAAATGGCGTTAGCAGGGCGGTGAAAGATATAAAAAAAACGTCAAAGAGTGAGCGAGAGCTTATATTGTGAAAGGGGAGAGAGCGCAGAACCCGAGACCGAGTGGTATCACAGTATCTCGGGGAAAACTTGTGCTCATTGCTCGCTCTCCGTTCGAGAGAGCGGGCGAAAACGATAATTGCCCAAATTAATAGCACGTACCAAACTCACCCCCTCACTAATACTTTCTTTTTCTCCCTCTCTATCTCTCTCACCTTTATCCTCCTCCCCGCCCTCTCAGCCTCGATACTCCTTCGACATTGTTTCTCGTTATCGTCGAACAATTCTTCGTCCGGAAATCGCTGCTCTGCTCGCGTCACGCTCATCCGGCGATATTGAGTAAGGCGCCGCAAAATTGCCCAATAAATAATCTCGTTGAATTACATTACGTTGGGAGATCGCTTGTTTTTTTTTCTTTCTTCTTTATCCCTCGTTTGGTTATCGAAAAAAATGAAAATATGTGGCGGTGGACGAAGCGACATTTTCGGAATTTTTTGCTCTTCGACGATAGCACGAAATTCGTTGACGATCGAATGAAAATTATCGACAAAATATATACGTTTATATGATACTATACGGATATACACCCCTTCTCAACCATTACCGATGTTTATCGTTTAGAGGGACAGGGGGTTGTATACGGTGTTTGAGAAGTTTGAAGACGATAAAAAGAGATTCATCGATCGGCTCCATTATCGAGATTCTCTCTCATCCCTCTCTCTTTCTCTTGCGTCTCCTGGCTCACGTTGGAATTTTGTGTACGATATACACGTGCCACCCCTCGAAAACCTACCGTGCCCCCGCTCTTTCGTCGACTAAAACACACACACACACACTCACGCGCAATTCTATCGTCATGACTCGACTTACTTTCTCCGTGTGTAACCGTGGCGCACAAACTCTAACCGCGTGTAATAAATTGCTCTTTTGACATATCGTTCGGCGGTGTCTGAAAGTTTCTCCGGTACTTTTTCTCTTCGTTTTGTTCTTTTTTCCTTTTGTTTCCTCCGCCGCCGAGGCTGAACCGTAACCGGCTTTGTTCGTGATGTTATATAATCTCTCTATATTATATAAATATTTCGCCGCCGCCGCCGCCGCCGTGTATAAGAGTTGAGGCGGTCATTCCCTTCACCGTACACCCCCAACCGGGAGGGGGAGGGGGTACGCTGAATGGAATGGCCGGGGGGGGGGGGGGTATGTCGAATGGAATGGCCCAGGGGGGGGGCCACGCCGAATGGAATGACCCGAGGGGGGAAGGGGTACGTCGAATGGAATGGCCCGAGGGGGGGGGGGGTCACGCCGAATGGAATGGCCCGGTGGGGTGCCGAATGGAATGGCCCGGGGGGGTACGCCGAATGGAATGGCCCGGGGGGGTACGCCGAATGGAATGGCCCGAGGGGGGGGGGGGGGGGGGGGTACACTGAATGGAATGGCCTGGTGGGGGTGCCGAATGGAATGGCCCGGGGGGTACGCCGAATGGAATGGCCCGAGGGGGGGGTACACTGAATGGAATGGCCTGGTGGGGGTGCCGAAAGGAATGGCCCGGGGGGGCTGCCGAATGGAATGGTCCGGGGGGGGGGTGCCGAATGGAATGGCCCGGGGGGGGGGGGTACGCTGAATGGAATGGCCTGGTGGGGGTGCCGAATGGAATGACCCGGGGGGGGGTGCCGAATGGAATGGCCCGGGGGGGGGGTGCGCTGAATGTAATGGCCCGAGGGGGGTGTGGTGTACGCCGAATGGAATGGCCCGGGGGGGGGGGGGGTACGCTGAATGGAATGGCCTGGTGGGGGTGCCGAATGGAATGGCCCGGGGGGGCTGCCGAATGGAATGGTCCGGGGGGGTGCCGAATGGAATGGCCCGGGGGGGGTACGCTGAATGGAATGGCCTGGTGGGGGGTGCCGAATGGAATGGCCCGGGGGGGGGTGCCGAATGGAATGGCCCGGGGGGGGGTGCGCTGAATGTAATGGCCCGAGGGGGGTGGGGTGTACGCCGCGGGATGGCGCGCGCAGGGGGTCAGAGCCCCCCTAGTAACGATATATATCCCCATTGCACTTTGATCTTATGCCTGTATGGAAAACTGTGGAGCCAAAATTGTCAACTTTTTGTGTGACCGTAGGAAAACTTGAAGTTTCGAATTTGTAACAAAGCGATTTTTGCTTGCGGTTTTGTTCGACAAAAATGTAATGTCTTTGGCGGCTTAACGTCAATTTATATTGCTCGCGTCGCGCGTCATTGCGTTTCGTGGTCTTCTCTCACTGCGGTCATCAAAATGGTTTCTCCTCCTTCTCCTCCTCCGCCGCCGCCACTGTTCTCCCAATGCTCTTGCGGCAATCGACAATGGAATTTTAACAACGACGATAGCGTGCACGAGGTAGTATCGTAAAGATTTATCGAATTGCGTGAGTCCTATTTATCCCGGAGAGATATAAGCCGCGCGAAAGTCCGCGGCCGGGCGTGAGTTTGGTGTAAAAAAATCGAATGGGGTTGGAAAATTCGTCGGGTAGGAAGAAGAGTATAGTATAGAGACGCGCAACAAGAACGGCTCGTTCGTTTTGTATGAAATCGATCGTAATTCAATCGTAACGTTGGGGCAATCTTCCCGCGCGGTAACCCACGCACACATACACTGACAACACGGCCGCAGAGTTATGCGTTGGGGTAGTTTGGCGTTTCAATCAGATACGGATCTAGAAGGGCTATGCGGTTTCGTTCTGGAAAGGCCAAGAATCAGGCTGTTCCCTACACATATATATATGTATTGATGACATCCCGTCGGAATGATAATATCGATCGACAAGGGAATTCAACCTACACAGGCCGCAAAATTGAATTTGTGCGGGGAAAGAAAAAAAAACAACAAAATCGAACAACAATCATTGGATCAAATCGAGAGTCGAGGATTTATCCTTTTCGCACCGATAATTTGTTTCGTTACAAATGAATAAACTCGATTGAACATAATTACCCCGGTGGCTGTAACGAAGCATTGAGGAAGAAGAAAAAAAAGAATTTCTCATCTCATTACTTCGTTTGTCTGCTAATTGATAATTTACTTATTATCGCTGCACTTTGTTATATCTCGTATACTCCGAGAGCGAAATTTTGTATCTCTCTTAGTAAAACGATTGTACACTCGACGCGGCTCACTCTCGGACATTTTTATTTTTTTCGATTGATAGCCTCGGATCATTGGCGTCGTGTCTATTGGCTCTTGTGTCAGCCAACAAATGATCCATAGCTCGCGGCAATTGGATGAAAATTAATTGAAAAAAATGGGAAGAGGTAGAAAAATTAATACTAGAAGGAAAAAGCCGAAAAGAGTAAAACGAAACGCCTCGGAGTTTAATTTCCCTTGGAGAGAGAGTGAGCTTTCTCATTGAGATAGGAGGGTGAAGAACGTACAGTTTCTGCGAAATGGGAGACAGAGAAAGAGAGAGAGGAAGGTAAATGAAAGTGAGGTACGGACGCGGTGTATAATAAACACTTCTGGAATTGGTTATTTTTCTGTTCGGGGCCGTGAGCTTTGTCCCTCTTTCTCTTACTCTCAGGACGACAGGATAAATGCCAGGGTGGTTGCTGGTGTATGCCGGTTGTACGTCAACCACAGAGATTATACCATCGTTATGATTGGTCTTTGTTTTTCTACTCGGGCAGCAAACCTCCTTTTTCTTCTTCTTCTTCTTCCTCCTCTTTCTCTCTTTCTTCATATATACGTTTGCTCTTCCCGGCGTGGGGCGCTGCACGTCTTTTCCCTGGTGGTAGGTAGTCGTCGTCGTTGTCGACTATTCCCTCAAGTTCCATTCCTTTCTCTTTCCCTCTCTTTCCGCTCCTGTCTCTTTCCCTCGGCTCGCGTCTAAAGCGTCTCTCTTTTCTCCCGAGCTTTTCTCCCAGTCAAGTCCCCCAGGCGTAAAGCCCCGCGTCGAGGGTCCACACGAGAACGATTCTTTATTTCACCCCTTCCTCCCTCTCTCTCTATCTCTTTTTCTCTCTTTGGGTTTGCGGGTTTTCTTTTTGTTTTCACCGCATTCATTCCTGTCGACACTTGAAACTCTGGTCGAAAGAAAAAAACACGCCATTTCTTAATCGCTGTAACGTTTTACTCAATGATTATATAGAGTTAGCGCACCCCCTAACTCCTCCTTCCATCCGTCTCTCCCTCGGGGCGAGAGCAATGTGACTAAAGTCATTGATTAATGGTGGCTCTATTATTTTTTTGTTTATCGACCCTTTATTGTCGATTTTAATCTCGTAGGCGAAATGAATAGGCGACAATAGGGATTGTTTTTGTTCGTTGTTGGATCATCGACGCGAGAGGATTTAGTTTTAAGGCCTTACATACGTCGAGAATTTTCAAAAAATCGATTTTTTTTTGTTTTACAGATTATTATTCCTTATAGTCTTAGGCGTATTTCTGTGTAAGCTGATTGTAAAAATTCCCCATAGTTCAAAAGTTATTGTAGATAATGTGACTGCCCGACGAAAGGACAAAGGCGAATCAACGCTACCAAAGCAACAAAAGAGGCCAGAACAATTCGTCGATTGGAAAAAAATAAACAACAACAATTTTTTACTGACAAGGAAGGCGTACAATATGAAGCTGGAATGGGAGATTAGACGTAAGTTAACTGAATAAATTTAAAAAATTCATAAAGTTCTTGCTCCAGCCGCGCGCGACTTCGAGCGAAACGCGCTTGAAACTTTAATCGCGTTTTTCTCAAAACTACTTTTTCTGACACGGTCGGCATGATAACTCGTACGGTTTTTAATATTTTTTGATGATTTTTTTTTTTTTTATATTCGGAATTGTTTTTTCTACAGTCTGTCGAGCCGGATTTTTAAAATTATAATTAGAAAATTTTATAAAAACAATCAAAGTGTGACTTTTTTGACACAAACTTAACATTTTTTTTAAAATTACCGTAAATTGTTTAATTTTTCGAATTTCAAAAATCCGGCTCGACAGACTATAACTACTAGCTTATTTTACAAGAATTTCTTTACATTTTGCAGATCCGTCAACATTTGAGGAAAAAATACCGCCGACCGTGGAGCAACTTTTTTTACAGTGCTTCAAAAAATGTGATTTTTCATGTTGTAATTTTTGAAAAAAAAAATTGAAATAATTTTTTTTACAAACTTAACACAGTAATAAACAATGTGTAAGAATTTTTCTTATCAATTTCTATTTCTATCCCTCCTAAAAACAGTTTTTCTTTTGGTACGTTTTCGGTACCGCTGGACGTATGTAAGGCCTTAATCGATCCAGGCGGTACGGACATTGATTGGCAAATATCTCGAATAACCGCAACACTTTTGTCATAATTGGTTGGTTGACAAAGTTTTTCGTCTAATCGATGTCCCACATACCGGCCGTTTATTGTGGTGTGCACACAGCGTGCTCCGACAGTATTTATATCCCTTCCTGAATCGAGATATTCTCGCAAGCTTGTAGAAATTCGAGGGCGCGCTGAGAAAGTCTCGCTGGAGAATTGTGTAAATGGCGGGGAGGGGCGGCGGCGGTAGATGGGGGTGGATTTGGTTCGAGCTTGGCTGGTTACCAGCGTCTGCATCCCAGTGGTGTGAATCGTACCGCGTTAACTCCAGAGTTAGAGTAACTCGACGAATAGAGTTTCTGGGGTACAGAAGAAAAGAGAGAGAGAGAGAGAGATACAGATGGAATTGGTATAGCTCTCGTTCGTTCGCTCACCCCTGCCGCGGTAGAAGCCCTCGAGCGATTCGGCAAGTTTCCGAAGAGATAGAGAGTAGAGTGAGAAGAGAGAGAGAGAGAGAGTGAGAAAGAGAGCGTTCGACCGTAAGAAAGTTGGCTCTCGCGGATCTCAATAAGCCACAGAAACTGGAAGGAAACGTGCGTTGAATCGGGATAGATGCGCATAACCGTTCGTGTATATGCAAGTATAAATTTCTTTAATTCGAAATATAGATACTCAATTTGCTTTACAATATCCTGGCGATAATGGTAGTCGGAGCAGGCAATTGACCCATATTGCCGGAAATTTAACTAACAGACAAGTGATAAACAAGAAAAAGTTATTTTTTTCATCGCGATTACATCGTTCTCTTTTTCTTCAAGGAAATTTTGGTCGCACGACATTTTAGTCTGTTTTATTCTTTTCCTCGTGCGATTAATACGACAATTGACGAGTAACCCGTGACATTATTATGATCAAATGCACGTTTCGATATGATCGCCGGGAGGCCAAGAGTTAATCCGCTGATGGAATTACACTCGTGGAAAGTTTGAGGGAATGAAGGATAGAAAAGCCAAGAGAGTAACGAGAGATCACGCAGGAGAGTGCAAAACATGAAGAGGGCGGGGGTGGTGAGGTTGGAGGCGACGTTGGAGCGAAAAAAAATGAATGAGAGAAAAGGATCTGGGGTAAAGGAGCGCGAATGAGAAGGGGGTTGGGAGGGAGGGATGAGAAAGCTGTTGGCCCCGACGGTTGTAGAGTCCCAGCACCGGGCTATTAGTCACCGCATCCCCTCGCATATATTTCCAAGAGCAACCCCTCTGCCCCTCGCAACCCCCCCATGCCGAGACCTCTGGGGTGGGTTCGGTGGAACTGCGGTAGTCACCAGCCCCGACGCACCATCGCGCCCATTCTCGGACCGAGTGACCTCGCACCGCTTTTACGTGCCTGCTAAACGTATCCCATGTCCTTATACCGCATTATATCAACGTATATATATGTATTTCAACGTTTCCAGGCGCGCATATACATTGGGGAAGCCAGCGCAAAAGCGGCAACCGCACCCTTATCTCGTCCTCGGGAGCTTTCACCCATCCCTCCTCTCTCTTCTTCGCTTCTCGCGCGACTCGACGTCTAATTTTTTTCGTGTTCTATTACCCTCTCATCGTAGCTCGTTTTCGCAACCTGCCCTCCTCTCGTTCTCTTCCCGAGAAAACGTTCGTCCCAGCCTCATGTACACCCACCCCTACGCGTGGTCGAGTCTCGAACCGTGACGCGCGGCCATACCTGTCGACACAAAAAGAGTCTTTATTTCTTGCCACTCTCTCTCCCAACACCACCCGATAATACCATGTTCCGTCCTCCGTTTAACATCCTTCATCTCTCGGGCTTTTTTTTTCCCCCTCTTTCTCTCGCCCCGTGTCTCTCCTGTTCCCCGTGTCGTTTGCGCGCACTTTGACAAAATGAGGAACGCGCTCGATCTTCACTTTGTCTTCCGCTCGCGAGTTATCGCTGCGGCAGTGAGGGCCTCGATATATTTCCTCGTTTTCCAACCCTCGTCTGTACGGCCCGCCGTCCGCTGAATTCTCCGGGGACGATCCTTCACCCCCTGCCCGCGATATCTTGACGTGTGTTATATCGATCCTTCGTTATATATACGGTTCGCGTATTATATTTATATATGTATATGTGTAACTGTATATCTATATGTATATATGATTGTGGTGGTTGAGGGACAAAGTTCCAAGCCGGGGGCCAAACTCTCGCGGCATATTCACTTGAAAAGTGTCGGCGTAGACAAAGGTCCAGGGAAAACGGTGGCTATACGGACTCGGGGATATATAGACGAGGATAAAAGCAGTGAGAGTGAGAGAGGGTGAAAAGGAAGAAGAAACTACGGCCGAGAAAAGTGGAAGGACACCGCGCGAGTTCTCATTCTTCCGTTCATCCCCCTCTCGTGTTCTCCACTTCCGTCGTATATATACACTTTTTCTGCTTCTTCTTCTTCTTCTTCCTCTTCCTCTACCTCCTATTCTTCTTTCTCTTATATTTCCACGACTATACGTCTCGAAAAGTATCCTTCTTTTCCGTGATTCCGGTCGAGACTGCTAGCGGAACACACGGGGACCTCTCGGGTTCCCCGAGCGGATTTCCAGGTGTCGGCGAAGAGACGTCCTCCACCCTACCTCTTCTTCTTGAAAGACTGCCGTTTGGCAAGTGCCCAGTGTACGGTAGCATCTTGGAGAACCACGTTGGTCCTTTTTTTTCTTCTTTTCTTTCTTTCTTTCTTTTTGACTTCATAGAGCCAGGCTTTCCCGCGAGCATAATGGATTACTTTGAAGAAGACCAGCTGGTAGCCCCCCCGCGTGTATGAACTTATCTCGCAAAAGTTTCTCGGTGACCTTTGCTCTCGATTGTTACTCTCCGCGTTCGTTCGCGGGAATTCCAGTTGAAGCGAAGTTTAGGTAACGAGGAAAATATTGGTCCTCGATGGTACCACATCTTTGGTGGCTTTGGTGCGTAATTTGAGTGATCAAACAAATTTCCACCCGTCGTTAAGGGAATAAAAGTGAGATATCCTCGCGGGTGGGCGATTCTTTCTTCGCGGTAGCGCACATGTATATGGAGCAGAGCAAAGAACTATGCTCGCTGCAGCAAATATGGTGGCAAAGAGCATTGACGCGTTACCAGGTTTTTCGTTGCTCGTAGCAGGTTATTTCATCCGGTGAGACCTGCGTGTGCGTGTATGCATGTCTGTGTATACCCGTACTCTCGGATCTCTCGGAGCTTCGAGCGCGTTATCCTGTTGGGGGGTGACGACAAGGAGAAACGGAAGCAAAGCGACCAAGACGATGTGCAGTCGCGAGGTGGTATAGTGGTAAAGGGGCTCTATATGTCTACGGGGACCGTATACGGGTAATGGTAAAAGTGAGATGGGGGGGTGAACTGCTGGAGCAACGTCCCTCACCCTCATGTGTAAGACTCCACCAGACGCGTGGTGAAACAGAGAGAGAGAGAGAGAGAGAGAGATTGAAAGGCTGGGGGTAGTAGAGGTTGTGACGAATGGCACGAGAGTTCCACCCTTTTCGTGCCGCCTCCGGTTCTACTGTGCTTGCGCTCGGCTGCGAGACGCGAAAGACTGAGGGAGAAAGATAGAGAGAGAGAGAGAGAGAGAGAATGGGGAAGGATAGGAAAAGCCGCGAGCTCGGATGATGAACTCGATTTGAACGACGCCTGGGATTTCTCGGTGCCGCGCTGTATTCTCCCGCGCTCTCTTTCTATTTGTCTTTTTCTTTATCCGTATCTTTCGTTCCATCCCTCTCTCCCTCATTCTCTCTCTCTTCCTCTCTCTTTCTCGTTATTCCCAGACTTCAACTCAGATTTTGCTGAATAGTCATGAGACCATTATGATAATTTCGTTGGGGAAAAGAAAAGAAGTACGTCAATAAAATAAGCCGTTGCGCGTCGTAAAGATGGTGGAGCAGGTAACGACGAGAGCTCCTCATTTTCGAGGATGCACACACATATATATTAGGGTGGGTCAAATAAAATAAATATAATTTTTTTTTTCCTCGATATAATGAAAAATGTATTGTTTGGCATCTCAAAAAAAACTCTGCAAGTATGAGCCCTTCATATTTAAATTAAGAGGTCTCTCATCGCGAATTTTCATTTCCCATTTAAATACGAGACACATGGAAACATGGAAACACACACGTGAAAACATTTTTTTTCAACTTTGGAATTTTATTAGACTTAAACCGTTGATGTTAGTAGAGTCTTTTAGCATCTTTTTGTAGATCATTTGATGCTCTACAAAAAAGCTCTCTTGTGTCTAATCGATAAAAGTGACCGTACAAAAAATAATCGGTGATAAATTGCTCTGGATTCTACTTATCTCGTTTATTAGTACATAAATTTCGAATTTTTTAACATTCTAGTTATCAATATGAATAAATATACTACTAATATATACTACTAATATATTACTAATATACTAATATATTGCTAATTGTTTTCAAACAAATATGAGAGAATCCAGAGCTAATTATCACCGATTATTTTTTGTACGGTTACTTTTATCGATTAGACGAAAGAGAGCTTTTTTGTAGAGCATCAAATGTTCTACAAAAATGTGCTAAAAAACTCTTCTAACCTCAACGGTTGAAGTTTATTCAAATTCCAAAGTCAAAAGAAAACATTTCCCATGTTATTTAAATGGGAAATAAAAATTTGCGATGAGGGACCTCTTAATTTAAATATGAAGGGCTAACACTTGCAGAGCTTTTTTTTGAGATGCCAAACAATACATTTTTCATTATATCGAGGAAAAAAAAAATTAGACTTTTTATTTGACCCACCCTAATATATATCTACAAGACGAAATGCTTTTTTTTAAACATTTTTTAATAAACTACGAGAAAGTCTCGCGGCCACCGAATTGTCGACAGTCAATTTTGTCCATTATTTTCATTGTTTCAACGTACACCCTTTCCCATTTTAACGTATGAACCTTCGCAATTAATTATTTTTTTTCTTTCATTTTTCTCTCCTATCGCTCCATACCCGCGCTTCCCTGAGTCCCAACCCCTTTCATTGCGCCCGCAAATGTCTTAGCCCCGGTGTATCGCATTTGCCATGGGCACAGGGAAACTGCGAAAAAACCCGCGTCGATACAGACTCTGTTGTTGACCGAGCGGTCATTCTTTCATCTAGTGACCGATGGCCAAAGCTCCTTAAGTGGAGAAGTAGGGTTAGGACAGCGTTTTGTCAATGATTTTCATGAATTTTTTTATAGTATAAAAAATGAATATAATTTATTGAAACTTTGAGAATATTTTATACATATATTTAAGTATATACTATAAAATTTTTGAAGAATTTCCTTGAAAAACACCGAAGATATTAGCGACCCCATATCGCAGGTCACAATCAGACTCAGCATTTTGCGTACATTCTGGAAGCCGCAATTTTCATCCGAAATCAAACGAGGTTGGAATTTAAGTTTATCATATGTCTCTCTTCTATATGAACCTAAATGCTATAAAAAAAATAGAAAATTGAATTTTTTACAGGGGTCAAAACAAAAAAGCATGATTTTTTGCCATTTTTTACAACTTTATTTGCAAAAAAATAATCATTTTAAATAATGATAATATTCCGATTTTAGGTTCATATAGAGCGCAATACTATGAAGAAAGTAACTGCCAATTTTCTTAACGATTGGTTGAAAACTTTTCAAACTAGCGTGTACGCAAGTTCAAAAAAAGTCGTTTTCAGAAAAACGCGGTTATACACGTGGCGCGCTCGGGGCCTGAAGGAGACTTACTCACTTTAATGGCTTATAACAATAGAACGAGTCGGAATGTTCATTCAAAATTTTGGAAACATATTTCCAATAGTTTTACTAACAATTTATGAAATAAAAAAAAATCGATTTTTTGAACCGTCTAACCCTATTTCACCCCTTAACTTGAGGTGTGATGAAACGTTTCACTCATGTGACACGATCTAAATGATCGTCTCAGAACATTTAATTAAATAAAATATGATTTGAAATTAAATGGTGAAACTTTTTTATAAAAAGATATCTCTTTTCTTGCAATGAAATCCAAGGTAGAGTTCGTGTCGTGGACTCGAAGGAAAACCGGTGGTTCGGGGGAGGCGACGTGACGTCGATTCTTTTGATATTAACAATTTTTATTGTATTTAAATGATGCCTCAGATTCGGAAGAATTCGTCATCACAATTTTATGCGTTTCAGAGTCAACCTCTCATCATCAGCACTCAATAGAGCGATATAATAAGTCGTATGAAAAATTACTGTGTCTCGATAAGCGATGACCATTACGCACAAATAATTCTCACAATGCTATTTTCAAGATAGCTGACTTAGAAGAATTCTGACTTTAATTACGGAATGGTTATTTTAGTGGGAATATTTTCTTATATAAAATTGCTGGAAGAGCGTGTTAATGGTATTAGCAATTTGGAAGGAATACATTTCGTCAGGAGTACGTGTTGTTCTGTAAATGTCGAGAATTTATTATTATTTCATCGGTTTGAAATTTATGAGCTTTTTTTATTTATTTGATAATTTCAAAAATGATGTAATTGTTCATTTCCTGATTATTGAAAATTGTGCGAAGCTTGCTCTATGAAGTTGTGCTGATTTTAATATTGTACATTTTTCTTCTCTGTTATCTCGTTGATTTTGCGGATTTACGTGTCTATGATTTCACAGAATGCCCGGTGACAATCTCATAGGTTTACGGGGTAAATATATACGGAATTGCGCGCCCGGAAGTCTTCTTTCTTCGCTTCCGCGCTGCTACGCACAAATACCGAGTACTATCCCTCGGAGTTTCCGCTCAATTCCGCGTGTGTCATGTGTCTCGTATAGCAAAAGTCTTCTCCCGTCTTGTACATTCTCTCTCTCGCGACTTATTCCAACGCTGAATAAAACTCGGTACACGTGTGTGTCTGTGCGTGAGAGAATAAAATTTGTGGTTGGAGCTTTCCCTCTCTCTCTCTCCCTCTTTCTCTAGCTACGTTTCGGCGAACTTACGACGAAAGGAAAAAGATGAAGAAAAATATTCTATTCATCTGGAAAACAGTGAACAGGCTCTCCGTGCATATGTGTCTCTGGTAGCTCTGTTCTATTTCCTATTTCTCTTCATCTCCCTCCCCCTCTCGCGGCCTCACTCCCTTCCATCCGTAGCTGCAAACACAAAATTCACGATGTACCCTCGTGTATTAGTAAAACCCCGTCACAGCCGAGGGTTTTTCTTTTCGTTACTTGCAATTCGTTTGGCTGGCCTGTTTCATATGTCACGATGGATGATAACACGTTCAAATGCGCGCTCACCGTGGGGGAAAAGGTGGTCGCGCATCTCCCTGGCATTTTCTTCGTTCTTCCTTCTTCCTTTCTTCCTTTCCCTCTTTCGTATTTTCCCGGTCTCCTGCACCCCGCTGCCGTTGTTCCTTCAACGACCCACTCTATTGTGCGATTTTTCCCGGCGAGAGCACTCTCGCAGTGCATGTCGAACGAACGAACAAACAAACAGAAATAATAATCAAAGATCCTGCTTTGACAATTGGAACTTTTGATGTCTTTGATGGGATATTACATAATTTTTCTTAATGGTTTTCCGGGAAATATCGTCACAAATAGCCGAGGGCCATTACACTTTACACGATGACTCTCTCGGAACGGGGCAGAATTTCAAGATTTTCCTCCCCCCACTCATACTAACCGCCACACTGAAACTATCTAGTTCCGCTGCCGCTCCCCGCTGCTGCCCCTCCCCCTTTTACCCTGGAACGACGATGGGAGAGAATGAGAGAGTTTATCGGTGTAGCTGACTCTTAGGGAACGTATATAATTCACTATGGTGTGTACTTTTGCCATATACCACATTGCATGTACGCTGCGAGGGTGGGACGGACGAATGGGAGGTGGAGGATAGCTTTCTGGCACGTGGCGTTAGCGACGAGAGTACGTAAAGTCCTCGTTAGTATCCGCCACGCGGGGCCGAGCTTCTAGTTTACCGTTCTGGAGATATGAAATTCGAGGAGTAAGGTGGAATGAACGAAGCGTAATATAGCGGTGGGGAGCATGAGAAGATGAAGTGGTATTAGGTGAAAGAGAGAGAGAGAGAGAGAAAATGAGAGGTAGAGACAGAGAGCTAGAGGAGTGGGAGGGAGAGGAATATAACCGCAGTAATAGCGACACCGTCGTCGCATAGCAGAACTAAGAGGATAGATAGAACGAAGAACATGAGAGTACTAGTCCTCGAATACTAAGAAACGATTCCTCCCGCGAGAGTCACCGTTACCACCCCCTCAACCCCCCTGTACTTACCTAGCAAATTATTACACTTACCCTACTCGTATCCTTTCGCAATGTTATATAGTAGACTCTCTCTCCTTTCTATCTTTCATTCTCTCACTCTCTCTCTCTCTCTCTTTGTAATATATTCTCCTCGTTATTTTCGTAAATTTATTCGTTTCTAGGGACCGAGAGGTGGGGCTGGAGGGGAGGGAGAAGGAGAGAGAGAGAGAGGGAGAGATTAATGAACATGTCTGATGAAACGATAATTTTCTTATCTTCAACGTGTTTTCAACTTTGTTATCGGGAACGTGAAACACAAAATGAATTTTTGTACATCATTTTTCCCGACATAATCTGTCTCTCTCGCTAGAAATTAATCAATTCACGTTGTTGTTTTTATTTTTATTTAAAAAAATACGCGCATTTAAAAAGGGGTGTACGAGGAGTTTGCAATAGAGATGGGAAGAGAGTGGTTTTTGGCGTGGGAGGGAAGTTGTAGCTGATGGTTTTGCACCCCCGTGTGCCGTTGGGCAAGGAGGCCACCACCGGGTTGTACAGTAAATGAAACGGTAAAAGTGTCGTAAAAATCGTTGAAACCAATATGAGAGAGGAAGAGCTGCCGAGGAGAATATCTAGCGGGAGATATCGCGCGGGGGCCAACGCGCCCCGGCGGTGCAGAAAACCAACGGGGCTATATTACTCTCGTGAACGAGTTGTAATATTGAACATATATATATATATATATATAGGGGAAGAAATGTAGAGAAATCGAGATAACGCATATATGAATTCTCCACGGTCGTCTCCCGGATGACCGCGCTACGGAAAGAGCGCGGTTGGCGCGGTGTTCATTTTTATATGCCCTGTATTCGAAAGCTTCGCCGGCAAGAATCGAGCTTTTTTTTCTTTTTTTTTTTTATGGACTTTCAGCCCCGATAGTGTACCCGCACACGACGTCAAGATTGCAAAAATTTTTCACGATCTGTATTCGCATATTTAGGTACTAAATGTCCCGGGATTTGCAAGATTTTTGAACACTCTTGTGACCTTAAAACAGTTTGCGCGCGGTAACGCGTTTTTTTTTTCTGGCTCCGCTTCAATAAAGCGTCATCTCACGTATTCAAAATTGCAAGTCTTTGTTTTGTTTTTTCACCGCGCATATACCGCGGTAATATTCCATTTCCGAGATATATAAATATTTTTTTTTGTTTTTTCGGCTGTATCAGCGAAAATATAACAATTTCGTATCTGCGCTGTTTTCGGTATTGACGGAGAAACGAGCGCGCCTTTGCGTTTAGAAATTTTGCAACGCGACATTTTTAAACATTTTTCATCATTCATTTTTCGTTTTTTTTTAAACGATTGAGAGGAAAATTGTGCGAAATGCGTTTTGTGAGTGGCTTAATTTTTGTGAGAAAAAAACTGGCTCGTTATTTAATTTTTTTCCGAATTATCGTTTGAGGTAGTAGTCGGGTAACTTAAGCCGATTTTCATGTCTTTTTTCGAGGGCGTTTTTTTGTAGGAAAATAAAAATGAATCGTTTTGGATATTTAGGATGTTTTTATTTATATATTAAAGATACAAAAAAAAATTTTTTTGACAAAATTTAATCGTTTTTTATTATTATTATTATTGATCGAAGTTGGCACCTCGAAAAAAAAAGCGCGTGGGTGGTCATCAAGAGCCAAAATCACCGGGGGGTGATTTTGGATAAATAACAAAACGGCGGACTTTGGAAAAAAAGTCTTTTCATTTTAGCAAATAAGTTTTGTTATTTATCCATGAAATTTAACTTCAGTAGTTCCGACCAGAATGACACGTCTATAGATTGAGAATTATCAAGAATTTTTGATTTCAGACAACATCGAGAGCCAAAATCACCGGGGCCACCCACGCGCTTTTTTTTCGAGGTGCCAACTTCGATCAATAATAATAATAATAATAAACTATTAAATTTTTTCAAACAATTTTTTTTTTGTATCTTTAATATGTAAATAAAAACATCCTAAATATCCAAAACGATTCATTTTTATTTTCCTACAAAAAAACGCCCTCCAAAAAAGACATGAAAATCGGCTTAAGTTACCAGACTACTACCTCGAATATATATTTTTTTCGTTGCGTCACGCCCCTGTTTTGTTCGCGGGGTGCGGGGGGTGTTAATTCACGATTATCCGAGTAAGGCTGATAAAGGATGTTTGAGAATCACTCGAGAAAGTTTAGGAAAGAAAATCGCGCGCGTAGGAAAGTATAATTTATCGTACCAATTGCGATTGAACGAAAACATTATGCGAAACCTATTGAATATTGTTTTTTCTACGATGAAAAATGTCCGCAGCATCCCTGATAATTTTAGTAATTGTTCCCGTCGTAAAATAACAGATGTTATATTAACCGAATTTACTCGATCGATTATCCAATTCCAACGAACTAATGTATTTTTCGTTTTTGTGTTTTTCTTTCAGGTGAGTAATTTCGATTTTCTCGTCCCGCTGTGGCGCAATTCGACGGCCCCGATGAACGGAGCCCCGTACGTTTCGTAAAGTATTACCAAAAAATCTCTACAAAATAACCTATCGATTTTTCACGACTGTTTTTTTTTTGTTTTCTTTTCACAAAATTTCGTTGATCTGCTTCGCTTTTGCCGGAATTATCTCTCGAGAGATTATTCATCATTATGAATGTGAGAACTTGTCGACGAGGATTTCTCGTTTAATGTCAATTATAACGTGCCGAGGAAAAAAAAAACAACACACGCACACGCGCACGTGACGCATAAACTAATCCGATAATAAACAGCCAAACTAACGGGAATAAGCGTATTGAAATTGCGTGCGCGTGTGTATAATGCCAGTCTCGGGAGTTCCGGCGTATAGCCTGGATTTTGCGGTCGCATATTTAGTCGTCGGAAGTACGCGCCCGTGAGTCCCGTACGTCCAGAGAGAAATGGGGTGAAATATATCTGTATGTCTATAGATAAAGCTTGATGGTCATACAGGCGATCGATTTTAAATACGTCAATTGGGAAGCATGCCCGACTAGGTTGCACGTAGAAACGGAAGAGAGAGAGAGAGAGAGAGTGGGACGAGGAGTTGTACCGCTGATAGAGGGTCGCATTACAATAGCCGCACTGGCACTGCTGGCGAACACCCTGGGCTTTGTCGTTCATTAATTCACAAATGCAATATTAATGATAAGTAATCAGGCGAGCATGTTTTCTCTCTCTCTCTCTCTCTCTCTTTCTCTCTCTTTCTCTGTCTGTTTCTCTCTTGCTCTCCGAGTACGTTAGGCAAATCGTTCGAATCACCTATTACAATTACTAATTATTGCTGAACTGTCGGGCGCGTATAATACGACAGGGATTTATGTTTATTCGTGAACGGGTGTGGTTTGCGGCAGTTTCAAATCTCTCATTCTCTCTCTATCTCTATCTCTATCTCTTTCTTTCTCTCTGTCTCTCTCTTGCACACAGGCCGACACAAATCCACTAATTCAAACTTTATGCTCTAGCATGATTTTCCATAGACCCGCTTATCTCGATTAAAACTTCAATTTAACCGGTCGCGTAGCGCAATCAATTCGTATCAAGCCCGCAATTATAACCCAAGTGGAAGAGTAGACAGACGCGGCGTTTACGGCCAATTCCCTTTGATTGTCGCGCGAATAAAGGGAAAGTGATATTTCTTTTGTTTCTTTACATATTTTCATTAGCGACTTATCGCTTCTTAAGTTAGAAAAAAAAGTCGTGAGGTGTCGTGGGACACCCGGTAAAAGCGAAGCTCTTAAGTAATTGAATATTTATTTTGTAGCGATATTGGAAACGCAAAATTAATGAAAGAAGACACCAATCTTTAGAAATTATTTTTAATATATTCACAAAAATAGTAAATGTGTATATATATATATATATATATATATATGTATGAATCTTAACACTAGAAAAATAATAAAAATAATAAAAATGGATTTATTCATCGTATTCAATAGTAGATATGATTGGTTTATGGTAACTGAAATAAGATGCATATGTTTGTGACTCTATTTCATTTTGAAGTAAGAAAACATAACCTCTGCAGTGACGCCGCTATTTAATAGAATTAGTGTACTTACATAGTCGTAGTTTGATCATCATTTTCCGATAGAACCAAAGCTTTTTCAGGAATACAATTTTCATCGTCGGTAGATGGAGTAGCGAGATCCATTTTTGCACCACTACACCATTATTATTCCACTTAACACTTTTATGAAGTGCACAACATAACATATAAATTTACAATTGAAAATGCGAACGTGGTGCATGCAAGAAAGAAACGCTGTTGTAACAGCTGAAGAGTAAGTGATGCGAGAGTGAGAGAAACAGAGAACTGCGCAGATTGTTTCTCTAAGAAAGAATACTACGCAGGCATCAGAATCGTATCCGACGCCGAGACCGCGTGCGCCACTATATCTATATCGTTCCCGCCTAGAGAGAAGAGTGTGAGAGAGAGAGAGAGCGAGAGGCTGCATTATCCCACTGCCGACGCCTACCCTCTCCCCTCACTCCCTCTCACTCTCTCTCAGCCGAAAATATAGTGATACAATTTAGAAGAACGAAAAGTGCGCAAAAAAGTATATGTACTATGAAGGCGTGAAAATGTATAATGCGGTGCCAACTGAAATAAAAGGCTGTGAAAAAGTTGAGCAGTTTAAACGCATGCTGAAGGAATATATTGTGTTAACAATAAAATAATATATATGAATATATTTAGATATAAGAAAATATGTAATAATGTGTATAAAATAGCTGAGAAAGCTAATAAATATCAATCAATCAATCTCTCACTCTCTCTCTGACAGCGGTGCGGCACGCCGCTCTGATGCCTGCCTTCCCGCTCTCTCGAGCGTCTCACCCATTTCAAGCGTCTTATGACTAAGCGTCTCACTTTTTGCCACTTCGCTCTACCCCTGCCGAACGTCCGTAAAAGAGTTTCGCTCTAAAAAAATTGCCCTTGTCTCATTAGATCCCAAGAGGGTTGACTCCCCGTGATGAAATTGTGATTTGAATCGAGGTGGATGCTCCTGTGATTATGCCTACTGTCTGTTAACGATTCCATCCTTAGCATCCCTAGCGAATTTCTGGATGGGGTCTTGAACCCTCTACCCGTACCCGAAATACACCGAGCAGTTTATTTCAATTTTTTTTTCCGTATCGCAAACAAACCCTTTTTGCGCATCTAATGCACGAATGCCGGTCTTTTGATGAGAGGAGTCGGGGGTGGGATTTTGAACTTTGAAACGTCCGGCGTTTGATGAGTTTGATAATGGTGGTAATACGATTGATGTTTAGGAGGGGTGGGGCTACCTTGGCGCGTTAGACGTCAAACACGTAGAGAGAGAGAGAGAAAGTGAGAGAGTGAGTTAAAGTTCTAAATAGAGAAGGGAGATCGATCACGAAAGCTCTGATGTTCACGTAAGCTCGGGTTCGCGCGCGGATATTTCGATGAGAGGGGCGCATGTTCTCGTTGAATATCTCGTTGGTATGGGCCAAAAGCTTCTCTCGATATGGATGGAAGGTCGATTTAGGCAATGGGAGTCGTGGTACAAGCACAAGCCGAGCATATATGGCTTTAGATCCCGCGTGTGTGTCCCTTTGTGGAGATTGGGTGGCCTGGCTTCGGACCCTAATGAAGCGCGGTAGAGCGTGCGATACATTGAAGACCGCAAATCGACTAGCTTTACGATATATAGCATATATACCTTGGCCGAATGCAAGTGCGCGCTCAATAGTACCAGTAGTATTAGCCCTTCTCTCTCTTTGCTCCTCTCTCCGCCAACCCCCGCCGCCCGTTGATGCTATATTCAACGGCACATTGAAGATATTTCGGTAGCGAGAGAGCGCGGGGGAGCTCATAAGCAAATCCCGCCACCGAATGGCGCACGTATATGCGGTTGGGGTTTTATGGGTTTTAGACCTTGCCAAAATCGCACGGCCAAAAGAGAGACACGGCGCACATGTCTGTGGGTAATCAGAACACATTTGCCATTTCCATTCGCGTATCTATTGATCGTTGTATCCTCGTTCCCACCCCCCCAGGGCCTGTAGATGAAATTGCTCTCGGTAATTATCTCGCTGTTACATCGAAGACACATCCCTTTGTGCTATTCGCGCCCATCAAACAACGGAAAAAAAAGCAGAAACCCTAGGATAGAATCCACGCTATGCTATATCGTACTCGTGACATTCTTGCTCGTTTCGTCTTTCCCACCATCCTCAAGCACTGTCGAGAAATGCCGTCAAGGTCAGGGTCATCTACCGCGAACAGCTATTTGCACGAATGTGCTGGTGTGCGTCAGGGACAAACTTCCCTTGAACAGAGGGATTGCTCGGAGAGGTCGCATTCGTTTTACGGGGGGTGATCACGTACAAACAGACACACGCGACGGTGGCGACGGTGGCCGATAGAGTCGCGGAAAAGTCGAAGGCCACCCGAGCAGATATTGAAAATACCTCGAGGGTTTATTTCGTTGGAGAGCCGAGAGGAGACGGAGATGGAAGAGACGGTGAAGGGGTGTGTCTGAGAAGTTTGTGTGCGACCGGTTGGTATGTCGACGAAAAGAGCTCGAACATGAAGGGGCACTAACGGAAGTACATTCAACGCTTGGGGGATGTGGATATAAAGACGTTGTTGAGAACGACGAAGAGAGAGGGAAGGAAAATTCAAGAGAGTTCGGAGCACAGCGATCTTTGAGGAAATGAAAGAAACCAAAAAAAAACAACAAACACGTGAAAATAACTTTTCCTATTATCTACAACGGCTCTAGACCTCTCGGAAACTCGAGTCTCCTCGACGATGTTTGAGAGGTGGAAGGGTGGAATATAACGCGGTGAAAAGGAGCAAACGGATCAATGGCGTTTGATAGACGCGGATTTCGCTCTTGAGGACCCGTTGGAAGCCGCGAGACACATTATCGACACGATGGACGAGAGGGTACACATAAAGCCAACGACAAAAGGGAATTCTGGAGCAACGTGGGAGCGTTAAAGTGCACGGACGCCTCGCGCTGTACGGTCCAGTCGCGAAAGAATACCGAACGCTTCCTGTATATACGTGCGGGGTGTAGCGAAGTGGGATGTTGTTTGCGGGAGGTATTGGACGATGTTATTTTGGCCTGAAATTGCCGCAACGAGAGCGACAGAGATGAAAAGATAGTGGGTGGGAGGGTAGTAAAACGGTAAACGCTATTAACCCCCTTGGCTGCTCGATAATCCAACCACTCTCTCTCTCTCTCTCTCTCTCTCTTTCTCTCTCTCGTACTCACACATTATCACCATAGCCTCACTGCACGTACGTTTGTAAGTGTGTGATACAACACGGATCGCGAATACGAACGAAGCCCCATACCCAAACGGACGAGAACTTAATTACAGTTATAACCGCGCGTATCGCCCCGACAATCGTATAATAAACGACTCGCCAGAGTTATATGGGGGCGCTGCTGCTTCTGCTGCTGCTGCTTCCACACACTCTGATTCTGTGGGCCGCCGAACAGACTGGACAATAGAGATTTCTCATCTTCTTCGTGCAGTAATATCGCAAAATGGTCGCGGGAATTTTACCGACGAAGCTTCCGGAACGTATACGACATTTGAGGAATTACACGGGAAAAGTAGACGACCGGGGTGACTGGGGGCGTGGACCATCAGCGTCTCGCGTAATTTTCCCAAACGTTCATTAACGTAGCACCGGAAATTTTCCCCAATTACCGAGCTCCATCGAGTGCAGCGTACATGAAAAAAATTAACGGGTCGTGATTCCGTAAAATTCTTTGACCACACATTCCTGCGCTGTGCGCAACACCTGACGCGCAATGTTTCCGCACAGAAACTTGCCCAAGGAGGACCGAAATTCTGTCCGGAAGCTCTCGTTGACGAACCCATCGCGTCTGCACCAGACCGAAGGAGAGGGTGAGGCGGATTACCGATCAGCGATCGCGCTGCCATTGACGTGGGGAAATCGTTTTACGCGCTGTGCGCTCACCCGGTTGTTTGGGGTTTCGCGTGCGCTGGTCTCGGGGACCAGTTGGTATTGCAGCGGGGTTGCGGATAACCCTCTCGGGTGTTACTTGAACGTGGCTGTAACGCGTTTGTTCACGATGATGGCCTTTGATCGCGCTACGAAACGCGCTTTATACGGAGGAACGTTGCGAATCCCACACGCGTATACACGTGGAATCAAGCTTGACGACTGTGAGCCCGCTTCGTCGAGCGAACGAGTGAACGCCGGGAGTAGATTTGGGAAAGGAAGAGAGGAGGGGGTTGGGGGGTGGTGGTATGTCGAAGGTTTTGAGTATGTAACCCATTGATGACAATTCCGATCACTACCGTTGTAAACCCCCCGTGCCAACTCTGCCGCGGCATGACATTTCGATAGCCCAGGCTTTCCCTGGGTTTCTCTCGTTGTCCCGCCATTTTGTCGAGCGATCACTTTGAGAGTGACTGGAAAGTGACGCGGTCGGCGAACGCGACCGAACGACGAAGCGGAATCGTGAATGGTGACGGCGGGACTGCGCTGGCTCAAAAGAGCTTTGAGCTTTGAAAATCCAAAAACCTCGACAATCCAGGCGGCTTCTACGCGGATAACAGCGGTATTACACGCATATAGCCGGCGAAACAAATGCCCCGTGAGAATGCGATTCGATAAAGACGAAACGACAAGATTCTCACGTTACAAAGTTTTACTGCATTTTTTAACAGAACAATTTCCCAACTTTTTTCTCACGCTACTTTGCAATCGCCATTCTCGTTCTAATTACCACGCAAGTTGGAACAACGTTTTGAAGAATGTGGCGAATGAAATGAGTAATGAAAAATTGAACTCATTCGTTCGGAGCTCGCCCTCACGAGACATGTGATCGTCGCGAACGATTAAACGCAATATTAATACGCGGCAAAATTAATTCGAATAGAGGGAGGGGGTCTTATTACCGCGACAACGTAATATATACACGATTATTTCGAGGGAAGAATATATTAACGAGAGGCTTCGTTAATTTACCGCCGTTAATTCCTTATTCGCCCTGGCCGGTTTACCTGGCTACCACCCTCTCCCACGCCCTGTCCACGATATATAGTCCCTTAACTCCACGGGAGAGCCAGGCTTCGCCGCATCTATCCGGCATTTTCCCTATTTCGTTCTCCAAGTTCTTCCTTCTTCGTTCCACTATATAGATATATGGGACCGCTCTTCGGTGTTCCGATCTTGCTTCTCCCTTTTTCTTCTCTTTCTCTCTCTCTCTCTCTCTATCTCTCTTTCTCCAGTATTCTCTCGTTGTCTCGATGGGCTTGCATCGAGATTACAATGCCGAGATGAAGTAGGCCACGCCCGGAGAAATTCGAAACTTCCCTACGTCCGCTTCTGTGCCCGCTCCTGCTGAACAGAAGGGGGTTAAGGTTGGAGGATAAAGAGGAGGGTGAGTTTCGCAAAGGCGGTGTGCGGACGTGGTTGGGGGTGGCGGAAGGGTAGCGTTAGACGGTGGTAGCGCACGTTTAATGCCGTAGTTTCCTTAATGCTTGCCTGGTTCTCTCATTCCGGCCAATACCGTGTCTCGTCGAGGACCGGGCGGGGGGATGGAATAGTAAACCTGCCGAAAATGTGCCGAAACTTTCGGACTCCGCGATCTGACGGGTCATATGGTTTTTGGCACATTGAAAACAACGATAAGAGCGCGATGTAGCGAACGGTGCGCCGTTGAATTAATCGCTATTGAACCGCACTTTGCGCGCGCGTATCCGTTTCGTTTTTTCGTTCCTGCGAAGCCTCTCGAAGTCCCCGTAGCTAGTAGCGAAGACCCGTACCGAACGGACAATCGTAAAAGTTCGTATGCAAAGTTTGAGAAATTCGTTGAGGAACGTTAAAAGGATATTTTCATCGGAGAAATAAAGAACCACAAATTTCATTTTGTTTTGTTTCAATTGTTGTTGTTTTTTTGACAATACTCAAGCTTCTTCCGCGACAAAAGATTGACGATACACGCAGAAGGATAAAATATAAAAGTAGCCCTTTCTTTGTTGGACGAAGGCATTTAGTTTTTTAACGCTTTGACGTATGCGCGCGCGGCCAACAAAACCCGAGTATAACGCGCGGAGCTTATTTTTCTTTCGGCCAAGTTTTTATATGCTTTTTCCGGTGTCGTCGACGGTCACTCGGCGTCGCGCCGTGATATATTTCCGGAAAATATGTATAACGCATTAACTAACCGAGTATGCCGTATTCGCATAATTTTTAAATGTAATTCACGAGGGGGAGAAAACGAAAAATGAAGTAAAATGTGAGCGGTGTAGCGAGCGTACGCGAAAAGAGCGTTAGGAACACGCTTTTTCTCGTAGAAGAAAAAAAAAGAGAAAAAAAAACAAAAATAAAACACTGGGTGAGAAATTATTGTTTTTATTTTTTTTCTGTTTTGTTAGAAAGCCGTTGTCCAGTCGCGATGGGTTTTAGCTCCGGGTTTTGGATAATATGCAACTCTCTCCCTCTTCCTTTGCCCGCAGCTTTCGCTACAGTTACCGGTCATACGATGACAAGAGTTTTTTCGCGTTGTATCTATGCGACGTTTGTCTGTCTCCTAGCTCTCCGTTCACTCTTTTTCTCTCCCTCTCCCTCCCCGCTTTTTTCACGTTTACGTTACTTTTTCGCGTCAACAACCGTCTCTCTCTGCCTCCGAGCTTTTTGGCCTTTTCTCAGTTTCTCCGCACTCGCGTTGCTTTATTTGCCGCTCATGCACGTACACATATATATCCTCTATTTCATACTAAGGCCCCTAGGGTTGCTAACGCATCAACCGAAGAAACAAAGGGGGTTGGCGGCTCCCGGGTCTCCAAGGGCGTTCGCTGAGAGAAAGGTCACCGGATTTAACTTTCGCGCGCCCGCTATATATTCCATCGGGTTTAATTCCTTTATAATCCGCTGTGGTGGGGAGGGGGCGGGGGATAGTAGAAGAAGGGAGAAAGTTTGTCGGAAAAGCTGCGAACGAAAGGAGGGTGGAAACGTTTGGGTGGCCGAGGCGTGCTCTCCTGTCTGACAAAATTTATTAACGAAATTAGGGAAATTAGCGGTCACGCGGGGGCGAGTTTTACACGTTACGCGTCGCTGATTTTCTTTCAGTATTATTATTATCATTCTCTCTCTCTGGTTTTTTTTTTGTTTTCCCTCCTTTCTTTCTTCTCCTTCCTTTCACATTCAACCCCCGTTATTTTTCATTTTTTTTTTTCGTCATTTTTCTACTATTTGTTTTGTTTCGCCCGGTGCGGCTCTTTCCGTTGGTGACGGGAAGGGGTTGGGCGAAAGCACCACCGCACGATTAATGCCTTTTAGTAATTTCACTCGGGGACTTAACGCCTCTTCGGTTATGCGGTAGACGTTTTCCCCGCGTAAAACGCATACCGCGTAGTTTCGGGAACCGGCACGCGCGCATTATTAACGGGTTTTCCGCGCACAGTGGCGCAGCCGATAATTAAAATAATTGCAATTTTTTTGGCATACTGGCATTTGAACAAACTCCGCCACCACTATTGCCCGGTTATTTTAGAGATGGCAAATAAAATTCTTCAAATATTGTAAAAAGCTCGGGAAGCGATTCGCGAACGCGGGGACGAGCGCGCGTTCACGGTCGTGTCACGTCACGCGAGCTTTCAAATTCTCGGATGAATTGTACCAGTTTACGAGCGCCGGTTTATTTACAAATGAAATGAGTTCTTCTCTCGTGTACCGCTCGGGCGCGAGGGAGGATTTACGATTTTTTTTTTCGAAGCTTATGAAATTCTCTTGATGTGATTGCCGCGGGGATAAATAATAAATATGAGTGTTATAGCTCGATTAATTAACGAAAGTGCTTTGTCGCTGCGGCAGTTATATATTTTATGTATTACACGTACGCGTAAGCCACGCACACAGTGCGTATATATTTACATTTTGGAGGTAAAACGAATGTAATTTTAAGGGCTCGCGTATCGCTGCGCGCGCTGAAAACCGAGAAAATTTGAAAAATTATTATGAAGGTTATGTGGTGAAGGAAAAATCAAATTGTTGATTTCACAGTTTTTATTAACTTTTCAACTATGAGAATAAAAATTTGAAAATTTTTTTTTATCAATATTAATATTATTTTTTACGGGTATAAATGGACTAACGATGAGAACCATGGCGCCTCCTCGTCGACACCGTAACTTCACCAAAAATTATCCAATCGGCAAAAATTAAAAAGAATCTATTAGTATAATGTAGTAGCAATAGTCTGACGAAGGGAATGTTTTTTTTTTTCAAAAATAAACAAATTACAGTATTTTAAACTTGAGTATGCAATTTAAAAATAAAAAATTAGTCTTTAATAATTTATATAAAACTGTCCAATGAAAAATTTTAAAAAACCTCCCGTCAGACTATAGAGAAAATAATGATCAAAATAATAAAAAAAAAAACTTAAAAAAATATTACAAATTGACCGAGTTATCGTGCTGACACTGTCTAGAAAACGTAGTTTCGGGAAAACCGCGTTTAAAGTTTTTCGTAGGTACAGCGTGAACCCGATGTTCGCTCGCATTTATTGCGGTAAAACTTTGTAACGGAGTGGAGTTTTCTGACAAGTTCTTTTTTTTTTAATTCTCAAAAGTATAAAGAATACAAATCTGTAAAAAAAAAAGGATTTTTTGAAAATTTCCGGGGTATGCGAGCTTTTTAACTGGACAGAGCACTTATTCTGCCGTCGCAATTCGTTAGTTCTCGCTCGGGCATAATTTTCCTTCGCGCACTCCCCCGCTCATCTCCTCCCCCCTCCGTCCCTCGATTCGCATTTGCACATTCTCATAAGTATACCCCGAAAACCCCTTTTACAAATAGACCGAGCAAAAGTATATTCCGCGGTTGGCAAACACTAAAAGAGAAAGAGAAAGTGGATAGTGCTGTTAGGCGAGCTTTTCGTGATATCGTGTCGAGACGAGAAGAAATACGAACGAGAGGCCAGAAAATTGTGAATATGAGTACAACCATACGTACAAAACTCCCGCAGTAGAAACGGCAGCAACCATCGTCCACAACCACCGCCACCATCACCGCCTATCATCACTCCTCGTCGTTCATTCCGCCGAGTAACTCCGCGTTTCACTGACAAACAGACTCGTTCTCTTTCCGTCGTTACTCGTACACCACCGGCTATCCACATCTCCTCCTGGCCCAGGCACCGTTACACGTTTTACCCAGCACCAGGAATATCATATCGTACAAACTGAAACCCCTCCCCAAGCGTGTACCCCGAAAAAAAAGCCTCGTAACGCTCTCGTGTACACTCCCACTTCCCAGCGTTCACTTACTTTATATTCGCGATGGACCAACGCATTTTAGCTATTATGTCGAAAATCCATAGTTGATAATAATGCGGGGGGGATGAAGAAAATAGAATAACACAAAATATCCTCGCTCGTAAGGGGTGTAGTTCCCCGTGCGGCAAACTCTCATCGTCGGAGTGTTTTGCTTTACGGGAAAAATCGCACACTTTTTCTTTGTTTGTAAACCGGTGGATTTTTTCTTTCTCCGTATAATTTTTTATTTTGAACTAATGAGCATTGACGAAAGCGTCAAGATGAAGTCTGTGCGAGAAGTGCAATGGGGGGGTTGTCGGGGGAAAAGGGACAAGAGAAAAATCATCGGCGACTTATCG
This sequence comes from Oxytorus armatus, assembly GCA_958009045.1. Taxonomy (NCBI): domain Eukaryota; kingdom Metazoa; phylum Arthropoda; class Insecta; order Hymenoptera; family Ichneumonidae; genus Oxytorus; species Oxytorus armatus. Next base: position 14,355,090 of record OY253756.1, read on the forward strand.
ATCAATAATCGAATGTTGAAAACGAGGGTAAACGATGTCCTTGTGATTTCTCGTCTATGGCGTTATATTCCGGGGGTAGGGGGATGGCTCCGGAGATACATGGAATAACGTTGACGATTCGATGATGTAAAGGGTGGGTTTGGGTAGCGGGGGAGGAGAAGGAGAGATTGTCCATTTAATAGAAGCGAGAGTCGTCAGTGCCAGCGGCACGCATACCCGCTAAATCAAAAGCAGCGGCCGAAGCTCCGAAGCTCCTGGATGGTGGTTGTCGTGTATGGACCTTGTGGCCTCTGGGCTGACCACTATTTCTCACCCGGGTGTGTTTCGCGCCGCGACGTTTTGGAATTGGCTGCTGACTCCATGAACGTGGCAAGTGCCGCGTGCAAGCGTTGACCGTTCACCCGGGTATCTATCTATGTATTCATGGGGGTGTTTGTTTATATATATATATATATATATATATATATATATATATATATATATATATATATTTGGACTTTGGGCGTCGTACACTCGGGGGTATGGTCATAGAGTGAACCGATTGACTCTCTCACACACGAGCCGTCCAAAGCTCTCCTCTGTGTCCACGGTTCAGCGCAGGAACGCTCGACCATCATGGCGGCACACGCGCGAGAGTGATTTAACTGCTGGAGGACTTCTGGACTCCGCGCACCCCGTCATTCTCCTCTTTCGCCCTCTCTCTCTCTCGCACTGTGGGCGTTGCTGCCAGGGAGGACAGGTGATTTTGCGTCAATTCCTCGGGCTATCAGGGAAATAACTCTCTCCCTCCTCTCCCCCCCTGCCCCTGTCGGATAACTCTTGTGATGATGATGATGATGAATGACAATTGGTTGACGATCTTCAAAGGAATAGCTGAAACGTTCAACGGGACGAATTGCCATTGGGGTGGGTTTTTCGATAATTGCAAAAAGTGTAACTCGCCACATCATCGACCATACATCTTCTTGCGATTTAAGGGCTCACCGTAGCCCCTCTGCGCTCGCTGAAAACCAAGTAAATTTCGAAAAATTATCATAAAGGTCATACGATGAGAAAAAAATGTACACCGTTGATTTCACATTTTTTTTTAGTAACTTTTCAACTATGAGAAAGGAAATTAAACATTTTTTTTTAATTCAATATTAACATTATTTTTTACGGATATTTTTCGACAAAAATTGTCCAATCTACGAAAATAAAAAAGAATCTAGTAAAGCAAGGTAGTAGTAATAGTCTGACGGAGGGAATTTTTATTAATTTTTTCAAAAATAAAGACATTACAGTATTTTGAACTTTAGTATGGAATAGAAAATAAAAATAAGTGTTTAATAATTTATAAAAAATTGTCCAACGATAAAATGAAAAAAAAAAACCTCTCGTCGGACCATAGAGAAGATAATTATTAAGATTTGAAAAAAAAAAATTTTTTTTATATTAAAAATTGACGGAGTTATCGTGCTGACACTGTCTAGAATCGTAGTTTCGCGAAAAACGCGTTTGAAGTAGTAGTCTGGTAACTTAAGCCGATTTTCATGTCTTTTTTGGAGGGCGTTTTTTTTGTAGGAAAATAAAAATGAATCGTTTTCGATATTCAGGATGTTTTTATTTACATATTAAAGATACAAAAAAAAATTGTTTGAAAAAATGTAATAGTTTATTTTTATTATTATTATTGATCGAAGTTAGCACCTCGAAAAAAAAGCGCGTGGGTGGCCCCGGTGATCTTGGCTCTCGATGTTATCTGAAATAAAAAATTCTTGATAATTCTTAATCTATTGACATGTCATTCTGGTCGGAACTACTGAAGTTAAATTTCATGGATAAATAACAAAATTTATTTGCTAAAATAAAAGGACTTTTTTTCCAAAGTCCTCCAATTTGTTATTTATCCATGAAATTTAACTTCAGTAGTTCCGACCAGAATGATTTGTCTATAGATTAAGAATTATCAAGAATTTTTGATTTCAGATAACATCAAGAGTCAAAATCACCGGGGCCACTCACGCGCTTTTTTTTCGACGTGCCAACTTCGATCAATAATAATAATAATAATAATAAACTATTTAATTTTTTTCAACAAATTTTTTTTTTGTATCTTTAATATGTTAATAAAAACATCCTAAATATCCAAAACGATTCATTTTTATTTTCCTACAAAAAAACGCCCTCCAAAAAAGACATGAAAATCGGCTTAAGTTACCAGACTACTACCTTAAGTAATGTTAATATTTGAAAGAAAATTAAACAAAATTTTTTTCTCATAGTTGAAGAGTTAATAAAAAGTGTGAAATCAACGATTTAATTTTTTTTTCATCATATAACCTTTAAAATAATTTTTCAAATTTACTCGGGTTTTCAGCGCGCGCCCTTATGCGAGCCCTCAACGATTAATCTATCAGTCGCATTCACGTATTAATTCATTGCAATTAATGATTACGGATTCTGGTATATAGTCTCGGGGGGGACGACCTTGTCGCTCTCTTGGATTATTCTCGTATCGGGAAAAAAATTTCCCGTCAAAGAGTCTCGTGCTTCTTTTTTGTCCTTTTTGTGGTTTTCCCATTGCGACGCGAAGCGGACCCTCGTATAACCTATCAGTTCCGAGGGAAAACCTCGAAAACAGAGAATCTCGATGGTCGACGAAGATTGATAGTCTTCGCGTCGTAGCGAGAAGGAGAATATAGGGGTACTTTTCTTCTCTATCGTGTCTCATCCGAGAAATATAGACAGTTGATACATATACATATCTACGTATATATATATATATATATATATATACATATATATATATAAATGTGTGTATATATTGATACTCGGTATATCAGTAGCAGCAGACGTGAACGCGTTTCTTGCTCTCGCGAACCCCACCACGATACGTTGAAACTTTCCGACGTTATATCGCAACGATATAACGTCGGATCTTTTTTCATTTTCTTTTTCCTACTTCCCCTTCGCCCTCCGGCATATATAATACAGATTCGATAAAATCATATTTCCCGACGATTCGTCATGACTCTTAGGCACACTTTACGGCAACACAAAGTTTGCCCATTGTTTATCAAATTAAAAACTTGTTAAATTCGGATAAAAAACAAACGCGTTTTCCATCCCTTACGGATCTTCATCCAACGATTCATCGATCAGAAGCAATTGAAACGATTCGTCTTTACTTAGGATCAATTCACTTTTCCACTTGGTCAACTTGAATTGTGATGAATCTTTAAGAAACCAAAAATCCACCCTCCCCGCACCAAATATTTTCCAACCGGATAATCTCAATTTCATCTTTGTTGGCTCGACAAGACGAATGAAAATAAACGGGAGTGAAGAGGGGCTGTTCCACCCCCTTTTCACTCCCAATTCTTTCCGCTCCTCCTCCTTCTTCTTCTCAGTTCTTTCGCTCTGCTTTTGGCTCATTTCATACGGAAAGTTCATTCGAGCTTTCCATCATCTGGAAAGCTCGAGTGGAGAGCGCGGAACAGGACTTGAGGGATGCTGCTCTCTTTGAAGAACGAGCGAGAGTACCGGGCATCGGGGAGGCGTGCGTGGGGGAGAAAGAGGCTGTTTCGATACACTTTCGATCTGTGCCACGCTCGTGTGGCCCTTTGAACGAACGTATAGAGGAAAATTGAGAGGGATAGATGGGAGGATGCCTATATTAGGTAAAAGAGCACGTTGTGCAAGTACGATCTTTCATGTTTATACGAAGGAGAGTGCACTCAATGCACTCTCGAGATCGTTTATTTCATGGCTCTCAGTTAATGGGAGAAATGGGGTTAGACGGTTCAAAAAATCGATTTTTTTTTATTTCATAAATTGTTAGTAAAACTATTGAGAAATATGTTCCCAAAATTTTAAATGAAAATTCCGACTCGTTCTATTGTTATAAGCCATAAACGGGGGAAATAGGGTTAGGACAGCGTTTTCTCAATGATTTTCATGAATTTTTTTATAGTATAAAAAATGAATATAATTTATTGAAACTTTGGGAATATTTTATACATATATTTAAGTATATACTATAAAATTTTTGAAGAATTTCCTTGAAAAACACCGAAGATATTAGCGACCCCATATTGCAGGTCACAATCAGACTCAGCGTGTTGCGATTTTTCAAACGCGTTTTTCTTGAAAACGACTTTTTTTGAACTTGCGTACACGCTAGTTTGAAAAGTTTTCAACCAATCGTTTTGAAAATTGGCACTTATTTTCTTCATAGTATTGAGCTCTATATGAACCTAAAATCGGAATATTATCATTATTTTAAATGATTTTATTTTGCAAATAAAGTTGTAAAAAATGGCAAAAAATTATGCTTTTTTGTTTTGACCCCTGTAAAAAATTCAATTTTCTATTTTTTTGATAGCATTTAGGTTCATATAGAAGAGAGACATATAATAAAAGTAAATTCCAACCTCGTTTGATTCCAGATGAAAGTTGCGGCTTCCAGAATGTACGCAAAATGCTGAGTCTGATTATGACCTGCAATATGGGGTCGCTAATATCTTCGGTGTTTTTCAAGGAAATTCTTCAAAAATTTTATAGTATATACTTAAATATATGTATAAAATATTCTCAAAGTTTCAATAAATTATATTCATTTTTTATACTATAAAAAAATTCATGAAAATCATTGAGAAAACGCTGTCCTAACTCTATTTCCTCCCTTAATGACAGTAAGACTGAGACTCTTCGCGAGATGAAAATTCAATCGTTTGCGATGAAAAGACAAAAAGAAATTTAACGAAAAAAACACGAAGACAACGAACGTTTTTTAATCGAAGGATTTTTTCACCGTATATCGCTCCGAAGAACGCGGGGGTGAATCGAGGTCCAGCTGGAAACTCGCCCGATCGCGATTTTTCTTCCGCATGTTATATCCCGATTATTGTACATCAAGCGACGCGCAATCGTGACAAACGATCTAAAAGCACAAACAACCTTTCACACATCCAGACACATATAGCCAAACATTTTTACGATCCCGTTTTCGTCGCCGTTTTATCAAATTTCACAATTCACTGTCTCGTCAGAAACATCTCACGTGGAGTACGCGTTTAAAAATCATATTTTTACGTTTATACTTTATGGCCTTTGATATGAAAATCATAATTTGTTGAAAAAAAAAGAATTAGGCTTTTTGTAAGTAAAAATTGTTTCGCCTTAAATTTCTTTCTAATTTACCGAATTTGTATCTTTTTCCTTCCGACCCTTTTTGCAAATCAAACTTTGCCCGATGACAAATAAATTTTGCCGATTTTCCGTCGTGGCCCCCCTCTGTTATTGCGAGTATTTGGGCCGGTAAGTAATTGGCGAATGTGAAATTTCGATTTACGAAATTCTCCGCGGAATCGATATATGTGTGTATGTGTGTGCGTGCGTGTGTAATCAAGAATTCTCCATTAAACCGATAGTTTGCCCAAGGATAAGACTGGGTTGTGATCGTACGGGCCGCGCGGTAATCACGTTGTTGAATCTGCACGGGGTAAACTAGTCTCGTTATCGATACCCGCTTCTATATACGATATAGGGGGTGGGTGCGTGTTTGTGGATAGAGTGGAAGGGTAACCGGGTCGTGGTCTCTCTGTTTAAACCCACAATGAAGCGTCGGTGGCTCCGATGCTGCCTCGTAGATGGCTAAAACAATGATAATCCTCGCATTTCATGCGTATTCACTTACTCGCACGATTTTCAACCCCCCCGTGATATCGCTCTCCTGTCCACCGTACAAAATTTATGATGTTTATTACCGAAAATAAGGAAAAAATACAACAATTACGAAAACGCAGCAATTTCCACGTTGTAAGTTTCGTTGCGTTATGGAATCGGAGATGGGGTAATGTCTCGTTGCTTTAAGGGACGAAACAGGGTTAGGACAGCATTTTCTCAATGATTTTCATGAATTTTTCTATAGTATAAAAAATGAATATAATTTATTGAAACTTTGAGAATATTTTATACATATATTTAAGTATTCACTATAAAATTTTTGAAGAATTTCCTTGAAAAACACCGAAGATATTAGCGATCCCATATTGCAGGTCACAATCAGACTCGGCATTTTGCGTACATTCTGGAAGCCGCAATTTTCATCCGAAATCAAACGAGGTTGCAATTTACTTTTATTATATGTCTCTCTTCTATACGAACCTAAATGTTATCAAAAAAATAGAAAATTGAACTTTTTACAGGGGTCAAAACAAAAGAGCATGACTTTTTGCCTTTTTTTACAACTTTGTTTGCAAAAAAAAATTATTTTAAATCATGATAATATTCCGATTTTAGGTTCATATAGTGCGCGATACTATGAAGAAAGTAACTGCCAATTTTCAAAACGATTGGTTGAAAACTTTTCAACCTAGCGTGTACGGAAGTTTGAAAAAAGTCGTTTTCAGAAAAACGCGTTTGAAAAAATAGCAAAATTCTGAGTCTGATTGTGACCTGCAATACGGTGTCGCTAATATCTGCGGTGTTTTTCAAGGAAATTCTTCAAAAATTTTATAGTATATACTTAAATATGTGTATAAAATATTCTCAAAGTTTCAATAAATGATATTCATTTTTTATACTATAAAAAAATTCATGAAAATCATTGAGAAAACGCTGTCCTAACCCTATTTTCCCCATTAATGTCTTATAACAATAAAACGAGTCGGAATTTTCATTTAAAATTTTGGGAACATATTTTTCAATAGTTTTACTAACAATTTATGAAATTAAAAAAAAATCGATTTTTTGAACCGTCTAACCCTATTTCTCCCCTTAAAAAAAATGCCCCGCTGTTTTATCGATAAATTGTTTTGAGGCAGTCGTCTGGTCTAGAGCGAGATTTTTGACGTCATTTCTAATGTGCAATAACGTTTAAACCGTTGAAGTCGTCTTGATGAAAATTTACACGTGCATTTATTGATACTTAGAGAATACTTGTACATTTAAAAAAAAAATTATTTTAAATATTTTCATGTAGTTTTTTGCCTTGTTGCAACGCGGTGCGCCGAAATCGGCGCCCACTCTGGACGATGTTGTATGCATCTGAAAAAAAAAAATATATATATATTCTCGATCTCTATGCGTATTCTGAGCACTGGTAGCAGCATTGGTACTTAAAAAAATTCTTTGACAAAATGGCGGCCTGTTGAACTTTCATTAATGATATTTCAATGTATGAAATATCAGTAGTTTGTGGCTGTGCCAGACGCAGGCTCACGGTATTCGCTCAAAGTCGGTGAAAAAAAAACAATATTTCTCGCTATAAATCGAACGGTAAATTATTTTTATTATAAAGCATCGTTTGAGCAAGAAAAAAAACGATTTTTTCCAAGTCCTATCATGTCCTTTTAATTATCATTTCTTTTATTATTACGTCCGGTTAATTCTACGCGAATAATTGAGCGTCGGCGTTGAATTAGGGGTGGAAAATCGCGACCGAAGGAGACTGAGTTCTCGCGGAAAGTGTACAGGATTTTGGGAGAGAAAGAGAGAGAGAGTGAGAGTGTGCGGAAACCGGTAACCGTGCGGTGATTCTGCTTTTGCTTTGGGGTCTGCGCGGGGATGCTGGTTTATCGAAGTTAAACAATTATCCGGCTCGGCACAACGGGGTATCCCGATTGGAGGAGCTTTCTCTTCTGTCGCTCGTGTTGATACCGTACTCATTCTCTACCGCCCCCATCCTCTCCCACCCCTATCCGTTATATATCTATATATATATATATATATATTTACACGGATATGCGAGAGTAATTTGTCGTCCCGCCTCGTAATCCCGCTATAAACTGGAGCAATAATTTTAAATCAAACATGCTGGCTCGTGCCCGGGATTAATTCGTCGCGCGTGTCGCTCCGGTGTGTCTCTGTGTGCTGCTGGTTCCGCCGCACGCTTTCCTGTTATTCGACGCGGCCGATAGAGGAGGTTATCCTCGCTTCCGCTCTCGGGTCCATCAAGAAGATGACTAGAGGGGCAGGGACAGCGCACTGATTATACACGATAATTAACTAACATACTACATTTTTTTTTTCCCCCGTTTAAACACTTTTCAAATGGATCATTTACCCCCGTGTGACATTAACGACAGCGAAAAGCTCGAAACGCTTTTATTGTAAAAAGAAGCAAAGGAGGAATTTTCGGAAAAATTCGTGCCAATTGTAAAGGCATTCTCGTGTTTATCGGATGAAACAAATCTCTCTTTCAGACTTTTCTCAGTAGCTTTTTTTTTGTTTTTTTTTTTCCTCTCCTCTCCGATACGAAAATCTGAAATTTTTTCTTCCTTTCTCTTTAACCCGTTACGGTATTCTTAGGTTGGGGGGGGGGGGGACTTGACGAGGTATGACAGTTGGAAAATTTCCAGAAAATTCCTCGGACGTCTCTCGTCGCGCCTAAGAGGGCAAATAGGGTTAGGACAGCGTTTTCTCAATGATTTTCATGAATTTTTTTATAGTATAAAAAATGAATATAATTTATTGAAACTTTGAGAATATTTTATACATATACTTAAGTGTATACTATAAAATTTTTGAAGAATTTCCTTGAAAAACACCGAACATATTAGCGACCCCATATTGCAGGTCACAATCAGACTCAGCATTTTGCGTACATTCTGGAAGCCGCAATTTTCATCCGAAATCAAACGAGGTTGGAATTTACTTTTATTATACGCAATAGGTTTACGAACAATTTATGAATTAAAAAAAAATCGATTTTTTGAACCGTCTAATCCTATTTCCCCCCTTAAGGGCTACTGGCAGTAATAGGGTCCGGGGAGGAGGAGGAAGCGGAGGGAAGATTCCATTAGCTCTCTCGAAATAAGTGTACCGGACACTTTTTTTCTTTCCATCCCTCCGTTTCGTTCTCGAACGTCGAGAGCAGCCCCGTGCAGGATAACGCGGATGGTCCTCGTGCGTTTGCAAACATTTTCGCGGCTTAAGAAACAAAAGAGTGAACAAAAAATCGTAAATCCTCAAGTACCGTGAAATTTCTCATATGTGACAGCTGTGTTTTTTTTTTTCCTTTTTCTATCCTTTCTATTCCCGCTCTGTCCGATTCTCGTTCGGCGGGCCAAAACGCAATATACCTTTTCTCCGCAATTTTTATCGGATCGCGGGGAACGATTTGCTATTCGATTTCGGTGGAGCACACCGTTATATACCGTGGGAAACACGAACACAAGTGTATTCCGGTGCGAGCCGAAACGCAACCCACGATATGTCTCTCTCCCTTTCTCTCTCTCTCTCTCTCTCTCTCTCTCTCTCTTTCTCTCTGTGTATATGCATGTAACATGGACCGAGAGAGGGGTTCGCATTTATTCTCAGATGAAAATCCAATTGCGGCGAGCGCGGGCAACGGCCGCGCGCTCTCCCTCCTTTTCCTCCCCCTCTTCCACCGCCCCTTCCGATATATATACATGGGTCAACGTGTATACGAGAGGAAATATACGTGCCTTTAGATATATACAGGCTCCGTGATACAGTGGGATCATGATTTTATTTTATCTTTCGTTGTATCATAGATGGGGGGGGCGAAAAAAGTACATTGTCGTAAAATGTTTTAAACGCTTTAAAAGTTCCCGCCGCGCGAGCAATAAAATACTATTTTCTCGAATGACAAAATTTCGTTTGCACTATGTATTGAATGGAAAAAACAAAACAAAACTGAAATGTTAACGATCAAAATTGTATAACCAATCGATCTAATGTATTTAAGGGGGAAATAGGGACTGCGTTTTCTCAATGATTTTCATGAATTTTTTTATAGTATAAAAAATGAATATAATTTATTGAAACTTTGAGAATATTTTATACATATATTTAAGAATATACTATAAAATTTTTGAAGAATTTCCTTGAAAAACACCGAAGATATTAGCGACCCCATATTGCAGGTCACAATCAGACTCAGCATTTTGCGTACATTCTGGAAGCCGCAATTTTCATCCGAAATCAAACGAGGTTGGAATTTACTTTTATCATATGTCTCTCTTCTATATGAACCTAAATGCTATCAAAAAAATAGAAAATTGAATTTTTTACAGGGGTCAAAACAAAAAAGCATGGTTTTTTGCCATTTTTTACAACTTTTGTTGCAAAAAAAAAAATGTTTTAAATAATCATAATATTTCGATTTTAGGTTCATATAGAACGCAATACTATGAAGAAAGTAACTGCCAATTTTCAAAACGATTGGTTGAAAACTTTTCGAACTAGCGTGTACGCAAGTTAAAAAAAAGTCGTTTTCAGAAAAACGCGTTTGAAAAAATAGTACCACGAAAAACAAGCAATATCGGGTCGCTAATATTTTATAGTATATACTTAAATATATGTATAAAATATTCTCAAAGTTTCAATAAATTATATTATTTTTTTATACTATACAAAAATTCATGAAAATCATTGAGAAACCGCTGTCCTAAACCTATTCCCCCCCGTTATTGGCTTATAACAATAGAACGAGTCGGAATTTTCATTTCAAATTTTGGGAACATATTTTTCAATGGGTTTACTAACAATTTATGAAATAAAAAAATCAATTTTTTGAACCGTCTAACCCTATTTCCCCCATTAAGGGTTGTGGCCATGGTAGCGGGTATAAAATCGTGTGGACGTTTAACAATTTTTTTTTTCTACGAAAAAGTGATTTATTCGTAAAACTAATTACACATCCATTTAGTATAAATGTCAAGCTAATGAAAAATATTTTTGTCTGGTTTCTTCGTTATACAAAATGGCCGACTAGGGTTATTTGCTTTTGGTATCGTTTCTTTTTTTGAGGCCCTCCGCGCCCTGACGTTTGGCATCCGCAATTTTTGACCTGGAACAAAAACGAAAAATTCTCATTAATCTACATCAGGTTATCTGGAGAAGTAAGTATGGAATTTGAAAAATATCGTTTTATTCGAACATTGTAGGCGTTTGAACTTGAAAGGTGAAACAATAAAACGAAACGCGCGGCAAGGGTTGGAAATTGAGCAATGAGCGGGGAATTACTCTTTCGACGTACTCATACGGTATCCGACAAACGTGTAAACAATGGAGCCGGACCGCGGCACTTATTTTAACAATAATTACGTCGTTGTTCCTCGCGTCTGGATTCTCGAAACTTTAACGATACTTTATACGTTACATATATATATATTTTTTATTTCTTTATTTTTTTCAAATATTCAGATCGCTTCCGGGCGCTTTTTTGCGTTTGGCACCGCGCACACGCTAGTCAATGACGATAATACATTTTCATTGTACTCTCTCGGCGTTCGTTTATTTTGACAAAGCTTCTGCTCGTCGTTATTGCGAGACGTGGTTAAAAAACGAATGAAAAAATTAATGAAAAAATCAATGAAACAAAAAAACGATTATATCACAATGAAAAGCGTTTCGAGCTTTTTTATTAACTCATTTGCGACAAACAAAACAAAAATATCATTTTCATAATTTCTTTAGCGTTTGACGAACCAATTGAATTTTCACGACAACGAACTGGAACAAAGGGAACGTTTTATTTACTATTTTTACATTTTTACATTTTTTTTTTCCAAAGAAACATTGGCATGAAACCATCCACTCGTTGATAAACTTTAATTAACCGCCGCGGGACGTTTTGTTGCGTTATATTCCGGTGAAAAAGTGAAACAAAATCGCGATCCCCTTTCTTTTTATTACAAAACGATTTGCCCCCCCCGACGAATGATCTTGAGGGAAATGAAAGCCAAAGTAGCACCCCCCACTGCCCCACAGTCTCCAGGAATCTCGGCGCCCGTCGAACGAAATTCCAAGAGAATTTTCCTCTTCTTCTATCGCCGTAGTCGTAACGAAAATTCGGGCGGGATAAGAGCCACCGTTTCTCTCAAGATAAAGACAGGGAGAGAGAGAGAGAGAGAGGGAAAACTGTTGAAATACGCGAAGTCCACGTAAAGAGAGACAGTCTCTTCGGTTGGATATTTCGAGTTTTGTCTGTGTATGTACATATTGCCGGAAAAAAAAACCCGTGAATCGATGGTTGTGTAGTTTAAATGACAAGATCGTTGTCGCTGATATGGTATGCCGGTGGAACGAAGTACTAACTTGGTAACCGTGTGTCGCGTTAGTCCACTCTGCGCGCCCGGTGATTGTCGGGAGTCCAGCCAAATTGCATGCTCCGCCATATATGTGTACTCTTGCGGGCTTAGAAAAAACAATGTATGTATATATTCGTGGATGTTAAAATGCTTGTTGCTACAGGGACGACGCTGAGAGAGCATCGAGACGAAATGATAAGGGACACTCTTGTGTGTACATCGCGGAATCGAGAAAGCTCCGGAACGAAATAACACGACAATAATCTTACTACTATAATGGAGCTGGAGAGTTTGTTTGTTTGGTTTGTTCTTCTGTTTGTTCGAACGCGCTAATCTCGCGGAATACTGGTCCGATTAAAAATTTTTTTTTTGCATTTGATAGCCCGTTTATTCGGGAAGGCTTTAGGCTATGTAACTTCACGTTACAGCCCTAATCTTACTAATTTACGGCTATGCTAATATATCTATACTATGCTTGAATAAAGTTAGAGAGTTTGTTTGTTTGAACGCGCTAATCTCAGGAAATACTTATCCGATTTGAAAAATTCTTTTTGCATTTGATAGTTCGTTTATTCGGGAAGGCTTTAGGCTATGTAACTTCATGCTATGGCCCTAATTTAACTAATTTACGGCTATGCTAATATATCTATATTATACTATAATAAAGCTGGAGAGTTTGTTTGTTTGAACGCGCTAACTTCAGGAAATACTTATCCGACTTGAAAAATTCTTTTTGCATATGATATTTCGTTTATTTGGGAAGGCTCTAGGCTATGTAACTTCATGCTATGGCCCTAATTTAACTAATTTACGGCTATGCTAATATATCTATACTATACTATAATAAAGCTGGATAGTTTGTTTGTTTGAACGCACTAATTTCAGGAAATACTTATCCGATTTGAAAAATTCTTTTTGCATTTGATAGTTCGTTTATTCGGGAAGGCTCTAGGCTATGTAACTTCATACTATGACGCTAATCTTACTATCTTACTATTATATAATATAATGAAGCTGGAGGGTTTGTTTGTTTGAACGCGCTAATCTCAGGAAATACTTATCCGATTTGAAAAATTCTTTTTGCATTGGATAGCCCGTTTATTCGGGAAGGCTCTAGGCCATTTAACTTTATGCTATGGGCCTAATCTAACTAATTTACGGCTATGCTAATATATCTATACTATACTATAACAAAGCTGGAGAGTTTGTTTGTTTGAACGCGCTAATCTCAGGAAATACTTATCCGATTTGAAAAATTCTTTTTGCATTTGATAGCCCGTTTATTCGGGAAGGTTTTACGCCATATAACTTTATGCTATGACCCCTAGGACGGAAATTTAAAGCGGGTGAAACCGCGGGGCACAGCCAGTATATATATCTCCGAGAGCAATCGTTTGATTATCAACTTAAAAAGAAGATTTACCGGAACGAGAATAACATTATCTTTGCCTTTTATGAAAAAAAAAAAAAAAAATGTATTCCTATCGATTAAAAAAAAAAGCTTTTTTTTCTTCATTCGATTGGAATTAAGTAATAGAGGGCTAAAGTTGATTTTTAAATTAACGACAATTCTTTAAATTAATTTTCAATTTAAACAGTTCTACTCTCTACTTTACTGATGTTAGTGTAAATTCGCTTATTGTGAAGTTGAGACACACGTGGTAGATATTTAACGTCGGATTTTCTTAATGCCAGGGTTGGGGGTACGAAACGGAAAAAAGGTTGGAAATAAGCTTGAACCATTGAATTTTAGATCGGCATAGCTTTTTTTCGCGTTTTCACGATTTTTCATCAACCCTCGAGATCTGGTATTTAAATTTATTCGGATATACAGCTAGTGGCAGAGGCGGACGGGGAAGGTGGAAGGTTATAGGACTTGCCTCTCGATACTTGAAAAGAATCTTTTGCCCGTTACGCCAGTATCAAGGCAGAAAAACGAAGAGGACAAAAGTAGATCAGTTTTCTCTCTCTCTCTCTCTCTCTCTCTCTCTCTCTCTCTTTCTCTCTGTCTCGCATTACAGTGGCAAGAGAGAGAAAGAGAGAAAGAGAGCGTTTTGGTCCGAATGGATTTTCGCTTGCTTTTTCCCTCATCTAATGGCAATAAATCTCTCTCTCTCGCTCTAGCTCTCTGTGTTCAATGGCGCGAGTTCAACGGCCCTATAGCCAACTACAAACGATTAAAATGTATGCACAATTCCGATCCGGCGAATGAATTTTTATTTATTTTTTATCTCTTCTATAAACACGAAATGAAATCCCATGACGATCGCCAATGATAAATTGATTTGTATGTTGCGCACGATGTAAAAAACGTGAAACTCCTCTCAAACGTTTTGTTTTTCTTTCTTTTTTTTTTTCCCCCCATTTGATCAAATGGGATATAGCGAAGGGCGAACGTGCGTCATCGCCGACTATAGGGGTCGCGTTGCAACGCAATTATTATTATTATTTTTTCACTTTTGTTGACAAACCCCCTTTATTCGCGAATAGAAATATTTGTATCGCGTGTCAATGCTAATGAATTTCATATGGCTTATACCAAGTAATTTGTCGAACGGTTAAATGTAATATTTATTAAAAAACATAGGGGGATGCAATCAAAACGCTTTCAGCAAATAATGACCCTTTCGTTTGTTTTCATTTTTTACAATAAAATTTTTGACAATTGAAAGTACGAGGTTTCTTTTTGGGGAGAAAACAATTGGCTCGAAAGAAGGGTGGCGACGCCCTTGACTGGAGGGGGTGAAATATTATTATTATTATTATTATTATTATTATTAGGGGGTGGAGTACGTGTATTCGAAAATTTTCGTTGATACTGTGGCGATTTAAGGGGGGAAATAGGGTTAGACGGTTCAAAAAAGGAATTTATTTTTTTCTTAAATTGTTAGTAAAACTATTGAAAAATATGTTCCCAAAATTTTAAATGAAAATTCCGACTCGTTCTATTGTTATAAGCCATTAAGGGGGAAATAGGGTTAGGACAGCGTTTTCTCAATGATTTTCATGAATTTTTTTATAGTACAAAAAATGAATATAATTTATTGAAACTTTGAGAATATTTTATACATATATTTAAGTATATACTATAAAATTTTTATACATATATTTAAGTATATACTATGAAATATTAACGATCCCATATTGCTTGCTTTTCTTGGTACTATTTTTTCAAACGCGTTTTTCTGAAAACGACTTTTTTTGAACTTGCGTACACGCTAGTTTGAAAAGTTTTCAACCAATCGTTTTGAAAATTGGCAGTTACTTTCTTCATAGTATTGCGCTCTATATGAATCTAAAATCGGAATATTATCATTATTTAAAATAAGTTTTTTTTTGCGAATAAAGTTGTAAAAAATGGCAAAAAATCATGCTTTTTTGTTTTGACCACTGTAAAAAATTCAATTTTCTATTTTTTTGATAGCATTTAGGTTCATATAGAAGAGAGACATATGATAAAAGTAAATTCAAACCTCGTTTGATTTCGGATGAAAATTGCGGCTTCCAGAATGTACGCAAAATGCTGAGTCTGATTGTGACCTGCGATATGGGGTGGCTAATATCTTCGGTGTTTTTCAAGGAAATTCTTCAAAAAATTTATAGTATATACTTAAATATATGTATAAAATATTCTCAAAGTTTCAATAAATTATATTCATTTTTTATACTATAAAAAAATTCATGAATATTTCCTCCCTTAAAAAAATTCGCTAAAGTCAACGTAGACATCTTTATCAGGGGTGGAATTCGTTCGTTTCTTTTTCTTCTTTCCACTGTCACTGTTCCTCATTGAGAGGCGGGAACACAGAGAGAGAGAGAGAGAGATTTGGTGGGATAAGGTAAAATTTCATTTTTTAGAATGAAATTAATTGCCTACAGGGTGCAACTGGGGCGCAATGTTTTCGCGGATGGCTCGCCACCATTTATACCTTGAATATGTTGGAACGAGACGATCGAAGAAAGTGTTCGTCCCTTTCCATCGATCCATTAATCCGTGGATCGTTAATAATAAAAACCAAAAAGACACTCGTTGGATATGAAGGTGAAGAAAAAAATGAAAAAAAAAAATGCTAGAACGGATTCTTTTACCCTCTGCACGAAGAATTTTCCGATTGTCGTTAAACCCAGCCGCTTATAGCTATAATATATGTATATCGCGGAGGCACCGAGGAGAAAGCTCACGAATTTTCCCTCCTAACCCGACAGCAGCAGCAGCAGCAGCCCGTAGGAATTTCCATTACGATCTGTGGAAACGAGCGTCGTTACGACGTAATCTCGCGAGGGGGTTACGTTCTTGGCAATTTTTACTATAAGATCGTAACATTTGACATTATTCCTCTCCCTCCCTCTCTCTCTCTCTCTCTCTCTCTCTCTATCTCCCTCTTTTTCTCTCTCTCGCCTCGTTCTTGAGAGTTAAGTATAGAGCCGCGTATTACTCGGCGCGCCGATCTTCGAATTCCTGTGCATCCGGTAACAACGGCGATTTGACGACGTCAACGAACGCCTCAAGGATCAACCGAATGTTTCCTTTGATTCGCAATAAAAAAAGGCCGTGAAAATTTGTCAGTTCTTCCATATTGTTCCCTTTTTTAAGATCAATTTTATCGAAAAATAACGAAATTCACCCCTGAACCTCGTCTTACACCCTGTTGGCTTTTTGTATTTTTTTCATAATTTCTATTCGCGGAATGAACTTGCACAAAATATTGGAAAATAATGTTCCTCGTCATTTCCATCCTATATCGCCGGTGCATGTTGCACCGTTGAGAATTGTGCAATCCCGAAATTTCTCCTGTTAAAATACACTCGCTCTCTCTCTGTTCTTTCCCTCTATTTCGTCCTCCTCCTCTCTTCCGAACAACCTACCCTTCGCCGGCGAACTGAAATTTTGCGCCCAATTATCAAATTGCCCTCGAAACTTTGCTTTACTCGTCGATTTTCCAAGATTAACCGCCCTCTCCACCCCCCAACGAGCGCCGTCGTTCCGCTGTTGCCTAATTAACCTCAATTAAATTATCCTATACACAAAAGCCGTTTCGAATTTTTTCTGAATTTTCCTCGACCGAGTTCGGATGATAGAAAAACAAAATTAATCGCGTTACGATTAAGGGAGAAAAAAATTTAGGACAGCGTTTTCTCAATGATTTTCATGAATTTTTTTATGGTATAAAAAATGAATATAATTTATTGAAACTTTGAGAATATTTTATACATATATTTAAGTATATACTCTAAAATTTTTGAAGAATTTCCGTGAAAAACACCGAAAATATTAGCGACCCCATATTGCAGGTCACAATCAGACTCAGCATTTTGCATACATTCTGGAAGCCGCAATTTTCATCTGAAATTAAACGAGGTTGGAATTTACTTTTATTACATGTCTCTCTTCTATATGAACCTAAATGCCATCGAAAAAATAGAAAATTGAATTTTTTACAGGGGTCAAAACAAAAAAGCATGATTTTTTGCCATTTTTTACAATTTTATTTGCAAAAAAAAAATTATTTAAATAATGATAATATTCCGATTTTAGGTTCATATAGAGCGCAATACTATGAAGAAAGTAACTGCCAATTTTTAAAACGATTGGTTGAAAACTTTTCAAACTAGCGTGTACGCAAGTTTAAAAAAAGTCGTTTTCAGAAAAACGCGTTTGAAAAAATAGTACCAAGAAAAACAAACAATATGGGATCGCTAATATTTTATAGTATATACTTAGATATATGCATAAAAATTTTTTAGTATATACTTAAATATATGTATAAAATATTCTCAAAGTTTCAATAAATTATATTCATTTTTTATACTATAAAAAAATTGATGAAAATTATTGAGAAAACGCTGTCCTAACCATATTTCCCTCCTTAATGGCTTATAACAATAGAAACAGTCGGAATTTTCATTTAAAATTTTGGAAACATATTTTTCAATAGTTTTACTAACAATTTATGAAATTTAAAAATAATCGATTTTTTGAACCGTCTAACTCTATTTCTAAGGTAGTAGTCTGGTAACTTAAGCCAATTTTCATGTCTTTTTTGGAGGGCGTTTTTTTCTAGGAAAATAAAAATGAATCGTTTTGGATGTTTAGGATGTTTTTATTTACATATTGAAGATACAAAAAAAAAAATTTTGAAAAAATTTAATAGTTTATTATTATTATTATTATTGATCGAAGTTGGCACCTCGAAAAAAGAGCGCGTGGGTGGCCCCGGTGATTTTGGCTCTTGATGTTATTTGAAATAAAAAATTCTTGATAATTCTTAATCTATAGACATGTCATTCTGGTCGGAACTACTGAAGTTAAATTTCATGGATAAATAACAAAATGGCGGACTTTGGAATAAAAAGTCCTTTTATTTTAGCAAAGAAGGGGTTTTAAAATAAAAAGTTAGGGGTGAAAAAATTTCTCGGTAGTTCCGACGAGAACTATGAGTGTGTAGAGTAGCCTGTTAAAATTTGAATGCAATCGGTTCGGTAGAAAAAAAGTTAGGACCCGGGCTGCCAACTTCGGGGTGCCAACTTCGATCAATAATAATAATAATAATAAACTATTAAATTTTTTCAAAAGATTTTTTTTTTGTATCTTTAATATGTAAATAAAATCATTCTAAATATCCAAAGCGATTCATTTTTATTTTCCTACAAAAAAACGCCCTCTAAAAAAGACATGAAAATCGGCTTAAGTTACCAGACTACTACTTTAAACGGTAAATTGAATATCGAGACTCGACGTTCGAATCGAAAACCTCGGTAATTCGAAATGCAAAACCATTTTCAATTGAAATTACAGACTAGGGGAAAAAAATTGATCGCAAGGCATTTCTGTATTTTGTTTGCAATTTTTTTTCTGTTATTTTCATCACAATAATAGCCTCCTATCGACGTCGATTTGTCTATCATATACGGAAACAACCCTGTCCTTTGTCGGGGGGGCTGAATTTTGTTTTTTTTTTTTTTTTTTTTCGTTGAGCTTTGTATTTTTTACATACCGTTCGCATCGATCGATTCTTCTCTCATCCCCCTTTCTGCTCCCTTCAAGTTTCGTGGAAATCGCGCTAGCCGAATTCATAGATGCGCGCGATTTCAATTTGTAAAATTCGACGAGATCCTTTTCTATCATTATTTCAAGTGCAAGCAGAAAAAAAAGCGAGCACACACACACGCGTTGTGGCGAAATCTAACGCTTTCCTTTATTCTCGTGGCTCAACCACTTCGTCACAAAAGAATATAAGGGCGACGGGGAGCGCGAACGAAAACAAAGACTTTTGTCTTTTTTGCCGGCATCAAAGATGATATATGGAATTGAAAGAATTTATGGAACAATAGGATCGTCGATAAGGTGGCTGAGCGGAAGTTTTAGTGGAACGAGGAACAAGCCCAGGCGGTGAAGAGAGAGTCGTTTGGGAATATATATAGCGTAGGGGGTGTGTGCCTCGTCGAATTCCATTCCATTTATCGCCATTACTTGCCGAACCTGCTGCTTCATCTTTTACTCCTACTAATCTGATCTCTTTTCTAGTTTTTTTTTCCCTCGGACTAGACGGATAAACGAATTACAAAAACATCGATACGTGAACCAATCAATTTTATCGCTTTGTCGAGCAAAAGCTCCTCGATTCATTGATACAAAACGAAATTGCTGTGACAAACGAGAAGTGATGTGTCTCGTTTAAGTTACAATTTTCTCGATTCTTTTGTTCTTACGAAAAAAAAGGGAAAAATCTGATAAAAAATACATTCCTTTTCGTACGATATTTTTCGTTCTAGGACAAAAATTAAGGGTTGATGGTTGAGGGTTGAAATTAGATGAAAAAAAATAGAATTGTTATAAGGTGTATGGCCACGGTAGCGGGTATAAAATCATGTGCACGTTTAAGGATTTTTTTTTGTGTGAAAAAGTGATTTATTTATAAAACTAATTACACATCCATTTAGTATAAATATCAAGCTAACCAAAAATATTTTTTTTTCCTTTTTTTTTTATCATACAAAATGGCCGATTACTGCTATTTGCTTTTGGTAACTTTTTTTTTTGAGTCGCTCCACGGCGTGACATTTGGCATCCACAATTTTTGACCTAGTACAAAAAAAAAAAAATTCTCGTTAATCTACATCGGAATACCTGAGGGGTACGTACGGAATTTGAAAAATATTTTTTTATTCAAATGTTGTAGGCGTTTGAACGTAAAAGATGAATTTTCAGTGAACATTTTCGTACAAAACTGCTCCTAAAATGGAAAGTTTTTAATTCATCAGGAAATTCTGTACGGCACTTCTCTGCGAAATGCAATTAGAAATATAATTTTTTAATTTCAAAAGTTAATCGGTTAAAAATTGTCGAAGTTATTTGTCACGCGGCGCCCTCGGGTATTTCCATGGTTGTGCCAGAGGGAGGCTTACGTTATACGCTAAAAATCGGTGGAAAAAAAAATGTTTCTCGCTATAAATCGAATAGTAATTTATTTTCACAATGATAAAGCAACGTTTAGGCAATAAAACATCGTTTTTTTTGAAAATTCTGTCCGTGGCACCCCTGAGGCACCATTTACGACCGCAGGGTCAACTATGATCCTTGGAAACTTAACGCGCAAAACTTGTCCGTCGGAGAAAATGAAAGTTGACCTCAAGGGAGGAAATAGGGTTAGAACAGCGCTTCTTAATGATTTTTATGAATTTTTTTATAGTATAAAAAATGTATATAATTTATTGAAACTTTGACAATATTTTATACCTATATTTAAGTATATACTATAAAATTTTGGAATTATTTCATTGAAAAACACCAAAAATATTAGCGACCCCATATTGCAGGTCACAATCAGACTCAGCATTTTCCGTACATTCTGGAAGCCGCAATTTTGATCTGAAATCAAACGAGATTGGAATTTACTTTTATTATATGTCTCTCTTCTATATGAACCTAAATGCTATCAAAAAAATTGAAAATTCAATTTTTTACAGGGCTCAAAACAAAAAAGCATGATTTTTTGCCATTTTTTACAAATTTATTTGCAAAAAAAAATAATTTTAAATAATGATAACATTACGATTTTAGGTTCATATAGAGCGCAATACTGTGAAGAAAGTAACTGCCAATTTTTAAAACGATTCGTTGAAAACTTTTCAAACTAGCGTGTACGCAAGTTCAAAAAAAGTCGTTTTCAGAAAAACGCGTTTGAAACGATAGTACCAAGAAAAACAAGCAATATGAGGTCGCTAATATTTTATAGTATATACTTAAATATATGTATACAAATTTTATAGAATTTAAATTAAAATTCAAATAAAAATCAATAATTATTAATTATTAATTTTAAATTCAAATTTTTATTTTTTTTTATTTTTTAATTTTATTTTACATACTTAAGTATATGTATAAAATATTCTCAAAGTTTCAATAAATTATATTCATTTTTTATACTATAAAAAAATTCATGAAAATCATTGAGAAAACGCTGTCCCAACCCTATTTCCCCGCTTAATGGCTTATAACAATAGAACGAGTCGGAATTTTCATTTAAAATTTTGGGAACATATTTTCCAATAGTTTTACTAACAATTTATGAAATAAAAAAAAAATCAATTTTTTGAACCGTCCAACCCTATTTCCCCCCTTAATTTTCGATAAGCCGAAAGCGCGGTGAAAACCTAATTCAAATCAATTGGTACCTCGTGTGATGATGATCGGTGCTGCGCGGCCAAACACACATAGGAGGGGTGCAGTTTCTAGTTACCGAGTGAAATCAAAGTTCAATTAACTTTTCCGCCCCAAACAATCGAGGTCTGATGAAGCCTGTCCGGTGGGTTACCACCGTTGCGCGATCGTGAATCCTCCCCTCCATCTCGCTCGCATCCCCCGCTGCACACACACTCCCCTGCAAATCTCCCAATTCCCACTCTTCTGGCGTGGGGAAACAGCACACTGTCGGGCAAAATATATACGCGTATATCTTTGATTTCCTCCCCGCGCTCATCCTCTCATTGTACGCGTTATTGTTGGCCATTTGTTGTACCGCTTTTGTACATTTTCATCTCGTTTCGTTCCGCCGGGCCCTCGGGGTGCTTCCACAGGATCATGATCAACCATCAAACACACGCTAACATTTCGCGATTGAAATATATCTCTACTGACGTCTGTCGTAACGCACGCGAACGAAAATTTCCATTGCGACGAAATAAAAACGTTCGGAGAATCATTTTGTTTGAATTGTCCTCTTGCTTTCTCTCTCTCTCTCTCTTCTTTGCGATTGAAGATTTGTTTGGCGAACGAGAGGTAAATAAAGTAAATGAAAAAGAGACAAAAGGATTAAACAGATCAAGTCTGAGAGAACTCTGTCGTAAAGTATGTTTTTTTGTTTCAACTTTTGCTCTTCCTCCTCTTGTCTAACGTCTCTCTTGCCTGGGCACTCTCCTCTTCTTACTCCTCCTCCTCCTCTTCTTCTTCCTCCTCGTCCCTGTGACAAATGTCTCGGCGTTAAGGTTATAATATAGGGGTCGGCGAGGAAGCCCAGCCACCGGCCGTTGTTTTACCGTAATTGAAGAGCAACTGTGCGGTCGCTGAATGAAATTAATTATTGTGGCGGGCTTTCTCTCTCCCTCTTTCTCCCTCGCTCTCTTTCTCGCTACTTCTACCCTCCCACCCTGTACATTCGTACCCACTGCCTTTCGCAACATTGCCGCGACATAATAAAACGAAATTTCGAGCTTTTCTTCCCCGTGACTATCCGTAAGGTATCGTTTTATTCTTACGAGAGCAATTATAATTTTCGATAAAATTCAATATAATTTCATACACATGGTTAAGGCCGTAGTTTGGTCTAGAGCGAGATTTTTCTACCAGTGCTCAGATTCGTTAATAATATGATATTTTGAAGAGAAGTACACAGGGACTTGGAAAAATATTGTTTTAAAAAGAATAGGCACGCCTTTGAAATTCAAGTTAATTTCAAAGGCGTGCCTATTTTTTTTAAAACAATATTTTTCCAAATCTCTATGTACTTCTCTTCAAAATATCATATTATTAACGAAAACACTCGGTATTTTTTTTCAGATCGACGTTGAAGAGAGTTCTGCTGCGTGCCGCGGAGATGACAGCACCTGACGCGAGAGCTTCCTCAGCGCCACCATGCGGCGTGAAAAATGTGAAAAAAATGTTTTTTGATACATTAATAAACAAGGAACAAAACCCAAAAAAATTTTTCGAATATCTCTTTTTTTTCCCACAAAAAAAATTCTTGAAAGATCTGAAAAAAAAACAGGGGGTCACAGTGGTGTTCTCCTTTAAACGTTATTGCACATTAGAAATGACGTCAAAAATCTCGCTCTAGACCAGACTACGGCCTTAAACAATTGATGAAAGTCCGTGAAAAAAACTTGATTCATTTCTCCCGAATAATGATGAGCGCGTCATTTTTTTTTTAAGCCCAGAGTAAACGTATATAATGATAGTTTTTAAACTTGGTATTTAAAGCACGAGGGGTCTCTCAAGACCATGTTTAAATTGAGGGAATCTAAACGATAAGTGCTTGTCGATAAAGGATCGTTGCTTCGCAATTACCCTCGCGGCACACCGCCCGCCATATTCGCGAGAATCCCGATTGCGCGGTCCGGTCGCGTCCAGATCGTCAGAGAAAAAGGAGACGGAGAATGAAAGAGATGCGAGAGAGAGAGAGCGAGAGAGGAATGGCGAGGGAGAGGTAGGTAAACTTTGTGGCCATGGATCGGTCGTAAAGCCAAGAGTCGTTAAAAGATAACCAGGCGCCGTGGTTAAAGAGACCGCGAGATTCTCTCGCCGCGCCTCTGTGAGTCTCTCGTTCCGCGCAGTGTTTCAACGTCGCCATTTCGTGAAGTACACGCCGAGGCAGGCGATAGAGATGGCCCGGGATTTCTCGGTTACACACATAAACCGATACACACTCCGGACTTTTGGAATTTACCATGTCCGCCAGCTGGTTCACGCTCGGTTCTTTATGAATATATAAAATCTTGCAGAGGCTTGTGACGAGACCGTCGAATAACGCCGCCGTCACAGTCGTGTGAAATGTCGACTTGCCCGAGTAGCTTAGAATTTTTGGCAATTTTCTCCGAAACCTTCGATCGATTAAGATAGAATCTCCTTGCTCCTTTTTTTCATTCACAATTCCGTGGTCCGAAGGTTGGGCGAAAAAGTAAGTTTACGCGATTGAGAAAAATAAAAAAAATCTCGTCTTTGCGTTGGAAGGCTAGGATTTTACGTGCAGCAAAATGCCCGGGGAGAGAGTTCAGGGGGGAGTGAGTTTATGCGCGTCCGGTCGACGTCCGACAAGTTTCGTATACGCGTCCTCGGGCTTTTACTGACCAAACCGCAATTCTCGAAACGTCGTGGTTGTGCCCTTACGCGTCCGAAAACTAACCGTTCTGTTTCTGCACGCGAGAGCAACAGGGAAACACTTTTGCCCAGCGCCTCCGAGGGCTGACTAACTCTCGGGTGTTTGAAACACATCCGGCCGCGAGCGTGCTCGAGGGTGTGAGATCATGGAAAACTTTTTACTCCCATGGTCTCCCTGTGTCTCTATGGTACCCGGTCATTGTGCCAGAGAGAGAGAGCGGTAGCTCGATGTACTGCCCAATTGGCGCCTCCGAAACTTCTCTCGCGAATAACCAAAATACAAGGCGACCCGCCCGAGTAAACTATATACTCGGTTTGTATCTGTTTGTACACGAGTTTTGGAGTAACAAAACCTGTTGCCCTCTAATGCGCAAAACTTTTGCTCGTAACGAAAGACAAAAACACAAACAGTACTTTCAATTATATTCATACTTGATGAAACCGAAATTGAAACGGCTGATAAACCAATAAATGATATTGTCAAAATATCTGGTAAAGTGGTAGAACGGAAATTCAACGATTCGGGGTCTTGATCGGCGAGGTTTTTCCCCAGTTTTCCTTGTACCCTCGTGGAAATGCGACAGGACATTGGGAAAGAACGCTCCCGGACAATCATCCGCTGGTCCCGAGGAATGGTGAGGGAAGTTTCCTACGTAAAAACCCTCAAGGGCTTGGAACACACAAATAATTAAAAAAAACTGCGTGTCAGCTCCGACGCGCGACTGGAGTTTACTCCTTAAGAACGATTGTCTTCGAATATATGCAACAGACAAAGGGGGTAAATGAACGCATCTCTTATAATACTGAAAGCATATATATTAGGGTGGCCCTTCATAGGGGTAAAAAAAAAAATTGAGCGGTTCCAAATACTACAAAAAAAAACCTACGCGAAGCCCCAGCTATGTTCGTTAAGAGGAAGACGTGGCTGTAAACATGAACTTAAATTTAAATATCAATTTTTCTTCATGATTGGAGAAATTTTGATTTTTTTAATCTAGTTTATGTGTCAATTTTTTTTTTAATTTCCGAAGCTATTGTATATTGGTATTCAATATACAGATCAGATAATATGGTCCTCCATACTAGATTTGATGAGCGTTCAGGTCTGCCATCCTATTATTTTGGAACAATGGTTTGATTTAGCTGCTGTCAAACGTTTTTAATCATATCAAAATCAAACGTTAAATTTGCATCTTGTCAGAAAAATCTATTGAGTAAGAAGGATATAAATTCACGATAAACCATTCACATCGAACTTATTATGAAAAAAATATTACGAAAAAAATATTATGTTTTTTCTGACCAATTGGATGACTTGTGCGAATAAATAATTTCTTTGTTTTCAATAAAACGTACAAGCTCGCCAAGTTTAAAATCCTGCCAAATTAAAAATGTCCTTATGCATTTTTGCGAAAGTAATTTTCAAATATATTTTTTATCCACATCACTGGAAGTCTGATCTCAATGAAATATTAATATGTTTGCATCTCAGCACACAAGGAATATTTCTAACAGAATTGAAAAAAAAAAGAATTCTGGCCGATCCGGAAGTTCGATGTGAATGGTTTATCGTGAATTTATATCCTTCTTACTTAATAGATTTTTCTGACAAGATGCAAATTTAACGTTTGATTTTGATATGATTAAAAACGTTTGACATCAGCTAAATCAAACGATTGTTCCAAAATAATGGGATGGCAGACCTGAACGCTCATCAAATATAGTATGGAGGACCATATTATCTGATCTGTATATTGAACATCGGCACGTTTAAAAACTTCTTTTTAATACTTGGCGTCAAGACGCTGCCGCGTCTCTTGATACCAATATACAATAGCTTCGGAAAGTTAAAAAAAAAATTGACACATAAACTTGATTAAAAAAATTAAAATTTCTCCAATCATGAAGAAAAATTGATATTTAAATTTAAGTTCATGCTTACAGCCACGTCTTCCTCTTAACGGACATAGCCGGGGCTTCGCGTAGGTTTTTTTTTAGTATTCGGAACCGCTTTGAAGGGCGGCGCGATCAATTTTTTTTTGACCCATATTAAGGGCCACCCTAATGTATATACTCTTATTCATATTTATTTATATTGATTCGATAAAGTGTATTACATAAATCATGTAACATAAAAATATATCACTTATATTACAGAAAAACATTGTTAAGAAGATTAATTTCCTTCGACATTAACATTATCTTGAACATTATCAATTTCGTCAATAGCAACGTCATTATTAAATACTGCCATAATAGGTTTGTGGTAACTAAAATACGATACGTAAACTTCGGAAGTTACATGAGTCACGAATCGTGAAAAGATCGCATCAATGGTTGTACCATATCTAGTCGTCCCTAGTGTTATATCAAAAACTAAATCTAAATTAAGTTCTTCTTTCAAAAATTGTACTAAGCGCAATCCATCATCTTTATCGAAGATTAACCATTGAAATCGCCGGAAAGTATGAGCGGAAGTTCATGATAAAGTTTCTTCAATACTTTTGAACCCCCTTCTGTTGTACACTAACAATGCCTCGAGGAGAAAATCTGTTATATCTTTAACGTTCTGATTAACTGAAATATAAACTGTGAAATATAAACTGTGACCATAACAATGGTTCCTCGTAAGAACGACGGGTAGTGCGTGCTGGTTGTCTCTCTACTGGTCACTCTGCAGTGACCACACACTCGTAGCCAAAAGACAGGACATAGCCACGAACACTACTAATACCATCCCGGAAAAAACTTAAAATTCTCCCGAGAGAACATAGCACGCTTTGTGTCATTCGATCGGTAAATACATATAGATATACATACCCGAGAGCCGAGGATACGTGAGAGCTATACTGTCGCAGAGCTCATGTGGGTTTAGTATAAGATGCGCCCATATGTTGCGCGTAACGCACATAAAAACTTAACTCTTTGTCAACGCTCGCTTTTACTCCTCACATCATTTCATACCGCGGTCTATATATGTAAATCGTTTCTTAAGGAGTAAACTCCAAAAATAATAATAATCCCGTGAACCAGGACCTCCAAAAAAAAGTGGTACACGCCGATAGCGTTAATGACAAAAGAAATATCGATTGGCGGGAGTATACGCGAAATATTCTAAATGGCCCGATAGTCAAAAGCTTTCACACAATTTGTCACTGTACTTACGAGGTTACCGTGGAGTCTCCATTTTCACCCCCCATGTCATACACAGAGAGAGAGAGAGAGAGAGCGGTCGTCCGCCTCTCAAAGCTCCCCTGTACAAGCCTCTTTAGTACACAGTAGTAGCAGCAGCGTATTATACGTTGAACAGGGCCGCCGGTCACAACGAACCGTACATCGGGCTGACGCTCCTTCGCAGTACCGAATATCGATCGTAAATTGTCCCGTTGTATCAATAATTTACGACGAGGTGGAATACACGCGGGCACAAAGATATATCGACAAATATCGAGCGAGCGTCCGGGGGATGGTTTCGTTGTACGCGGGGAAGGGGTATGGGCGAGCGAGCACTTTCATGATTCCACTTCGACTTCCATCTTTGGCTCTCGCCCCTGCTATACCGTATATACCTCCCTCTCCTCTTCCTCCTCCCGGACCATTAAAGGACAATAGATGCCCTGCGAGAGCTGTGCCATGAGACCTGTGGGCACATTGGTACCTATATGGACGCAATACCCGAAGCGATAGATGCTACGCAAACGCCTTGTATTGGTGCAAGGAGAAATAGAGTGAGAGAGGTTTGTTATATACATACATACATAGGAATAGTTGCATATATATATAGCGCAAGGGGGTGCTCTACAAACGGTCGTACGTCCGCCCCCGCGTACAGATATGTCGTTGCTTCTCTGGTACAACACACATCTAACGCGCGCAAAACCCTCTCTCTCTAACTCTGAGTGACGTCCACGTGACGTAGAGAAGCCGAGGCTACTCACAAGTGTGTTGTAACACACGGGACTCTCTAACGTCGGACATATTGTACGAACAGCACTGTGTGTTAACCCATACTGTTGACACGGGTTTCAGCGGGGGCCCGCAAGCTTACTACTATTTGCTAACACAGATTCATCCTCTCATCTCCGCCCTTCTCGACGATTACAATGTTACCGACCTACGCAACAATATCGACTGACGATAGCCAGCCGTGAACTTCTAGCGAGGAAACGGCGACGCGTAATGGCGGCGCGTCGCGCACGGAATGGCCGCCGCAGAGACTGGGGCAAAATGGCCCAACCCAAGGAAATAACGCTTCCGTAGAGGGAGTTAATCGATTATCGACGTGTCTCGGGACGATACTTTAGTTGGGAAATGTCCTCTGTTGTCGCATATCGAAAGAACGACGAAACGGAAATATTTCCTCTCTCTCGCTAATGGCAAAATGTCGCTCTTCTCGTCAGCCCGATCGAGAAAACATTCGTTTCTCATTTCCGCGCGCTGTGTTGAACGCCCCGGGAGATTGCCCAAAAACTTTGTCATTTTATCGAAGCGCCGCTGTGCGTTTATACTTGCCACTTGGAACAAGTGTACAGGGGGTGGTTGAGAGGGATGGTAGGACGGTAGGGACGTATTGCCGGGTTGTAGGAAAGGGTTTTATCAAAGAGAAAATAGTGTGTGTGGGTGTGTTTGTCTGAAAGTTTCGCACCTCGAGTGAAAACGAACCGAGGGGATATCTTCCTTGGGTTTTCCGACCAGGACCAAAGTTTTCGACAAAGAGCCTTCCAACTTCGGTATATATTTATATATATATATGGCGTTTCGCTGTATACGCTGTCACGCTGCTTAATGTTTCGGCATTATTAATGAGCGTTCTCGAGATAATTAATGTCGCAAGTGAGGCGAACGAGACTGAGAGAAACAGAGTCTTACGTGTGTATAGACAGGACACTTTACACATTCCTCCCATACAATATCCCTTTCGATCGATTTTTCGATCATTTCACCCATGATTATCAAAAGGCTCTCGGGTTTCTAATCGCCGCATTTTCGAAAACTTCACGATTCAACCTCAAGGGGAAAGCGCCCACTGTGACGCTCTAAAAGAACGCTCCTTTTTCATTCATTTTTTATAAACATTTTTATAAAACAACTTCAAAGTGTCCTTAAAAATATACCGTTCTCACAATCCTCAAACAATTCAATTAAGGGAGGAAATAGGGTTAGGACAGCGTTTTCTCAATGATTTTCATGAATTTTTTTATAGTGTAAAAAATGAATATAATGTATTAAAACTTTGATAATATTTTATACATATATTTAAGTATATACTATAAAATTTTTGACGAATTTCCTTGAAAAACACCGCAGATATTAGCGACCCCATATTGCAGGTCACAATCAGACTCAGCATTTTGCGTACATTCTGGAAGCCGTAATTTTCATGTGAAATCAAACGAGGTTGGAATTTACTTTTATTATATGTCTCTCTTCTATATGAACCTAAATGCTATCAAAAAAATAGAAAATTGAATTTTTTACAAGGGTCAAAACAAAAAAGCGTGATTTTTTGCCATTTTTTGCAACTTTATTTGCCAACAAAAAATTATTTTAAATAATGATAATATTCCGATTTTAGGTTCATATAGAGCGCAATACTCTGAAGAAAGTAACTGCCAATTTTCAAAACGATTGGTTGAAAACTTTTCGAACTAGCGTGTACGCAAGTTAAAAAAAAGTCGTTTTCAGAAAAACGCGTTTGAAAAAATAGCAAAATGCTGAGTCTGATTGTGACCTGCAATATGGGGTCGCTAATATCGTCGGTGTTTTTCAAGGAAATTCTTCAAAAATTTTATAGTATATACTTAAATATATGTATGAAATATTCTCAAAGTTTCAATAAATTATATTCATTTTTTATACTATAAAAAAATTCATGAAAATCATTGTGAAAACGCTGTCCTAACCCTATTCCCGTCCTTAATGGCTTATAACAATAGAACGAGTCGGAATTTTCATTTAAAATTTTGGTAACATTTTTTTCAATAGTTTTACTAACAATTTATGAAATAAAAAAAAAAATCGATTTTTTGAACCGTCTAACCCTATTTCCCCCCTTAAGTAGCAAACGAAAAATGATGAGAAAGGACCATTTTTTTTAGTCCGTAACATTACGCTTGCCCGCCTTTTAATCCGTGTTAAACGGCAGTAAAAGTATTTGGAAATTATGAAATTTTGCATTTGGACAATAAATGTCAAGGAAAAAAGCTCGATGCTTTTGTCTCACACAAACAGCGTTCTTTACTAGATTGCGTGTTAAGTGGCAACACTACAATGGAGAAAGAGAGAGTGAGCGAGAGATTGAGTGAAAACTATGTGTATGGATGCGTGTGCAGGGCTAACAGAAATTTCCATGACAGTTCCATTCCATGGTCGTCATTTCAATTTGTCGGCGGGATAGAGTTGACAAATATTGCGCGCGAATAAACCGGTACTGTAGCTGGAAGGATAGATCAGCAACGGTGAAAGTACGGGGGTGATAGTGGTAGGTAGGGTCGAGTACTCACTCGCGTACTGGGGAGACAACCCTCTAAGCGGCCATCTCCGCGAAATTGCTCGGAGAGAGATATACTTCAGCCTCGCCTCCCTCCACCCGGAGGACACTTTTATTGTTTCGGAGACCGACAGGTTTATTTGCTGCCCGAACAACTACGGCGACGAGAGTCGAGTATATACGACACGCTTGTGATTTTCCGCTTTTCGCCCCTGTCGCACGATTTTCTCCTCCAAAAATATATTGTATACAGGACACGGTTACGGACTAAATCGACGTCTGTCCGATATATGAATTCTAAGAAGAAGACAAAAATTGTATTGTTACGGGGATGGGTGAGCTCCCCGCGGAAAATACGCTCCGGCCTCTGAAAAAAAGCGCAGTGACATGAAAAAAAATATATATATTAAGCTTCCTCCCAATGGAATTGCGAAGGGTCGTAGGTAAAAGTCCGAAAGAGTAGGGGTTGAAACAAGGAAATTAAAAAAAAAACCTTAAAATAAGCTTCCACCGTGAAGAAGCAATGGGTTTTTTGTCGTTCTCAAAATCACAGAAATTTTGTACGTATTTTGCGCTATTGAAATATGCGACGGGAGGGGGGGGGGGGGGGGGGGCTTTATCAAGACACCTCTTGAAGCCAAAAACCGCCCTCGTGACTCGAGCGCGAGAACGACGCGAAATAAACGAACTCAATGACGCGAGAAGGAAAAAAATATGCCGAAGATGGACGGTCTTATGCCCTGTATTCCCAAATGATTCTCCAATAGAAACATATATATATAGAAAATATAAAACGTTTATTCTATCTGGGTCAGGACCATTAAGGATAGGTCTTTTGTTGCCTCGTTGAAACACAGAAAATTCGATTCCCATTCGGAAACAGTTCATTCTCGTCGTTCCCGGTTTTGCCTCTCGGCGCTATAACTGAACCGTGAATGGCCCAAAAAACGGACGGGTTCCATCGGTGTATAGGTCACGGAAAATTCAATGCCCTCCCTAGCGCCTTTTCCAATTATTCATCCTCTTTTATCCTCCGTCTCCGGGCGCGCGCGCGCGCCTGGAAAGGCGCTGGGAGGGTTGACGTCAGGGGGTTGGCCACGAGGCCAGTTTTCAAGTTTTCATTGCAGCGAGCTTCGAGACGAAGCTTCTTTCTTCTCTCAATTCAGTTCGTGATCTCTTAATTCTTTTTTTTTTCTTTCACTACCAACCCCCTCCTCCGCCTCCTCCCGCCCCTCCGCAGCATATTTTTGTAGGGTATAACGTTTACTCGATTGTTTATTATTACGTGACTCTATGTGCCACATTTCATTCTTCATGAAACAAAAAAAAAGAAGAATTCAAATAATTACCGCGCTGCTCGTCATTATAACTGTCGAATAAAACGTTTTCCAGTTCCACTTTCAATTCGCGCTTTATTTTATCATTTTTCATCGGTCATTGCACGACCTTTTGACGGCCGATGGGTTTGTTGATCGGATATATCCGGAGGATCGTTGTTTTTTTCCATCCCCTCACTCATCATTGCTCAAACCTTTCGATCTTTTTTACGCCTATCAATTGATTTGTTGTTTTTTTATTTTCATTTTTAAAACTCTCGGAAATTAGCCTCGCGCAATTTCTACAAACGTTTTTGTTCCCGTGGTTTTCGATTTGAGGTAGTAGTCTGGTAACTTAAGCCGATTTTCATGTCTTTTTTGGAGGGCGTTTATTTGTAGGAAAATAAAAATGAATCGTCTTGGATATTTAGGATGTTTTTATTTACATATTAAAGATACAAAAAAAAATTTTTTTGAAAAAATTTAATAGTTTATTATTATTATTATTATTGATCGAAGTTGGCACCTCGAAAAAAAAGCGCGTGGGCGGCCCCGGTGATTTTGGCTCTTGATGTTATCTCAAAACAAAAATTCTTGATAATACTTAATCTGTAGACGTGTCATTCTGGTCGGAACTACTGAAGTTAAATTTCATGGATAAATGACAAAGTGGAAAAGGACGTTTCTTTCCAAAGTCCGCCATTTTGTTATCTATCCATGAAATTTAACTTCAGTAGTTGCGACCAGAATGACATGTCTATAGATTAAGAATTATCAAGAATTTTTGATTTCAGATAACATCAAGAGCCAAAATCACCGGGGCCACCCACGCGCTTTTTTTCGAGGTGCCAACTTCGATCAATAATAATAACAATAATAAACTATTGAATTTTTTCAAAAAATTTTTTTTTACTATCTTTAATATGTAAATAAAAACATCCTAAATATCCAAAACGATTCATTTTTATTTTCCTCCCAAAAAAAGACATGAATATCGGCTTAAGTTACCAGACTACTACCTTAATAGAAAAAATAAAAACAATACGTATACGTAGCTAGGAATGTAAATGTTGTTTCGCTTTTTTTTTTCGACACGAGAAATAGACGCGTCAGAGGCGGTGACGCGAATTACACACCCTCTGCCCAAACCCCGTACTCTCGTGCCTCAACCCTCCCTCTGTTTTTCGCCCGTGTACAGCGAAAATTATACGGAAAGAAAAGAAAAAAAACGCGAATGTTATAACATTACCGGTACCTACCCGCTGGGGTTGGTATAACTTTAGCGGAGAAACGAATAAAATATAAAAAAACCACCAAATGACACGAAGTTGCGGGTATTTTTTTTTCTTGTTCGAATTACGATTTACGAAAAAAAGAAGATACGAAACTCCTAGCGAAAACGCGAGAGACGCGTGCGTGTTTGATCGACGAAAGTGTCTACGTGTGAAAACGTGCGCGAGCGCGTCGTCGTCGTGCTGACGCGCCCCCGAAGGCGTTTTGAATTCTCGTGAAAAATCAATGAATTTAAATCGCGTCCCGTCGTATATTTATCGGTGCGAGTCGAGATAACGCGTTTTGCTCGCTGCTCTCTTACATATATGTTAATGTTAATATATATTTGCGTATATATGTATGGATTGCCGATTGGCTTCCTTATGTTATAGCGCGGGAAAAGTGCTCGTTGCTTTTCCGGAGATAACGCCCGCGGGGAGTTTGGCTCCGCGTCGACGTTTTCTCTTTATAATATTTAGTCTCTTTCAACGAGACGACACACGGAGGGCGGTGTTGCGGATTCTGGATCAAATTCTCCGTTACTTTTCCACAGTACCGCCAGGTACTTCGCTCTCGAGAGTTGTAAAAACAACAAACAAAAAATAACAAAACAAGAAAAGAATTGATCGGTTATGACAATTCGTTTACGGGGTTAAAGGGAGATATACACCTAGGAACCGCAAAAAAAAAGGATCATTTTTGCGAATTTTTTTGAGGAAAACATTTTAAATAATGATAATATTCCGATTTTAGGTTCATATAGAGCGCAATACTATGAAGAAAGTAACTGCCAATTTTCAAAACGATTGGTTGAAAACTTTTCAAACTAGCGTGTACGTTAGTTAAAAAAAAGTCGTTTTCAGAAAAAACGCGTTTGAAACACGTGGCGCGCTCGTGGCCTGAAGTAGAGTTACTCACTTTAATGGCTTATAACAATCGAACGAGTCGGAATTTTCATTTAAAATTTGGGGAACATATTTTTCAATAGTTTTACTAACAATTTATGAAATAAAAAAAAAATCGATTTTTTGAACCGTCTAACCCTATTTCCACCCTTAAAAAAAATAGACTGTAGGAAGCGTGTTACGAACGAGTAGGAATATACGTCGAGGGCGTTGACGGGCCCCAGATAGAGGGGCTTGACAAAAAGAGGACGATCGTCGGATGCTGAAAAGGCAGATCCAGAATGTACGATGAGTTTTCAAAGCTTTCGTTTGATCCGCTACGTACGTATATGCACGCGGGGGGGGTGAAAACTCAACAGGCGGTTTAATATATAACAAGGGGGTTGGAAAATACGTTAGAGAGGTATAATATATTAGGTTTCATTCGATCTTAACTCCCGGAAGGGGCTTACGGGTGGCGAGCCGGAAATTTTATCCTTTCAGGAAATGAGTAGACGAGCTGGCTCTTTGAAAAATACGGTGGACAATCGCTCCTTTTTTCTGTCCTCGCGCGCGTCACACGTATAAAATGAAATATATTATATTAAAACTGGCGTTCGCCGATTAGAGCGCGGCTCTAATTTCGTTGGTGACCGCGAGAGACGCTTATTAAATTTTTTTTCCACCTCCGATCCTCAACCCTTTTCCAAGCCCCCTCGAAAACACACTCGCTTCTCGTAACTACGCGAGTGTGCACGTATGTCCGGACCTTTACCTCTCTCTTTCGCTTTCTCTCTCGTTTTCGGGGCACACCAGCAGCAGCAGCTCTGGAGGAACAAAATTCGCGAGGGCGCGAAAATTTTTTAACAGCTTTTTCCAAGGGGTGCACAATCCCATATACCGGGTCTGTACGATCCTCCGGGGTCTCCAGTGATCTATGTGCGACATAACGTTTCTTGTTTGTCGAGTGTGTTCGTACACCTGCACGTAGTTGACTCTTTGACCGGACAAAATGTATGTATGTATAGATGCATTTTCCACCCTCTTGGTCGTCTAGTCGCTCTTTGTGACCGGACGAGAGCGAGAGAGGAAGAGAGGGTGGAAGAGAAAGAGCACTCGCAGAAAACATTGGATTCTCCGCGCGCGCGCATCCCGGTACACGGATATACTCAGTACTTTTTTTTTCTTTATGTATACACATACACACATGTACAGTATGTCCGGTATCCCTCGGTAGAATTTTTTTTGTACCAGGCTAATTTGTTTAGTGACGCCGGTAACGACATCTCGTAAAAAGAACGCTCGTTCCGCGCTTCATCTTTCTCGCTCTTGGGCAGCGACGTTTTTTTTCTTTTCTTTCTCTTCCTTCCATCTACTCCATTTCTCTTCGCTTGTCAACCTCTCCATCTCTCTTTCTGTCTCTCTCTCTCTCTCTCTCTCTCGCGCTCGCTTTCTCTTATCGCTTCTTTTCTACCCCCTCGCGAGAGAATATCCGTGACGAAAAGCCTCCCCGTTGTCGTTCGTGACGCGTTGCATGTTTCGGAACGTGTCATTACTACCCCGACAAGCTCAAACGCAAGCCCTTCTCCTACGGACTTGCTTTTACTCCAACGTACGTTATTACACTATCCAGCTCGACCGACTATTATTATTTTCGTGAAAAATATACTTCTACCCTTCTCTCTCTTCTTGTACCGGTTCAGTTTGCATCGGTAGAACTAAGCGACGTCAGTTACAGAGGGGCAGGACCAGCAAAAACTGTTTTTGAAATGTTGTACAATTACACACACGCGCGTGCACACGCAGACACACGTTTTTGATCGTTATAGAATGTTCTTTGCGTCGATAATTGAAATTTTCCGTAATTACAGGAGCGTGAACGCTCGAACAAAGACGCCGTCACACACGGCAAAGCGGTTAAGCGCGTTAAGCACAAATTCAACGAAATTTTCACCCCCCAATCAACGGATAATTGAGGGGGGAAATAGGGCTAGACGGTTCGAAAAATCGATTTTTTCTTTATTTCATAAATTGTTAGTAAAACTCTTGGGTAAATTGACTTGCCTTTAATATGTGTTGTGTAGGGAACCTTCCTGAACAACTTTTTCCTCTGACACAATTGGAGGTCGTTATTTATTTAAAAGTTATTAACAAATAAAGATAATAATTCATATAGCTATTTTCCTTATACCAGCCAGTCCTAATCATCTTGTCCTTCACACTTGTTGTTACGATTACACCCCTGAGTAACATACAACAAGTTTTATCCGTCGCTCATTGTTCGTTAAAAAGTTATTAACAAAAAAAAGTTTCATAAATCAAACATGAACTACTTGTTCTAGTGTATGGTGAACAGCACACGCATGAGAGGGGGGGCTGCGCCCCCCTGCAATCCTCCACTTATCAGCCCAAAGACAAACCAACAAAAACCCACAAACAACCCAAAAACAGCCCAAAAACAACCCAAAAACAACGCAAACAAACATATAAACAAACAATTATTTGTTTTATTCATTATTTATATTATGAAGCGGATACATGGTACTCATAATGTCGAAGAAACTGTCGATACGCTGATCGAAATCGTGTTTTTTTTTTAAAGAAAACTCTGCGAGGTAATGCGTAAAATGATAATCGCGTATCCCATATCGTGGGATTTTTGTACGCATATCTCTCCACAATATTTCAATTTTTTGTGGTTTGGGTTTATTTTGGATTTGTTACGTTTGTTGGGTTTGTTCGTTTAGGTTGTTAGGTTAGGTTGTTTAGTTGGGTTGTTTGTTTGGATTATTTCGGTTGTTTTTGGTTTGTTTAGGTTATTTGGGTTTTTTTGGTTTGGGTTTGTTTTTGGATTTGATTGTTTATTGGGTTTGGGTTTTTGGTTTGGGTTTGTTTTGGATTTGTTTGTTGGGTTTGTTCGTTTGGGTTTGTTTCGGGTTTGTTTGTTGGGTTTGTTTGTTTGTTGGGTTTGTCTGTTTATTTCTTTAGGTTACTGGGGTTGTTTTGGGTTGTTTTTGGTTTGTCTATGGGCTTGTATTCGGTGGGGTCAGGGGGGCCGCAGCCCCTCCGGTCAGACGTGCACTGGCCACCATGCAAGTATTTCATATTCTATTTATGAATTTTCTTTTGTTAATAACTTTTTAACAAACAATGAGGACGGATAAAACTTTTGGTATGTTACTCAGGGGGGTATTCTTAACAACACATGTGAAGGACAAGATGATTGGGACTGGCTGCTATAAGGAAAATAGCTATATGAATCATTAACTTTATTTGTTAATAACTTTTTAATAAATAACGACCCCCAATTGTGTCAGAGGAAAAAGTTGTTCAGAAAGGGTCCCTAGACAACATATATTACAGACAAGTCAATCGGAAGTGGGTCCCCTTTGCTCCATATTTACCAAACTATTGAAAAATATGTTCCCAAAATTTTTAATGAAAATTCCGACTCGTTCTATTGTTATAAGCCATTGAGAGGGGTAATAGGGTTAGGACAGCGTTTTCTCAATGATTTTCATGAATTTTTTCATAGTATAAAAAATGAATATAATTTATTGAACTTTGAGAATATTTTATACATATATTCAAGTATATACTATAAAATTTTTATACATATATTTAAGTATATACTATAAAATATTAGCGACCCCATATTGCTTGTTTTTCTTGGTACTATTTTTTCGAAAGCGTTTTTCTGAAAACGACTTTTTTTTAACTTGCGTACACGCCAGTTTGAAAAGTTTTCAACCAATCGTTTTGAAAATTGGCGGTTACTTTCTTCATTGTATTGCGCTCTATATGAACCTAAAATCGGAATATTATCATTATTTAAAATAATTTTTTTTTTGCAAATAAAGTTGTAAAAAATGGCAAAAAATCATGCTTTTTTGTTTTGACCCCTGTAAAAAATTCAATTTTCTATTTCGTTGACAGCATTTAGGTTCATATAGAAGAGAGACATATAATAAAAGTAAATTCCAAGCTCGTTTGATTTCAGATGAAAATTGCGGCTTCCAGAATGTACGAAAAATGCTGAGTCTGATTGTGCCCTGCAATATGGGGTCGCTAATATTTTCGGTGTTTTTCAAGGAAATTCTTCAAAAATTTTATACTATATACTTAAATGTATGCATAAAATATTCTCAAAGTTTCAATAAATTATATTCATTTTTTATACTATAAAAAAATTCATGAAAATCATCGAGAAAACGCTGTCCTAACTCTATTTCAACCGTTAAGTGAGTCTCAAACTTCGACAATTGATAAAAGAAAATTTGTTGACCCCAGAACGTGGGGGCGGGGAGGAGAAGGAGATTTTGGTAAATAACCCGGACAGTTTTTTTTGTTAAAATTCAATCAAACTTTAAGTGCGCGCTCGACACGGTTGTCGCGCTCGGAAAAGCTCGACATACAGTGTTCCTTAGTGTTTTACATCGTAGGCATTTTCCGCTCGCAAATCCTGTAACGTGTATTACAAAAAAAAAGGAAAAAAACCACGACTGATCGCTCATTATGCTCCCGTCAGAATGTAGATGACACGTGCAATAATTGATCAACGAAGGGGGTGTTGGGCCATTAGCAAAAAGAAAAAACGTTACAACTCCAAAAGGGGGCAGTGCGTTAACGTCATTTTGTTCAAGACTAATAGATCGTAGCTTCCATCCCCGCGTCGCCCCGCAATAATCCTTCTATATATGTGGAGTAACAGTTTAGGCGACGACGACGAAATTGAATGTACGAAACATACGTTGCGCGGCTGGTAAAGGTAAAAAAAAGTATATAATGGTCCTTTTCTCCACCTCGCAACCGCCCCTTCCAGTCTCGTTCAAGCTCTCAACCCACTTTCGAAGCCTTCGGACTCGGTCCCGCACGGCGATATAACGTACCGGGGCACAAAAGTTATTGCAACCCGTAAATTAGACGGGGTAGTCTAGCCGCGAGTGGAAGGAAAGAGTGGGAGAGGGATGGCGCACGATTTCTAAGAAAAATTACCATCCCTCTCTCTCTCGCGCTTTCTCTCTTTCTCTTGCTCTCTTTCGAAACGCAACGGGGTGTGAAACGGCGACCAGCTTGCCACTCGGTATACACGATTTGCCACGTTTATAAACGAAACTTGTAATACTGGAAAATAAGAGAAAAGAAAAGAAGCGTTTTACTGTTTATTATTATTTCGGGATATTTATGCAGATATTTGCGCAAACGTCTCGGAATAATAGTGACATTAATTAAAACCTATAGAACGAGAGATGCCCTCGATTCTCGTAAAATCTCGCATCGCTAATAATTAACGGCATCGAACGTGGTTGTAAACGAAAGGCAGCCGCGTTTCAAATTTTCAATAAATAAAAAAATAACAAAGAACTTTAGTCACACGACGAAGCGAGTTAGGTTAAACAGACGAGCGGTCAATATGATCTTGCAACAATTTGAAATTGATCGTTTTAGTTGTCGTTGTCGTTGTTAATTGTTCCGATAACTAAACGATCGTTTGATCGAAGGAAATTGTTGGAAAACGTATCGATGTACTGCTGTCGCCTATTTTTTTCTTTTTTTTTTGTAATCATATATTTTTTTCGTTGCAGTCATCAATGGACAAAAGTGATGCTAACCGCGAGGGGGTGGAAAAAAAAAAATTCGTATATAAAGTCGCGCGTTCGGACGGGGGGATGAAAAAGGATAAAAGCAAAGCTTTGGCCCAACGCAAAGGAAGCTTTACTCGAATAATTACTGGAGTTCAATTGGAATTCCACGGGTTTGGGGGTGGGTGGGGCGTGGTTTAATTTCCATCGGACCGTCGAAAGCATCGCGAGTACCCCCCCAACGCGAGGGTGGCTTTTGTACTCGGGTCTGTAGCCAAAACATTCTACGCGTGTGTGTGTGTGTGTTTGTGGCGGTGTGCGATTCCTGCCGATAGTCAACTATAGTCTCTCTCTCTCTCTCTTTCTCTCTCTCTCTCTCTTCCCTTCCCTTCACACTTTCTCTGAAAAGCAAATTGATTTACAACGTCACCTTTATTGCCTTACTTGGTGCGTGTGTAAACACACGCTGCGAACGTTTGTCGGTCGCGTTTGTCGCATGGAATCCAGTCAAGATCACTCTGGGTGGCACCCCAACTGTTCGAACGTTATTAGCAATGTCACGCGGTGCCCGGTCCGCGGTGGTTGGTTTGAAACAACCAGCGTCAACGAGTTTGCGATTACGTTTTATACGGATAAATCGAATTTGTGCTTTTCATCGATACGCTTTGTCCGATGGCAACGGAAAGAATAGAAATCTGTAAAAGAAAAAACGATTTTTCGAAAATTCATGTCATGCGAGCGCTTGAGAAAAAAAAAACAAGTGCGTGTCAGCTCCGAGGCGCGACTGGAGTTTACTCCATAAGAACGATTGTCTTGGAATATATACAATAGGCAAAGGGGGTAAATGAACGCATCTCTTATAATACTGAAAGCATGTATATACTTTTATTCATATTTATTTATATTGATTCGATAAAGTGTATTACATAAATCATGTAACATAAAAATATATCACTTATATTACAGAAAAACATTGTTAAGAAGATTAATTTCCTTCACTATTAACATTATTTTAAACATTATTAATTTCGTCAATAGTAACGTCATTATTAAATACTGCAATAATAGATTTGTGGTAAGTAAAATACGATACGTAAACTTCGGAAGTTACATGAGTCACGAATCGTGAAAAGATCGCATCAATGGTTGTACCATATCTAGTCGTTCCTAGTGTTATATCAGAAACTAAATCTAAATTAAGTTCTTTTTTTTCAAAAATTGTACTAAGCGCAAATCCATCATCTTTACCGTAGTTAACATTGAAATCGCCGCAAAGTATGAGCGGAAGTTCATGATAACGTTTCTTCAATACTTTTAAATCCCCTTCTGTGTACGCTAACAATGCCTCGAGGAGAAAATCTGTTATATCTTTAACGTTCTGATTAAGGGAGGGGTAAGGGTTTCAGCGTAAAAAAAAAACACTTTTTTAGCGATTTTTTTTCTCAAATATGGATTGAGCAATTTTATTCGAACCTTTTGTACATTATTGAGCATACTTTTGACAATGTTGTGTAATTTTTTCATGCAGAAATATTGAAGCATAAGCCCGTAACAGAGCTTCCCCCAGAACGTCTTGGAAAAAAAACAATTTGCGGTGTTCACTATAACTCGGCCGAAAATTATCTGAAAATGAGAAACCATGAAAATTTAGTCAATTTATAATCAAATCTTCCCCCCAACGTTCTCTGATAATTTTTTTTTTCATTCAAAAATTTTTGGCGGCCATCCAAAGTGTGAACTGTTATTTTCCACGAAAAATTCCACCATTTTGTGGGTGGGAAACACCCTTAAAGTAAAAAAAAAAAATTTAACTAAACGTTGGGGGGAGGTATTTTATATGTAGAAAATGTGTACAAAGTTTGAAATGAATCGGTCAAGTAGTTTTTAAATGGCAGTGAACACGGACTTTGAAAAAGTAGTTTTGAGAAAAACGCGTCTAAAGTGCACTGCTAGCCCGACCGCCCGCAGCTGTTAGAGCTATAGCGTTAAAGGCCAGGAGATTAATGAGACAATAACTTCAAGAATATTGCTTAGATCGGTTTAAAATTTTAAGGACACATTCTTGAAATGTTAAACAATAAGATAAGACAAAAAAAAAATTCGATTTTTCGAAAGTGAAAACTTTTACCCCGCCCTTAAAATTCTCCCGAGAGAACATAGCACGCTTTGTGTCATTCGATCGGTAAATACATTTAGATATACATACCCGAGACCCGAGGAAACGTGAGAGCTATACTGTCGCAGAGCTCATGTGCGTTCAGTATAAGATGCGCCCATATGTTGCGACGTTAACGCACATAAAAACTTCACTTTTTGTCAACGCTCGCTTCAACTCCTCATAAAATTTCATACCGCGGTCTATATATGTAAATCGT
The DNA here is from genome assembly GCA_958009045.1 of Oxytorus armatus. Lineage (NCBI taxonomy): Eukaryota > Metazoa > Arthropoda > Insecta > Hymenoptera > Ichneumonidae > Oxytorus > Oxytorus armatus. The sequence continues at coordinate 14,397,426 of OY253756.1, forward strand.
TTCTTGAGGAGTAAACTCCAAAAATTGACACGTTTTTTTGTTGTGATAAAAAATGTATCTTCGTTTGACAATTGAGTTTACTGAATTTCCTTCGTTTTATTGTTATTATTATAATAACATAATGATCGATACATAATAACCAAGTATATATAAACGTGACAGAGAGCCGGGACAGAGACGACCGACTTTTGCTGACATTTCCCGTGATTGATATCCACCCTTCTCGACAACTGATAAAAAACGTTTATCCATCTCGTGTGCGCTCGTGTGTGTCTACACGCGCGGGCGCACACGTAGACCCGCGAAAAAGTTTTACATACATGTATAGAGAGGCTCGAATGAAAACGTTTCGGTCCGCGTTGCAATATAGTTATAGATATCGACATGCTCTTCGGCTCTGCAAGAAAAGCCTTCTCACAAACACGCGCCTGCACCGAAATCACGTGTGCGCGCGTGTTTGTGTTTGCGTGTGTGAAACGTACGTGAAAACCGGTTTACGAATGCGGAGTGATAGATTGCCGTGCGGTGAACACCACCCTCGCCTGCTGCTGGTGGCCGAAAAAAAAAAAGAAAAAAAAGTCTGTATATGAAAAAAAAAAAATGCTGAAATCACTACTCGATGACGGGCGTACGCGCACGCTCACGAGAAGAATGTTACCTATATACCGCGACTGACCCATTTTTTTTTTTAGCCTAATAGCTCATTTTTTTTATAGTCATTTTTCTTTTCATCTTTCTCGGTTGAACGAAGGAAAGGGAATGTGAAAATTGGACGAGGTAACAGGGGGATGGAGATACGTAAATGGCGAAAGGACGCCTTTACGGATTGGCAGCCAGGAGGGGATGAAAGGGCAGAAGGGTAGATAACTTCTATGAGGAAGATTGAGTTATCTTTGGTCTAACGCAGCCTCTCTGTAACGCTCGATAAAACTTGTAGTCTTTGCGGTGGAAGGGAAGAGGCTGGACGGGGGGTAGTTTTGCAAATTTAAGATGAAAACCGAATGGACGTTACCGAAGACGGGTGAATCTCTCAATTTTCTTTGAATCCCCGCATCAGCGAAGATTATATTTGTATTTGTAGAGCCTCCAGCTCCTGAATGCGAATTAACTTTTCTTTTTTTTTTTTACCCCACCCCTCTTTGCTACCCCTTGGACGTCATTAGCGAGAAGTATGTATATCGTATATATTTATATATATAGAGGGTGCTGGGAAGGGTTTGCCAAGCGGTTGGCAAACACTCGATGTCATACATGTATATCAACCGCATCAACGGACCGGAAATATGTGTAATCGACATTCGGCGCAATTCCACACGCGAACGAACCTCATCGCATACACACACATACACATACACTCCTATTTTATATACCTGTTATACGGTATATTCGTTTTTGCGGGAATATATGCTGAACGTATTAGCTTATACGCGAATAATTATATTTTTTAAATTGAATGACCGCCGAGCGCTATGACGTAAATCAAAGTTGAACCTTTGAAATATTCATTCGAACTATATTCTCCGTATATTAAATACATATATATGTAGATATGTACAGGGTTGTCCCAAAGCTTGCGCGTCAGAATGACACGGGGGTTAGATTGACTCCGGAACTATCAAAATAAACAAATATGACCTTGGTAAAAGTCTCATGATCTTCCAGACTAGTCGTCTTTGTTGATTTTTCGGAAAATCGATGATTAGTACTTGTTTGGTTATCTCATTGCTATGAAAGTCCAAATTGTAAGCTAATCAATGCCAAAATTCAAAACTAAGTCTAAAATGGTCGGGAATACAAACGAAAACATGCGAGATAACGAGAATAGCGATTTTTAGAAAAATCGTCTTTTTCAATTTTTCGGATAGTCGCTATTTAGTGGTTGTTCGGCTATCATTGCTATGAAAGTCCAAATTGTAAGTAGATCAATGTCCAAATTCAAAACTAATTCTAAAATGGTCGGGAACACAAACGAAAAAATGCGAGATAACGAGAATAGCGATTTTAAGAAAAATCGTGTTTTTCAATTTTTCGGATAATCCGCTATTCTTGTGATCTCGCCGCTGTTTTCGTTTGTGTTTTGCGGGAATTTAAACGTCCAAATTGTGAGCAAACCAATGCCCAAATTCAAAACTAATTCTAAAATGGTCGGGAACACAAACGAAAACATGCGAGATAACGAGAATAGTGATTTTTAGAAAGATCGTCTTTTTTATATAACCATTTTTATATAATTTTTTATATAATTTATATAAAATTAATTTTTTTGATAATCGCTATCTAGTGCTTGTTCGGTTATCATTGCTTTGAAAGTCCAAATTGTAAGTAGATCAATGTCCAAATTTAAAACTAATTCTAAAATGGTCGGGAACACAAACGAGAAAATGCGAAATAACGAGAATAGCGATTTTAAGAAAAATCGTGTTTTTCAATTTTTCGGATAATCCGCTATTCTTGTGATCTCGCCGCTGTTTTCGTTTGTGTTTTGCGGGAATTTAAACGTCCAAATTGTGAGCAAACCAATGCCCAAATTCAAAACTAATTCTAAAATGGTCGGGAACACAAACGAAAACATGCGAGATAACGAGAATAGTGATTTTTAGAAAGATCGTCTTTTTTATATAACCATTTTTATATAATTTTTTATATAATTTATATAAAATTAATTTTTTTGATAATCGCTATCTAGTGCTTGTTCGGTTATCATTGCTTTGAAAGTCCAAATTGTAAGTAGATCAATGTCCAAATTTAAAACTAATTCTAAAATGGTCGGGAACACAAACGAGAAAATGCGAAATAACGAGAATAGCGATTTTAAGAAAAATCGTGTTTTTCAATTTTTCGGATAATCCGCTATTCTTGTCATCTCGCGCTGTTTTCGATTGTGTTTTGCGTGAATTTAAACGTCCAAATTGTAAGCAAATCAATGTCCAAATTCAAAATCAATTCTAAAATGATCGAAAACACAAACGAAAACATGCGAGATCACGAGAATAACGATTTTAAGAAAAATCGTCTTTTCTAATTTTTCGGATAATCGCTATCTTGTGCTTGTTCGGCTATCATTGCTATGAAAGTCCAAATTGTAAGTAGATCAATGTCCAAATTCAAAACTAATTCTAAAATCGTCGAAAACACAAACGAAACATGCGAGATAACAAGAAGAGCGATTTTAAGAAAAATCGTCTTTTTTCCATTTATGTCACGCTATTTATGTCATCTCGCTCTGTTTTCGTTTGTGTTTTGCGTGAATTTAAACGCCTAAATTGTGAGCAAATCAATGCCCAAATTCAAAACTAATTCTAAAATGATCAGAAACACAAACGAAAACATGCGAGATAACAAGAATAGCGATTTTGAGAAAAATCGTCTTTTTTAATTTTTCGGATAATCGCTATCTACTGCTTGTTCGGTTATCAGTACTATAAAAGTCCAAATTGTAAGCAAATCAATATCCAAATTCACAACAAATTCTAAAATGGTCGGAAACACAAACGAAAACATGCGAGATAGCGAGAATAGCGATTTAAAGAAAATTCGTCTTTTTTAATTTTTTCAATAATCGCTATCTAGTGCTTGTTCGGCTATCATTGCTATGAAAGTCCAAATTGTAAGTAGATCAATGTCCAAATTCAAAACTAATTCTAAAATCGTCGAAAACACAAACGAAAACATGGCGAGATAACGAGAAGAGCGATTTTAAGAAAAATCGTCTTTTTTCCATTTTCCGAATAATCGCTATTCCTGTCACCTCGCTGTTTTCGTTTGTGTCTCCGTTCACTTTAGGTTTTCGCGTAAATTTGAACTTCAATATGCTCAGAATTTGAACTCTCGCGGCAATGGTAACTGGAATAATGAGTGCTAGGTAGGGATTTTTCGAAAAATCAACAAAGACAATTTTTCACCCCGTGCTCACTTTGACGTGCTAGTTTTGGTACAACCTGTATATACGCATGCATACAATATATAACGTTCATTTATGTATATAGCTTAGATTGAGAATTGGAGCTGATATAATTGATAAATATGGACGTCAATGATAGAGTGTACTTATCGTTGTGGTCATATAATATAACAATAATAATAATAATTTTAATTGCAATTCGTTGAGATATGGTTAGTATTGAAACTAACCTCTTTTTCTTCCTCTCTCCCTCTCTCTCTTTCTCTTCTGTTCGATGAAAGCAAAATAACGATCACACATATTAAATCGTATTTTTTTCTTCGTTTAACCCTCGTTAATTCTTTCGCGAGAAACCGTGCATTATTATTAACTCATATCGAATGCTATGTGGCTATATAATTAAGAACTTCATCGACTCGTGGCTCCAATAACGAAAATACAACCCTCATATTAATTTATTTCTATCGTCCGGTTTTGCGATTAGTCCGTTTGGCGTATGGGGGTTGCTTCAGCGTTAACTCTCGATACTCTGACCGCGAGGGTACAAACGAGAGCGAGGAGGAGAGAGAAAGAGAGAACACGTCGAACCGGCTTTTGTTGACCGTCAGCGAAACTCTCGTCGCGGGCGCGCGGGTCTTTCACTCAAAATGCTTTCACGTCGTTTCGCTTGATTAATGAGAACACGCGATACGATTATGCCGATATATAACCGAGAGAGCACGAAAATCCTAGAGACAGAGAGAACGAGAGAGAGAGAGAGAGAGATGTGAGAGAATGAGGGAGAGAAAAAAGAGAACGTTGTGGCCGTCGATAAGGGTGTGGTAAAAATAAATAAAACGTAGCGGGTCCTCCCTGCTTGCTCGATTCTTTACAAAACTCATACTCATTTCAATTTTAATACAGCATCAAACATTCCATTCAGTGCGACCAACGTCAAGAGATATTAATATTCGAGCCGAATGGGGATTGGGAAAAAAAATAATAATTATCACGAAACACGAGATTACCGTTGGAAATGTGCGTGCCGAAATTATTTTGAATTCGATAAGCCCGAGCGGTTTTCAATTTCACGACGTATTCATTGATCCTTTTTTTTTGCAAAAAATTACCGGTTCATTTTGCGAATTTAATGAGTTATCGATGAGTTTTTGATGAATTTTTTGAAAGAACAAAAAACTAACTTTTATATGTATAGAAATTTCCCGCTGCAACGGGTCCTGAGAGTCAGCAAAATGTATTTAGGTGAAATCCGGTCGCCAGTTCACGAAAACTCGATCGTTTAGCTCGTCATTCTTACCAGCATTGCTGAAGCAATTCGTGTGTCATTTTTGTTCTCCTACTCTACGACGCAATTGAGGGGAAAAAAATGAGATAAAACAATGATGATTGCTGATAGGGAGAGGTTGATTTGGCCGCGGAAGGTTTCACGTAGAACACAGCCCCGCGGTTTCCATAGCGAGAAATCTTGCGGCTCGCTCGTGTCTGCGATGGTGATGATTGGCTTGTTAATACCGCGACCATCCCACCCTCCCCCCGCCCCCACCCCGCAGTACTTTGGACATTGACGTTGTACTCATCGTTACTCTCTTACCAATTATCGTTCGCGATCCAGGAGTCCTGGGCAAACGAGGTAAAATTCTCTCGCCCCCTCGCCGTGACATCCAACTGCCATTTTTAATTGACACCCCTTTCGCCTCTGTGAATATTCCATCTGACTCTGTACCATATGCGTCATGGAGAAAGTTGAAATTTCACACACAGACAGAAAACTTTTCTTTGGCTTCACATTATTATTTCAAACGCTTTCTTTCGTCGTATGAAGTTTTGTGATACACAGGGAAGACAGTGACAAAATATACCCCTCCAAAGGTCGCGTTCAAAATTTATTAAAAATAAAATAGAATTTTTAATATATGAATGTTTGAATGAAAACAATTTTAGTTGCAACGGACGGAAAATGTACCGTATGGCATCGTGGAGAAACTTGGAATTTTACGCGCGCACAGAAAACTTTTTTTTCCTCCACATTATTATTTCAAACTTCTCCGCATTATTATTATTATTATTTCATACATTTTGTATACATGGGGAAAGCCGGGACGAAAGCCCTCCAAAGGTCCTCTTAAAAATTTATTAAAAATAAAATAGAAAAATGTTTAATGGGGGAAATAGGGTTAGGACAGCGTTTTCTCAATGATTTTTATGAATTTTTTTATAGTGTAAAAAATTAATATAATTTATTGAAACTTTAAGAACATTTTAAACATATATTTAAGTATATACTATAAAATTTTTGAAGAATTTCCTTGAAAAACACTGAAGATATTAACGATCCCATATTGCAGGTCACAATCAGACTCAGCATTTTGCGTAAATTCTGGAAGCCGCAATTTTCATCCGAAATCAAACGAGGTTGGAATTTACTTTTATTATATGTCTCTCTTCTATACGAACCTAAGTGCTATCAAAAAAATAGAAAATTGAATTTTTTACAGGGGTCAAAAGCAAAAAGCATGATTTTTTGCCATTTTTTACAACTTTATTGGCAAAAATCAATTATTTTAAATAATGATAATATTCCGATTTTAGGTTCATATAGAGCGCAATATTATGAAGAAAGTAACTGCCAATTTTCAAAACGATTGGATGAAAACTTTTCAAACTGGCGTGTACACAAGTTCAAAAAAAGTTGTTTTCAGAAAAACGCGTTTGAAAAAATAGTGACCGCTCGGTTATACACGTGGCGCGCTCGGGGCCTGAAGGAGAGCTACTCACTTTAATGGCTTATAACAATAGAGAGAGTCGGAATTTTCATTTCAAATTTTGGGAACATATTTTTCAATAGTTTTACTAACAATTTATGAAATAAAAACAAAATCGATTTTTTGAACCGTCCAACCCTATTTCCTCCCTTAAATGAACAAAATTTCAGTTACAATGGACGGAAAGTGTACCAGATGCGTGATGGAGAAACTTGGAATTTCACACGCATACGGAAAACTTTTCTTCATATTATTGTTTGAAACTTCTTCGCATTATTATTATTATTTCATAAATTTTGTATACATAGGAAAAACCGGGACAAAACCTCCCCAAAGGTCCTTTTAAAAATGTATTAAAAGTAAAATAAAATTTTTAATCGAAAAATGTTTAGATGAAAAAAAATTATATTTACAATGGACGCGTTTTGCTCGGGACAATTTTTTCTTCTTGAACGCGATACAAGACTATGTAAAAAATGTTATTTTTTAATGACAAGCAATGTAGTTACGTTATTGGCAGGGTTATTTCCTCGAGGGTGTCCGTTTTGCCCTCGATCTTCCATATGTGTATTTTTTTTTCTACTTTTTTTTCACCCGTTCCAGAGAAGCAAAGTTTTGTTCTGTCGTAATTCGAACGGACACTGAAGCGTTTCATTGGCCGGGGCTTTTATCGTAATTTTCTTTATGCCGAAGCCGTTTAACGGGCACGTTCGCGATAAAAGAGTTACGCTGAAAAAGATCATCCACTCGCGCAAAAAGAGAATGAATTCAATGTTAATCGCGAATTTTGATACGAGAATTAATGTATTAACGAAGCGGGGACGTTTGATGGGGTTGAATAGCAAATGGCATATATATCTGTACTAAATGCCACGAGTCGATACAAACCTTTCGCGGTATCGATAATACCGCCCCGATTTATCGGTATTTTCATTGGGACTGTGGCTCGACGACGCGCGTTGCTCATTGAACTTGGGTTTTATTGGGGTATGAGGGATATTCCTAAAAAAAAATTCAACGAATTTTTCGTCATTTTCTTTTGACCAGCTAGTCAACCTCCTGGTGCAATTAAATTGAAATTGAAGAAAAAAATCGTAAATATTCTAACGATTGTTCTTTGGGGAGTTTTTGGTTTGAAAATTTTTTCATCATTTCGCGGTTTTTTGTTATCGCGAAAAATTAAAACTATGACGCGTTAGAGCAGCGCTATTTTGCGCTCGGAATTTTCGTAGAGGGCGGGCTAATAAGAAAACTTTATCTCTTCTCGGATAATCCTACTGACGCGAGGAGCAACGTTAAACGTACGTTAAGTTTATCGGAAGTCTCTTCGCTCTCATCTTCTTATCCTTGCACACACACACACACACACATGTGCATCAAATGCCGCGATTCTCGATGAAACGATCCAATACGTTTTACCATAGGTACGCGAAACTGGTTCATCTCCTCTTTCTCTCTCTCTCTCTCTCTTTTTCTATCCTCCTCTGATGGTGTACCATCATTTTCACGTCTACGCGATCAGCATAATTGAACGTTTTACCGAGAGCGTGGTTAAGAGCTCGCTTAAGAGAGAGATAGAAGATATACGAACGCGAGAAATCGCGGTTTTATAACGAATATACAAATATATGTATATTAGGGCGATTATTTTTTTTGACTATTTTTTTTTGTTCAGTCCCCACCGCAAAATTTTGTTGGATATGTCGAAAAAGAAATTCCCTGAAAGTTACAGCCCTTAATATTAATTCTAAGTACTTTCCCAAAGCGTGAGAAGATTTTCCATCTAAAATGTACGTAAATCGAATTTTTTGTATTTTTTCAAATTGCTATAACTCAGCCGCATTTTATGCTATCATATTGTTCTTGGTTTCGATTTACTCGGAAAAAAAAATCTAAAAAAGTGCCTATTGCGGCGAAAGTGTAAATTGTACTGGTGAGTTGGTACGGGTCACTGAAGTTGATTTTTACCCAAAATCTCTCGTTTTTTTGCTGTCAACTCCGAAACAATTAACTTTACGAAAAAAATGTAAATGAAAAATTTGTTGGAAATTTAATTTCCTACAAAAAAGGTCCAATCGACCCAATTGCTTAGATCAATATTTCTTGAGATATTGAACTTTAACTTATGAGTAGTATCAAACTCAGAAAATATGAAATATTAAATAATGAAAAAAATAAAAAATAAAAAAAGTTCAATATCTCAAGAAATATTGATCTAAGCAATTGGGTCGATCGGACCTTTTTTGTAGGAAATTAAATTTCCAACAAATTTTTCGTTTACATTTTTTTCGTAAAGTTAATTGTTTCGGAGATAACAGCAAAAAAAAACGAGAATTTTGGGTAAAAATCAACTTCAGTGACCCGTACCAACTCGCCAGTACAATTTACACTTTCGCCGCAGAAGGCACTTTTTTAGATTGTTTTATTCCGAGTAAATCGAAACCAAGAACAATATGATAGCATAAAATGCGGCTGAGTTATAGAAATTTGAAAAAAAAAAAAAAAAAATCGATTTTAGATGGAAAATCTTCTCACGCTTTGGCAAAGTACTTAGAATTAATATTATGGGCTGTAACTTTCAGGGAATTTCTTTTTCGACATATCCAACAAAATTTCGGGTGGGGACTGAAAAAAAAAAATCGCCCTAATATATATACTATGCATTCTTATCGATAATTAATTTATGGCAGATCGAGTGAAATTGTAACTACACTTTCACTATTTGCCAAATGTTTTTGTCGGCAAACGGTGAATTTGCGAAAAATTAACGACGGGCGAATTAACGTTTTATGGCCCGACGGTAGCGGGCATAGAATCATGAACTTATTGTTATGATGATAAAGCATTGTTTGAATTTTATTAAAAACGAGGGGGGCGGGCAGATGGGTTGCAGACATTAGGTACGTTCTCAAAATTTCTCGATTCTCGAGTCGTACGAACGTCCGTTGCTCTCTCTCGTCGGGGGTTGATTGTACGAATAAAAGAAGAAAAAAAAAAAAAGAAAAAAGAATGGCGAATCAGTCGCACGCAGGATTAGCCTGTACAACGAGGTTACCAGTGTCCGATCGGAAAATCTATACGCGTATACGTATACATATGTGTGAAAAAAGGCGTTATATTCGGAGCACGCTCGAGCCACCTTTTCCTCCCCCCCCGGTTATTTTCACGCTTTCGAATATATCCCAATAGAATCCTCCCCCTGTCCACTCGCCCTCTCTCCCACCAACCCCCGTCCCTTCTTCACCGTCCAATATTCTCGATGTCCCGGATGCGATTCTTGTTCGTCCGCTCCGCGCGATATGGATATTTTCCGTGCGAATCCTCGCGTGTACTAGCCGCCGCCACCGCCCCCTTCGAACTTTATCCGCGGCACTGGACGGGAGGAGAGAGACATCCGGAGCTGGACGGATGAACAATATATATATATGTATATATGTATACGAGGGAGTGAATTCAATGTAAACCAGGCCAGAAATCATCGGTGGCGCCCCGTATGCCCGACGTCCGTAATCAAAACGGTGACGCCTGTACAATGAAATCGGGAACGTTGATTCGGGGAAAAAAAGAAGGAAAAAAAAGAGGGAGAGAGAGAGAAAAGTGTGATGATACAGTGCGAAAGAAAAGATTATAACGAAACAGTACCCTGTCGCACCCCGTAAATGCACCCTGTGAATAATCTTTCTTTTTTGCTTTTTTTTTTAATCTTGAAAATTATAGATCTTCATGAAAATTCGATAATTTTCAAGATTTAAAATAGAGCAAGAAAGAAAGATTATTCGCGGAAGCGACAGTGTTACTGTTTCGTTATACGTTTTTTTCATGGACAGTTCTTAAATCATGGAAAAAATGTCTGTCTCGTTATTGTTTTTAAGGGCGGAAAAGGGTTGGGACAGTGTTTTCTCAATGATTTTCATGAATTTTTTTATAGTATAAAAAATGAATATAATTTATTGAAACTTTGAGAATATTTTATACATATATTTAAGTGTATACTATAAAATTTTTGAAGAATTTTCTTGAAAAACATCGGGGATATTAGCGACCCCATATTGCAGGTCACAATCAGACTCAGCATTTTGTGTACATTTTGGAAGCCGCAATTTTCATCCGAAATCAAACGAGGTTGGAATTTACTTTTATCATATGTCTCTCTTCTATATGAACCTAAATGCTATCAAAAAAATAGAAAATTGAATTTTTTACAGGGTTCAAAACAAAAAAGCATGATTTTTTGCCATTTTTTACAACTCTATTTGCAAAAAAAAATTATTTCAAATAATGATAATATTCTGATTTTAGGTTCATATAGAGCGCAATACTATGAAGAAAGTAACTGCCAATTTTCAAAACGATTCGTTGAAAACTTTTCAAACTAGCGTGTACGCAAGTTAAAAAGAAAGTCGTTTTCAGAAAAACGCGTTTGAAAAAATAGTACGCTCGGTTATACCCTCGGTCTAACCCTATTTCCGCCCTTAAATGAACAAAATTTCAGTTACAATGGACGGAAAATGTACCATATGCGCCATGGAGAAAATTGGAATTTCACACGCACACAGAAAACTTTTCTTCACATTATTGTTTCAAACTTCTCCGCATTATTATTATTATTTCATAAATTTTGTATACATAGGAAAAACCGGGACAATACCCCTCCAAAGGTCCTCTTAAAAATTTATTAAAATAAAAATAAAATTTTTACTAGAAAAATGTTTGGATGAAAAAAAATTAAGTAAATATGGAGCAAAGGGGACCCACTTCCGATTGACTTGCCTTTAATATATGTTGTCTGGGGACCCTTTCTGAACAACTTTTTCCTCTGACACAATTAGGGGTCGTTATTTATTAAAAAGTTATTAACAAATAAAGTTGGTAATTCATATAGCTATTTTCCGTATAGCAGCCAGTCCCAATCATCTTGTCCTTCACATGTGTTGTTAAGAATACCCCCCTGAGTAACATACCAAAAGTTTTATCCGTCCTCATTGTTTGTTAAAAAGTTATTAACAAAAGAAAATTCATAAATAGAATTTGAAATACTTGCATTGTGGCCAGTACACGTATGACCGGAGGGGCTGCAACCCCCCTGCCCCCACCGCATACCAGCCCATAGACAAACCAAAAACAACCCAAAACAACCCCAGTAACCTAAAGAAACAAACAGACAAACCCAACAAACAAACAAACCCAAAACAAGCCCAAAACCCAAACGAACAAACCCAACAAACAAATCCAAAACGAACCCAAACCAAAAACCCAAACCAAAAACCCAAACCAAAAACCCAAACCAAAAACCCAAACCAAATAATTGGTTATACACGTGGCGCGCTCGGTGCCTGAAGGAGAGTCACTCACTTTAATGGCTTATAACAATAGAATAAGTCGGAAGGTTTTAAATTTTGGGAACATATTTTTCAATAGTTTTACTAACAATTTATGAAATAAAAAAAATTCGATTTTTTGATCCATCTAACCCTATTTCCCCCCTTAAGCGAATTTGCTAATTGGATTAAAAGTCAGAGATCCGATGCTGTCCGAGTGCCAATTTTGAAAAACAAAAAAACAAATACAAGTTTCATTGAAGTCTTTCCGTGGTTTCTCTACTCGTCACTCGTTTAGAGATATCGCTGTAAAAAACTATTTAATGAGGTTTATTAAGGGATATTCTTTGGAATGATAGTTTTAAATAAAAATGTATAATTTCTGAGGATGATCGTAAAGTGAGAATACGCTTGGGGGATGGAATGACGTTGATATTCACGTTACGTAGATAGGACAGGGGGAAGTCTTGGTAATTGAGCTTTTATATATATCCAACTCCTCCGCGGATGCATATACACACACACACACACACACACACACACAGAGAGACGATATACTCATCCCCGTTCGATAAAGTCTGCCGGAGACATGGATCCTCATCCTCCCCTTCGTTCTTATCGTTTATCCGGGATCGAGGATTCGATCTTTTAACCATTGACGATAGATTTTATTCGCCGCGATTCCCGCGAGACGTGGAGAAAGTGGAAGACCAGGATGAGGAGGATGAGGAAGATGAGGAGGAAAAGGAGGAGGTGGTTGAGGAGGATGAGGAGGATGAGAGCCGGACGATCGAAACGGATGAGGATGTGTATACAGAGAAGGCTAACCCGTGTAACCTGTCCCGTACACTGTGCTTATGCTCTCGGTTACTTATCCCTCTCCCTTTACCTCTCCTCCTTCAATCTTTCCTCTCGCGTGGAGGGAAAGTAACCCGCGAGTGGATGCACCGATCGACAAAGTACGAGGCGGATAACGTCCAGCTCTTTCCCCATAATATATATAAATATATTTAGATACACGCTAGTTGGCTCTCTAGCATGTTCTCTCTCGAAGATCGCAAACCACGAGGAAAAGGGGGAGAAAGAGAGAGAGAAAGATGCTGCGAGATGCTGAGAGATGCCGAGAGATGCCGAGGAGGGTGCAATAAAATTCGTTGTAAGTTCAAAGAGCCGCGATACTCGCGGGGTCTGACGTTTGAAACGCCGCGTCGTTCGCTGTCGACAGCCACGGTGATTTCACGATATGCCAATAAGGAAGCACATTGGCTCAAGCTATCTAGATAACGTCGCGCAGCGACGGCGGGGGGCGGGGGGGGGGGGGGGGGGGTAAAGAGTGCTCAGGATAAAGTGTACGATAGGCTGGAGTAGAATCGCGAGTACGAGGGGGGGTTTAGTTGAGAAGGAACGAAGGAAACGAGGCAGGAAAAGAGATACCCGGGTAGACACGTCAAATTGACAGAAAAAAAAAAGAAAAAAAAATATATAAACCAATCTCCGAAGCAAGGAGATTAGCGAGCAATGCGAATCATCTCCCCCCGATAACGTCAGTGAACCAATCGACATTCCATCGTCGTGTTGATTGTAAAATTACGAGAAAAAAAGAAACAAAATAACTAAAACACTTGTTTCTTTCGTGCATTTTCCGGGACGTAGAATAAAGTGGTTAGATATATGACGATTTTTTTTTTTGCTGAACTTCCAAGAGTTTTGGCCACGGCAGCGGCTACAAAATCATGTGCAGATTTGACAATTTTCTTTTGTATGAAAAAGCGATTTATTTATAAAACTAATCACACATCTATTTTGTATAAATATCAGGTTGATAAAAAATATTTTTTTTTGTGGTCTTGGTATACAAAATGGCCAACTGCTGCTGTTTGCTTTTGGTAGCTTTCTTTTTTATCTTTTACACACGCGGGGTTAATTATTCAACAGATTATTTTCTTCGATCATCTTTCAAGATCCACCTTCTCTCTCCCTTTTTTTTCTGTCTTTTTCTGTCCTTATTGTCTTTTTCTGTCTTTATCTGTCTTTTTCTGCCTTTTTCTGTCTTTTTCGGTCTTTTTCTGTCCTTTTCTGTCTTTATCTGTCTTTATCTGTCTTTTTCTGTCTTATTCTGTCTTTTTCTGTCTTTTTCTGTCTTTTTCTGTCTTTTTCTGTATTTTTCTGTATTTTTCTGTATTTTTCTGTATTTTTCTGTATTTTTCTGTATTTTTCTGTATTTTTCTGTCTTTCTCTGTCCTTTCCTGTCTTTTCTGTCTTTTCTGTCTTATTCTGTCTTTTTCTGTCCTTTTCTGTCTTTTTCTGTCTTTTCTGTCTTTTTCTGTCCTTTTCTGTCTTTTCCTGTCTTTTTCTGTCTTTTCATCTTTATTTGCCTCAAGCTTATGATTCGAACTGTCGTAATTCGTGAAAGAAGGTTGATTCGACATCGACGAGAGATCTTTGTTGCACAATCTTTCGTTACTTCTTCGACCGCCAATAAGAGCTCGAAATCAGTGTAACATAGGGGCGCCTCTGCTCTCGAGTAGACGAGACCTCTGGACCAGCAGAAATTTCTTCAATAGAATAAAAAAAAATACATTGAGCCATATATATATATTAGATGGTGGCAGCGTAATAGCCGAGGGTCGGGAGAGTATAGCCAGGGGTATTTTGCGAGCTGGCCGATCGCCATCGGATCGTTATCTCCGATACTTTCCGCGCTATTGTGGAAGAGATTTCTCTCTCTCTCTCTCTCTCTCTCTCTGTCTTTCTCTTTTTTCCTCCCTTTGGTACTGAATTAAACGGTAGGCAGGAACGAGAGAGCCGGAGAAACGGTTCGGTACACGCCAGAGAGACCGGTAGGACAAAGCTGTCGACCTGGAACTTGAAGTTGATACTCGTCGTTTCGGTGTCCGATGTTTCGCTAATATCTCCCGCCCCACCCTTTCTATCCTGCCAGGCCTCCCCCGAGGAATCGGTATGGGAAATGAGACGGGGAGGAAAAAGAAAAACCAGAGGTTTCACGTCGTACGAGACGAGAATTTCAAATTAAATGCGAGATAAAGACATGGTGTACGAGGCATGTGTGTCTGTGTGTTCGAGAACGAACGAGGGGGTAAATCTGTAGAGAAAATACGAATGCGACGCGCGTCTCGGGGGCTGTTTCGTTTTCTCGTATTCTTCATTCCACGGAAGAACCCTTATTCATTTCTGTTGTAAGGAGTTGAATGAAGACAAAGAAAAAAATACGAACGAAAGTCGACGTAAAAAAGGAGAAAGAAAAAGCCGTTGAATTCTCGGTTCAATCGTCCACCACTTTCGTAACGCGCTCCGCAAGAGGTTTCAACCCCTCTTCCTCCTCCTCCTCCTCCTCCGCTACCACCCCTTCTTTTGCGAAGAAAAAAGCGCTAGCGTAAAAGCTTTCCTCGTTCTATCGTCGATTCGTCCTTTCACCTTTCGGGGGCTCGAAGCCGCGCGCGACCAACTATATGGTCCGGAAACTCGATACCTCGGGATCCTAATTGCTGTAGTCAGGAACAAGCGACCCAGGATTTGTTACACTTTGTGCACTAGCGAAAAATAATGGAGAGTAATGGCCGTTGAGGATCTTGTTGGCGCGGCGGCGAGGTGGGTGTGGACTTTTCTATTAGAACCGAAAAGACCGCGAGATAACATTTGAGCTTTTTGTGTCTGTGTGTGTGTATATACATAGGTAAGAGTTTCTCCCCGTGGAAGATGATACGGTGGGCTCTTGTGAGAACAGCGGTTTGCGGGGGTTGACGCGATAAAATGTACTGCAGAAATTTCTAATGGCCTCCACGGTCAGATACGTTGGCAAATTGGGATCGCTTTTAGAGAGGGATCCACAAACTTTACGCGCTAAGACAATATTTGTTGCGTGAGATGGAACGAAATTGTCGAGCCTCTCACTTTCCTTCGACAATTAACAATAATTCTTGTGTTATCAATATTCATAGTTTATTTGATAATTCAATTAATAATTATGTTAGGATGTTTGTAAAATATGAAAAAGAAACATTCACTTCCGTTTTTTGATATTTTGGCGGGGTGCATATGTATTTATGAAATTTAGGGGTTTCGATTTAAGGGAGGAAATAGGGTTAGGACAGCGTTTTCTCAATGATTTTCATGAATTTTTTTATAGTATAAAAAATGAATATAATTTATTGAAACTTTGAGAATACTTTATACATACATTTAAGTATATACTATAAAATTTTTGAAAAATTTTCTTGAAAAACACCGAAAATATTAGCGACCCCATATCGCAGATCACAATCAGACTCAGCATTTTGCGTACATTCTGGAAGTCGCAATTTTCATCTGAAATCAAACGAGGTTGGAATTTACTTTTATTATATGTCTCTCTTCTATATGAACCTAAATTCTATCAAAAAAATAGAAAATTGAATTTTTTACAGGGGTCAAAATAAAAATGCATGATTTTTTGCCATTTTTTACAACTTTATTTGCAAAAAAAAATTTTTTTCAATAATGATAATATTCCGATTTTAGGTTCATATAGAGCGCAATACTATGAAGAAAGTAACTGCCAATTTTCGAAACGATTGGTTGAAAACTTTTTAAACTAGCGTGTACGCAAGTTCAAAAGAGTTCAAAAAAATTGCGGTTTCCAGAATGTACGCAAATTACTGAGTCTGATTGTGACCTGCAATATGGGGTCGCTAATATCTTCAGTGTTTTTCACGGAAATTCTTCAAAAATTTTATCGTATATACTTAAATATATGTATAAAATATTCTCAAAGTTTCAATAAATTATTCTCATTTTTTATACTATAAAAAAATTAATGTAAATCATTGAGAAAGCGCTGTCCTAACCCTATTTCCCCCCTTGAACTCCTGTTTTTCGATATTTTGGCGGGGTGCATTTGTATTTATGAAATTTAGGGGTTTCGATTTAACGTGCGTGGGCAGATATATGTTCGGTGAGCATGAATTTTAGTTAGCGTCAATTTATCGTACGCTGACGCGCGCTTGACATGATTAATCAGTCCCGAGGACTCGTTGTAGTAAAAGGGTAATGTTGAGAAAACAACGTCCTATCAACGCTCGAACCGCAGGGAGAGAAAGACAGAGAAAGAGAGAGAGACATGATGACGATAACATAATCCTCCTTCGTTGTTTTGGGTCGACGAACAAGCTTAGCGGACGGAGTACTGCCAACAATATTGAGATCATTTCAAACATTGGAGGGTCACCATCCACGATCCTTGAATATAATAACGTTATACTCTACCCTAGCTTCGACATATCCCATCAACCCCATTTTCCGTAAATTGTTTTGAGAAAAAGCACAAACCACTCGCGACCTGTTACCGGGCGTTTAATATGTCTCTTCTCTCTCTCTCTCTCTCTCTTTATATTATATTTATATTTCTCTCTAATATATGTACATATATACAAATAAAAGTACCGAAATTTCCGCGTTGCAAGAATTTCTCGTCCGCGCGCCCACGCCTCCTCATCGTTGATGCTCTATTGAGAGCTCGTGAATTCTCGCGCGGATATGGGCCTAACCCCTCGAAAGGGCTTTTAATGCTCTTAAGAGGTGTGTATATATAAGCACGAGAGAGAGAGAGAGAGAGAGAGAGGCGACCTCTAAATTTCTCAAGGGTATATCGATCGCCGAAAGTGACCTCTCGGCTTTCGCGTCCTTTGTCAACCTCTTTCACTCGTCGTGAAATTACTAGTTACACGAGTATTGCCATCAACAAAACAAACATTTCGAAACCGACTTAAAACACTACAATTTGCAACAGAAAAGAAATTTTTATTTTCATAAAAAAATTTTTCTTTTCATGGAAAGTTCATTCCCGAGGGGTGATGGAAATAAACAAAATTTTTTTTTATCTCTATCTCCATCATCCCTCAGGAATAAACTTTCATTGAATCAAATGTATTTAGAGAAAAATACATTTGTCCTTAAAAAGGTGTCGTCGGTTTTTTTTTTTTTTTTTTTTTTCAAATGAAGCTCAAAGGCGTAATTCCAAAAAAACTCACCCCCAGTAATTCTTTTACAAGAACGAAAAAAGAAACAAAAAAAACAAAATTTAACCGAATGCTCTATAAAGACAGAGTAGTAGGTAAATTTTTTTTTTAGACGAATTTTCAAAAATCCCCTTCGCAATTTAACAAACATCCTTTGATCTTCAATCCCCTTCGATATTTAAGATAGTAGTCTGGTAACTTAAGCCGATTTTCATGTCTTTTTTGGAGGGCGTTTTTTTGTAGGAAAATAAAAATGAATCGTTTTAGATATTTAGGATGTTTTTATTTACATATTAAAGATACAGAAAAAATATTTTTGAAAAAATTTAATCGTTTATTATTATTATTATGATTATTGATTGAAGTTGGCACCTCGAAAAAAAAAGCGCGTGGGTGGCCCCGGTAATTTTGGCTCTTGATGTTATCTGAAATTAAGAATTCTTGATAATTCTTAATCTATAGACATGTCATTCTGGTCGGAACTACTGAAGTTAAATTTCATGAATAAATAACAAAATGGCGAACTTTGGAAAAAAAAGTTTTTTTTCCATTGATTTTGTCGAAATCATAATTCCATAAAGTTTTAATGTAATAAAAGAAAAATCTTGAACGGAGTAAAAAAAGTAAATAAACAAAATCTTTATTAGTATCGGGACATGTATTGGATCAAGTTTTCGGCACGGAATGGCTCATGTACGTTTCGCGAAACGGTTCGGGGTTTATACATCGCACGGGGCGCGGGGTGGATCCCGGTTGACAAGCGTAGAGTTGAAGCGTGATGCACGGCGAGCAGATACGCGCTATCATACCAATAACCGTTCAAATAATAGTCCCACGAACTCCCGCGTTGGTCGACCGAGAACTAGAGAGCGAGAACACTCACTCACTCTCTCTCATACTCTCTGTGCGCGCCCACTGGATTGTTACCAGCGTGAGAGTAGATCTCGTTCCGTGAGAGGGATGCTGTGCTCTACCGGAGAATCACCGGGGTATTCCCACCTCCGACCATTGTAAATCGGGTTGCGCGCACGGGAACAGGAGGATGGGGGGGGGGGGGGGGGGGTTGCGAACGTGCGGTTTCCATGAGGTTCCAACCATCAAACTAACGTAACATTCGCGCTATATTCCCGTGTATACGTGCATTATATAAGTAGATATATGTGTACACAGTTAGAAAAGGATTGCTGAGTGGTCGGGGGAGGAATGGAGGGTCAGGGGTGAATATGACTTGGCAACTACATTTTCATTCGCTCCAACTGATAATCCGATATATCGGTTTGTTACCACGTGGCGTTCGATAATACACACCGAAAGGTCGATTTTGTACGCCAAAGAAAAAAAGGGGGAAAAAAGACGAAATACAGTTTCACGGTATTGGACGACTCTTGGGATTTTTGAAAATTTTTTAAACCCCGTCTAGACGAGAATTAAAAACATGTTTTGTTGGGCTTTAAAATTAGCGATTATTCAATTGTTAATCAATGTCTTTAAATCAATTATTATTCGTACAGTTACTTAAGGGAGGAAATAGGGTTAGCACAGCGTTTTCTCAATGATTTTCATGAATTTTTTTATAGTATAAAAAATGAATATAATTTATTGAAACTTTGAGAATACTTTATACATATATTTAAGTATATACTATAACATTTTTGAAGAATTTTCGTGAAAAACACCGAAAATATTAGCGACCCCATATTGCAGGTGACAATCAGACTCAGCATTTTGCGTACATTCTGGAAGCCGCAATTTTCATCCGAAATCAAACGAGGTTGGAATTTACTTTTATTATATGTCTCTCGTCTATATGAACCTAACTGCTATCAAAAAAATAGACAATTGAATTTTTTACAGGGGTCAAGACAAAAAAGCATGATTTTTTGCCATTTTTTACAACTTTATTTACAAAAAAAAATTATTTAAAATAATGATAATATTCCAATTTTAGGTTCATATAGAGCGCAATACTATGAAGAAAGTAACTGCCAATTTTCAAAACGATTGGTCGAAAACTTTTCAAACTAGCGTGTACGCAAGTGCAAAAAAAGTCATTTTCAGAAAAACGCGTTTGAAAAAATAGCAAAATGCTGAGTCTGATTGTGACCTGCAATATGGGGTCGCTAATATCTGCGGTGGTTTTCAAGGAAATTCTTCAAAAATTTTATAGTATATCCTTAAATATATGTATAAAATATTCTCAAAGTTTCAATGAATTATATTCATTTTTTATACTATAAAAAAATTCATGAAAATCATTGAGAAAACGCTGTCCTAACCCTATTTCCCTCTTTAATGGCTTATAACAATAGAACGAGTCGGAATATTCATTTGAGATAGTAGTCTGGTAACTTAAGCCGATTTTCATGTCTTTTTTGGAGGGCGTTTTCTGTAGGAAAATAAAAATGAATCGTTTTGGATATTTAGGATGTTTTTATTTACATATTAAAGATACAAAAAAAAATTTTGTTGAAAAAATTCAATAGTTTATGATTATTATTATTATTGATCGAAGTTGGCACCTCGAAAAAAAAGCGCGTGGGTGGCCCCGCTGATTTTGGCTCTCGATGTTATCTGAAATAAAAAATTCTTGATAATTCTTAATCCATAGACATGTCATTCCGGTCGGAACTACTGAAGTTAAATTTCATGGATAAATAACAAAATGGCGGACTTTGGAGGAAAGTTTTTTTTTCCAAAGTCCGCCATTTTGTTATTTATCCATGAAATTTAACTTCAGTAGTTCCGACCGGAATGACATGTCTATAGATTAAGAATTATCAAGAATTTTTTATTTCACATAACATCAAGAGCCAAAATCGCCGGGGCCACCCACGCGCTTTTTTTTCGAGGTGCCAACTTCGATCAATAATAATAATAATAATAAACTATTAAATTTTTTCAACAAAATTTTTTTTTGTATCTTTAATATGTAAATAAAAAGATCCTAAATATCCAAAACGATTCATTTTTATTTTCCTACAAAAAAAACACCCTCCAAAAAAGACATGAAAATCGGCTTAAGTTACCAGCCTACTACCTAAAAATTTTGGGAACATATTTTTTAATAGTTTTACTAACAATTTATGAAATAAAAAAAAATCGATTTTTTGAACCGTCTAACGCTATTTCCACCCTTAAATATCAACGATGTACTTAATTTTGTTTTTATACATTTCCGCGAATTCACTCGCAAATCTCGATGACTTTAACTTATGGAAAAATAAAATTTAAATGATTAACGCCATCTTCTTTGTCGCGGGGGTTTGAGAGGCCGTGGGGGGTAGCAGGGGCCGCGAGGGTCAGGGGGAAGAAAGTGTACGGAGTTATCAAGTATTCGCTGATTCGACGTTGTTTCGTTCGCATCGCTTCCTCGTGTTTCTCTCTCCCCTTTCGCCCCTTCGACATTTCCTGGGTAAATAAAAAGTGACGCGGTGATGCAGAAATAAAAAATAAAAACGAAAGAGAGAGAGAAAGAAAAAAAATTGCAATTGCACGCGGGTCAGAGAGCTATAGATAACATTTTGCCGCGGAAAAAAAAGGACACCGCTTGTATGTAGAACGATAGTTGAAATGGAGTGAGGGACAAACGGCGGCGGGGGAGGATGAGGGACTCGGGAAAAATGTAATATAGATTCGCAGATAGCCCCCGGTCGTCCAATTAGAAAAATACGGTAGCACGCGGAAAACAGCGTTTGTGTGTATGTGTCTAGTGGAAACGGTAAACGAAAAAAACCAAATAAAAGAAAAATAGAAGAAAAAAAAAAGCGTCGCCCGTAGCGAGATGGAAACACGCGCGCGGCCAAAAAGCTCTGCGAGACGTATACCGTTTAATTTTTTGACTCTCATCCCTTCGCCCCCGTGTCCTATATATTACGCAATATCGTCGCGTATACCGTGTAGTTCGCCGATGCAAAACCATCGGACCCCCTCCACCCCCCGTTTGCTTTATAACCGTTTTTATATACTCACGATTGTGGGGGAGGGTTGTAGTTGAAAGAGCATAGACACGCGTATGACCGATCGAGGAATGAGAAATAAATTTTAAAAAATAGGAGGAGGAACTATTGAAACGTCGCGCGATGTTTGCGCGAGATCCTCGAGTAACACATTAAAAACGAGGGATTAACGGGCTCGTCGGGAATTGTCGGGAATTGTCGATTAGTAGGGGATGAAATCCAGTAGCGGTAGTTTCATTCGCTTTTTTGTTTAGCTTTGTTCACAATACTCTGACCATAATTTTTTTTCTCCCCTAAAGCATCGTTTGAGCAAAAAAGAAACATGGATTTTTTGAAAATTCTACCGTGGCCATAACCCTTAATGAATGAGGCAGAATTATTTTATCGGGCATTGAAAATTCAATAAGTACAAGTACTGACATCTTGGATGAATAAAAACTGCGTTAAATCATTCAGATAACGAAAAACCTCTTTTACGTATAACGTCGAGGCGAAACAAAAATGCCAAATAATCACAAAATCTCGTTTTGATATTATTCGACAGAAAACGACAAATTAATGGCAAACGTTGAAATTCTAATTAACGCGGTCAACGGGTGAGAATAAATGTATTAAAGTAAAAGCCAATGATCGGTAGATATAACGCGCGAGGGGAGCTGCTGCGTTCGGATCAGCGTGTGCGGAGGTTGTGTGGGAGGTCCGATAACTTGATTACACACAATACTCCCGAGGGGTTGATGGAGGATGAGCAGGGGATGCTCTGTTCCGGTGTGGGGTTTCTACCCGCCTAGACGTATATCTGTTGCTCAGAATTAATTCAATGGACCAAGGGGGAGAGTTTGGTGCGTTGAAAAATAAAAAGAACGAAGGAAAAAGGGGAAAAAAAATGGATTTATACATGTGTTGCTCGCACGACCGGAACGCCAATGTCGAATTTATAGTTCAGTCGTACGTACAACTGTGAAAAGCGTTCTGCAGAGTCCTGTGCCTCTTTGGGGAACTCGCGTGTCTCATAGTTTTTTCGGTGCGCTTTTTTTTAAATGTATCATTTCATCTGCCGCTTTCCATCCCTCCCCTAACAAAGTATAACCGGATGAAACGATGTACGATAATAAAATAAATTATAATCATTAATAATCGTTCATAATGATCATTTATAATCATTAATAATAAGGGTTAGGACAGCATTTTCTCAATGATTTTCATGAATTTTTTTATAGTATAATAAATGAATATAATTTATTGAAACTTTGCGAATATTTTATACATATATTTAAGTATATACTATTAAATTTTTGAAGAATTTCCTTGAAAAACACCGACGATATTAGCGACCCCATAATGCAGGTCACAATCAGACTTAGCATTTTGCTATTTTTTCAAACGCGTTTTTCGAACTTGCGTACACACTAGTTTGAAAAGTTTTCATCCAATCGTTTTGAAAATTGGCAGTTACTTTCTTCATAGTATTGCGCTCTATATGAACCTAAAATCGGAATATTATCATTATTTAAAATAATTTTTTTTTTTGCAAATAAACTTGTAAAAAATGCCAAAAAATCATGGTTTTTTGTTTTGACCCCTGTAAAAAATTCAATTTTCTATTTTTTTTATAGCATTCAGGTTCATATAGAAGAGAGACAGATAATAAAAGTAAATTCCAACCTCGTTTGATTTCGGATGAAAATTGCGGCTTCTAGAATGTACGCAAAATGCTGAGTCTGATTGTGACCTGCGATATGGGGTCGCTAATATTTTCGGTGTTTTTCAAGGAAATTCTTCAAAAATTTTATAGTATATACTTAAATATATGTATAAAATATTCTCAAAGTTTCAATAAATTATATTCATTTTTTATACTATAAAAAAATTCATGAAAATCATTGAGAAAACGCTGTCCTAACCCTATTTCCTCCCTTAATTTCATAAATTGTTAGTAAAACTATTGGAAAATAGGTTCCCAAAATTTAACTGAAAATTCCGACTCGTTTTATTGTTATAAGCCAGTAAGGGTGGAAATAGGGTTAGGTTTTCTCAATGATTTTCATGAATTTTTTTATAGTATAAAAAATTAATATAATTTATTGAAACTTTGAGAATATTTTATACATATATTTAAGTATATACTATAAAATTTATATACATATATTTAAGTATATACTATAAAATATTAGCGACCCCATATTGCTTGTTTTTCTTGGTACTATTTTTTCAAACTGTGTTTTTCTGAAAACGACTTTTTTTTTAACTTGCGTACACACTAGTTTGAAAAGTTTTCAACCAATCGTTTTTAAAATTGGCAGTTACTTTCTTCATAGTATTGCCCTCTATATGGACCTAAAATCGGAATATTATCATTATTTAAAATATTTTTTTTTTTGCAAATAAAGTTGTAAAAAATGGTAAAAAATCATGGTTTTTTGTTTTGACCCCTGTAAAAAATTCAATTTTCTATTTTTCTTATAGCATTTAGGTTCATATAGAAGAGAGACATATAATAAAAGTAAATTCCAACCTCGTTTGATTTCGGATGAAAATTGTGGCTTCTAGAATGTACGCAAAATGCTGAGTCTGATTGTGACCTGTGATATGGGGTCGCTAATATTTTCGGTGTTTTTCAAGGAAATTCTTCAAAAATTTTATAGTATATACTTAAATATATGTATAAAATATTCTCAAAGTTTCAATAAATTATATTCATTTTTTATACTATAAAAAAATTCATGAAAATCATTGAGAAAACGCTGTCCTAACCCTATTTCCCCCCTTAAGGGTGATTTATGGGGGTTGGGGGGTTGTTGTCACGGAACCTTGGTGGTCGTGCCAGCTGACCTGATATTTTCACATTTTTCATAACCCTCCTAGCATTATGATTTGTGCACGGCGGCCTAATTCTTTATTTTTTCCTCGCAGAAAAAAAAAAGATTTTTCATTCCGGCAATAAAGGCCGAAGTTTTTCGAATGAAAATTTATGGAGATTGTTTCTTTCGCGGAGTAAACAACTGTCTGGTGTGCTTGTTTATGAAAGACCAGCGGGGGTGTGGGCGTGAGAGTGAGAGAGAGCTTGAAGAAAGCTTTGTTAGTTGAGTGGATATTTAAGAAGAAGAAGATAAAGAAAAAAAAAGAGAAAAATTTATTTAATATGCGTGCCACGGGATAAAGCTTTTGAGAAATATGCAACGGCAATTAATTACAGTATTTTAAGATGGGGTGAGAAGCTCGATTTTCTCCTTGTTTACGACAAAACTCGTCAGCGTTTCTTCTTACAACGTTCTCCGCGCGAGAAGTTAATTGAAAATATTACACTTTTACCGTTGTTATTAACGATGTTCAGCAGCGCGCATATAATATTCTTTGTACAACCGATTATAATTACGTGGCACACAAAGCCCGAGAACGAAAAGGATTGCTTGGATTTATCGGAAAATATTTCCGTAATATACAAATGGCAAAATTTGTTCGCGACAACTTTGGGACGTTACTCGCGAATGAAATATTCCTCGTCTATAAATTTGTCGATCGTAACGCTCGACGAGCCCGTGAGGTTATTTCGAAAATTTGGTTGGCGAAACAACCGATAAAAGCCACAAACTACCCCCCTTCTGGGCGATAGCTTCGGGTATTCGAGAAATTTGCCGATGGGAAAATTCACGGAGAGAGTAGTGGGGTGGCTATGTGTTGGCGTGAACGAAACACACTTCGAGCTAACCTCACGCTAACCTCACACTTGAACGTTCGTTGAACGATCCCGGACCGTATGGCGGACATTGTTAACGGAATATCTATGAGCTTTCGAGGAGGTGGAGGAGGAGAAAGCACTGGGAGGGGTGCAAGAAACGCTGGATACGCAATTTAACCACCGGTATATTTCGATCGGACAATTTAATCCTCAATGATCGATGTCGTTTGCGATGTTGCCCCCGCATTGGAAACATTCTTTGCCGATCAAAATAATTATGAATTTCTAAGGGCGTGGGGTTCAAAATTTCAATTAACCCCCGTTGTATATTTCCGTGACGCGACCGTGGAGCTTCTTCGGCGTTGTATGTTGCGATGTTGCCCCCGCATTGGAAACATTCTTTGCCGATCAAAATAATTATGAATTTCTAAGAACGTGGGGTTCAAAATTTCAATTAACCCCCGTTGTATATTTCCGTGACGCGTCCGTGGAGCTTCTTCGGCGTTGTATGTTGCGATGTTGCCCCCGCATTGGAAACATTCTTTGCCGATCAAAATAATTATGAATTTCTAAGGGCGTGGGGTTCAAAATTTCAATTAACCCCCGTTGTATATTTCCGTGACGCGACCGTGGAGCTTCTTCGGCGTTGTATGAAATTTTGGCGAAGCGGGTGCGAGAACCATCGTAGTTCCACCCCATGATCGAGCAATAGCTGTCCAAAGGACGCAAGGGTGGTAAACCTGTGTCAGACGCCGTGGCGTTTGTCGGGCATACGGTGAATGTCGTTCATTATATCGGAAGGTCTCACCGCGTGAGACCGAGCAATATAGGAGCGGAAGGGGTACTCGTGTGAATGCCTGTCAACCCAGGTGTTGAGCCATGAGAAATGGATTACCCCGTCGATCTCCATCCCTCTGCGGAATCTCCCATAATGTTCGCCCGTACGTCCTTGAGCCCCTGATGGAATTGGGTTGTATGAACCCTCGGGGGGCATGGAAAATGAAAGAAAAAAGTAATTCAAACTTGCGAGGATTGTTTCGGCAAGTTCTGTTTAACATGTGCGCTCTCTTACAGACCCGGAAGGGTTGTGAATCTCGAAAAAAAGCGCTTTTTAGCTTTTCAACCTGCAATCTTAAGTTTTTGTTTTATGAAAAATCAACCCTGCTGATGATTACGCGTTGGACGTCATTTTAAGCCATGAGAAATGGATTACCCCGTCGATGTCCATCCCTCTGTGAAATCTCCCACATTGTTCACCGTATCTCCTTGAGCCCCTGATGGAATTGGATTGTATGAACCCTCGGGGGGTTGGAGGAAAATTGAAAAAACAAGTAATTCAAACTTGCGAGCATTGTTTCGGCAAGTTCTGTTTAACATGTGCGCTCTCTTACAGACCGGAAGGGTTGTGAATCTGGAAAAAAACCCTTTTTTCCCATCTTAACCTGAAATCTTAAGTTTTTATTCAATGAAAAATCAACCCTGCTGATGATTACGCGATGGACGTTATTTTCATAAATAAAAGTAACGTACAATTAAGCGTTTGACCGTCGTTTATATTTTTCCCCCGGAGTTACAAACCTCTCGATGAATGACGAAAGGATAAACGTTGATTTTTGTTGTTTTTCCTTTTCGTACTTTAAATAAAACGTCGCGATATTCCTCGATAGGAAAATTCATTTGTGAATGATTAATCGCGTCCCCGTAGTTTTGGCACACTTGCGACAATCGTCCCTGAATCTATGTATAGTTTCACGAGCATTCGAAGAAGCGCAACGAGCGCCAGAAACAACGAGAGATATTCACCTTTCGGGTACCGAGATCGTCGAGGAGTCACGGAAATGTATAAACTTTGTTAACAGCCCTTTTGGTCTCGTATGTACACACACATATATATATATATATATATATATATATATATATATATATAGATGAGGGGTTGGGGGGTTGCAATCGTCGCCAAAACTAAATAGTTACCCCGCGTGCCATAGTCGAGGAGAAATTCAAGTAGAAGAGCAGGGGTGGAGGAGTCGAAGGTCGAAGAGTCGCTTAGAGTGTGTCGAGGAGGGAGGTTGGGATAGGACGATGGTAAAACGGCTGGGGGATGGGATTATAATAGAAACTGGGACAGTGGCGTTTAGAAATTGTTCCCGTAATCGGACCGGATAATTAAAAGCCACGTTAGCATTGTATTACGTTTATATCCGCAAAAAGGTCTCATTTCCAACAAGCGTCTAGCACCCGGCCACATCAGCTAAAACCCCGGCTCAACCGCAACGGGAAAGACGTTAGAGGGATTCAGAGAGAGAGAGAGAAAGTAAGAGCGTGTGTAAAGTACTGATAACCGATATGCACGAAACTCGATCTTAATGTTACGTAATTATTAATTGCCACCTCGTCACATCCGTGTGGAAATGAATTTATTTTTGTTTCCTGAAATTCTGTCCGATTGTTGCCACTTTGGTGTCACGACAGCTCCGGTCACTTAATCATTGAAAATCTCTTATCATTTAATAAAAAATTAACGAAATTGACGTTCCTAAAATGATAATCAGCGGTTTTGTTTTCTTTTCACTCTCTCGTTGTTATGAAAAATAAGAAAAAAAAGGGAGGATTAAATGGGGTGGAGGAGTAAAGGGGAGTTTGTAGTTTGTTTGACGATTATGAAACTATTGACCATTTATCAAACTCGATTTCCGCACTGGTTAAAACAGTTCTCGGCTATTTTTTTGTATAACTGATTTATCAATACTCGAATGACAATATTACTTGTCAAATTTACTTCATCATAGTTATTAATAATTTTTATTTATATCGTGTCTATATATATGTATGCATAAAATCGTTTAATTCCGTCGTTGATAGGAACTGTGCAACTCTAAATTGGAGCATCCAGAATATTATCTCTCGTTGATATTATAAATATTCGAAAAGGGGGAAGAATTAAATGGTGAAGTGGAAGTTTGTAGTTTGATGATTACGAAACTATTCACCATTTATCAAACTCGATTTCCGCACTGGTTAAAACAGTTCTCGGCTATTTTTTGTATAACTGATTTATCAATACTCGAATGACAATATTACTTGTCAAATTTACTTCATCATAGTTATTAATAATTTTTATTTATATCGTGTCTATATATATGTATGCATAAAATCGTTTAATTCCGTCGTTGTTAGGAACTGTGCAGTGCTAAATTCGAGCATCGACGATATTATCTTTGACGAGAATTTCCCGGCTATTTCGGCCATGGAAATTCTGTTATAGTTGAGCTCCCTGTCATCGTAATTCAATCTTTAAGTGTCTCTCGGACGATCCAGTGTACCGCGGTTATTCCGGTCACAATGAAATTCTTATGAGCCGGGCGGACAAATTCAGCAAAAGAATAAAATTGAAATTTATAATAAATACTATAATTATTGATCGTTAATATTACCCGAATAAGCGTAAGTTAACAACACGGTTGTTTAATTATTTAAACTCTGTTCTCCCGACTTTACTTCACCGACCAACGACACGCGACGTTGGGATTGAAATTTACTTTTAACGCTGTTACGCGGTCGATACGAAAAATGTAATTGAACGATAATTCATCCTTGTATTCTTCTGAGTTGAAAAAAAATACATAATAATTAACAATTTTTTTCGTATATGTTTCAGGTGAGTACGAAAATCGCTTCATACGATAAAACGTGCAGTGCCGCACATTGATAATCCATTCACAATAACGTTTCGCGGAGTTTGGTAAGTTGAAAAAAAAAAACTAAAAAAAACATATTTCCTACAACCCTTTTTTCGTGAACATCGATAAAACGTCATAAATCTGTTGATTGGCTGAGCGAAAAGAAGAAAAGCTATGACGTTGAAGTTTGCATCGTTGGAACGCAAGGAAAAAAGATTTATAAAATGTTCATTCTCAGTTACTACTCTCGGCTTCTCTTGGGCATTTAGGCTCGGGTCCTTAAGGGGGGAAATAGGGTTGGACGGTTCAAAAAATCGATTTTTTTTTATTTCATAAATTGTTAGTAAAACTATTGAAAAATATGTTCCCAAAATTAAAAATAAAAATTCCGACTCGTTCTATTGTTATAAGCCATTGAGGGGAGAAATAGGGTAAGGACAGCGTTTTCTCAATGATTTTCATGAATTTTTTTATAGTATAAAAAATGAATATAATTTATTGAAACTTTGAGATTATTTTATACATATATTTAAATATATACTATAAAATTTTTGAAGAATTTCCTTGAAAAACACCGAAGAAAATTTATGACTGCGTTGACTTTGTTTTTCTTGGTACTATTTTTTTCAAACGCGTTTTTCTGAAAACGACTTTTTTTTAATTTGCTTACACGCTAGTTTGAAAAGTTTTGAACCGATCATTTTGAAAATTGGCAGTTACTTTCTTCATAGTATTGCGCTCTATATGAACCTAAAATCGGAATGCTATCATTATTTAAAATAATTTTTTTTTTGCAAATAAAGTTGTAAAAAATGGCAAAAAATCATGCTTTTTTGTTTTGACTCCTGTAAAAAATTCAATTTCCTATTTTTTTGATAGCATTTAGGTTCATGTAGAAGAGAGACATATAATAAAAATAAATTCCAACCTCGTTTGATTTCGGATGAAAATTGCGGCTTCCAGAATGTACGCAAAATGCCGAGTCTGATTGTGACCTGCGATATGGGGTCGCTAATATTTTCGGTGTTTTTTAAAGAAATTCTTCAAAAATTTTATAGTATATACTTAAATATATGTATAAAGTATTCTCAGAGTTTCAATAAATTATATTCATTTTTTATACTATAAAAAAATTCATGAAAATCATTGAGAAAACGCTAACGCTATTTCCATCCTTAAAGGAGACCAGCCCCCAAAAAACCGTTTTAACGATATTTCACTTCGAAAATCCAACCTGAAGGGTGGATGAATGGCATAAAAAAAATCTATTTTCGTTGCATTCCAACGATGCAAAGATCAACATCATGAAAAACTTGTTATCGCGTCGGGTTAATCCTAGAAATGATTGAATTGTCGCAAAGAACAATTTGACAAATCGATTGTTATCTTACGTTATCTATTGTTCTATTGTTCCTCTAAACAACGTTTTATATTACTTCGGCAGCCGATGATTCGCGAACTATTTCAATTCGGACAACGTTTAAATCCGGTGAAAAAAATGGGTGGAATGAAAGTTAACCAAGTTTCGTTGGCCCGTTACTGAGTGGACGAAGAGTTTCCTCGTCGTCGTCGTGTACGTCGGGCCAAGAGCGCGTTGGATTGCTGCTGCTGCAGCAGCAGCAGCAGCAGCAGCATCGATTTTTCACCCCCAGGCGGTGTCGTCTCCGTCGACGTCGACGTCTCGTCGACTCTCTCTCGGCTCGGGGAAGCCGCGAAGAGAGCGAGCAAGAGAGAGAGAGATAAAGAGCGAGAAACACAAGTACGACAGACAGACCAGTTGTAAAGCGGGAGAGAGTGAGTGCACGAGAGATAGGAGGGGGTTGGTTGCATACGGGAAAGTCATTGCGAGTCATTGACATCCACTGGTGTCGCGAGGGCCTCCCCACGACGCGTAGGCGGACGACATCAAGTGCCGAGGCTCGGTGGCATCCACCGGAGCCTCGACTTTCGTCTGTGTGCCCGTGTGTCCATGTGTTTATCCGACGAGGGGAGTGAACTCTTCGTTGCGGGCTATGCACATGCATCGAAGGAATGAGGGGTTCCAGCTTGCAGTAACGTGTGCACCGGGTAGGCAGCAACCCTCAGGAAATACCCCGTATGCAATGTGAATCCAACACGTGCATCTACTCGTTGTAATTTTGTACACCGAGAAGCCTCGATTTCTATATACACCCCCCAATTCTTATACAAACGCGCGGGACCCCGTGTACCCATACGGCCTATAGAACATTTTCTGCAAGAGTTTTTCTGACGTCTATACCACTACTACCACCCAGGATCGTCTACCATTACCAACCCCTCAGAAAACGGGGGTAGTAGCCGCCGCCCCTGTCCCCCTCCGCCCTTTATTCCCACCCGTCGTCACTGCGATGACTTCGTCGTCGTGGGCTTTTTTTTTTTCCTCTCCCTTCTCGGCGCTCCCTAACGTCTCCAATGCTTCTCGCGGAACAAAGAAAAAAAGAGGAAAAAAATTACGCTGCCAGATTCTATCCGATATTCTCATTGCTCAATGATCTTTCTACGTCACTAGAGTGAAATTGATATAACATCGTTTTTCTTTATTCTTCTCTAAACTATAAAAGCTGTGATTCCTTTGCTTGATCCATTGGCAATTAATTAATGCAGAAATGGATGTCGCGACGTGTTGTTATCAGTGCTCAGAATACTCACACAGATTGAGAATATATATATAATTTTTTTTTTTCAGATGCATACAACATCGTCCAGAGTGGGCGCCGATTTCGGCGCACAATGTTGCAACAAGGCAAAAAACTACATGAAAATAGTTAAAATAATTTTTTTTAACGTACAAGTATTCTCGAAGGATCAATAAATGCACGTGTAAATTTTCATCAAGACAACATCAACGGTTTAAACGTTATTGCACATTAGAAATGACGTCAAAAATCTCGCTCTAGACCAGACGACTGCCTTAAATTTTCATGTCTTTTTTGGAGGGCGTTTTTTTGTAGGAAAATAAAAATGAATCGTTTTGGATATTTAGAATGTTTTTATTTACGTATTAAAGATACAAAAAAAAATGTATTTGAAAAAGTTTAATAGTTTATTATCATTATTATTATTGATCGAAGTTGACACCTCGAAAAAAAAGCGCGTGGGTGGCCCCGGTGATTTTGGCTCTCGATGTTGTCTGAAATCAAAAACTCTTGATAATTCTTAATCTATAGACATGTCATTAAAAATATAAATGGCGATAAATAACAAAGTGGCGGACTTTGGGAAAAAAACTTTGGGAATTCTTTTCCAAAGTTTCCAAAGTTCTTTTTCCAATTATTTATCCATGAAATTTAACTTGATTAGTTCCGACCAGAATGACATGTCTATAGATTAAGAATTATGAAGAATTTTTTATTTCAGATAACATCGAGAGCCAAAATCACCGGGGCCACCCACGCGCCTTTTTTTTCCGAGGTGTCAACTTCGATCAATAATAATAATAATAATAAACTATTAAATTTTTTCAAAAAAATTTTTTTTTGTATCTCTATTATGTAAATAAAAACATGCTAAATATCCAAAACGATTCATTTTTATTTTCCTACAAAAAAGCGTCCTCCAAAAAAGACATGAAAATTGGCTTAAGTTACCAGACTGCTATCTTAAATTTCACACGGGAACAGAGACGAAAGTGGGAAAGAGCGAACGGAATTGATTGTGGGAAGACTCCGAGTGGGATGAGGAAGAAAAGGATTAATATCGACTGTCGGTAACATGTCGGAGCACCTGCTATGAATCCGGGGAGCGCGCGATCATTCGGATGGAAATCGAATGATCGAGGCGATCATTGATGCGAGCGAGTGAGTCAGTATGTCACTGCACACACCCCCAATGATCCTGTCCCTCTCTTCTCTCTCTCCTTTCTCCCTTTCTCTCTCTCTCTCTCTCTCTCTCTCTGTTTGCAATATAAATATAGATAGCCACGGTTATTTCGAGAGTCAGAGGACGGATCATTGAAAATTACGTTGCATCACCTGCTGAGTTCGGGGCCGGTTATTCGCTAGATATATTATACGAAATGCACAATATTCCATGTTACAATATATATAGTCGATATATCCTGGGGGGGTACCCGGTTTGTTAACAAGGACGGCGCACTCTCGGGCGCGAGTTTGTACCAAACAGCAGCAGCATCCATTCCCGATATCATCTCTCGTTGGCCGCGCTCGTGTGCTGTTACGAGCGGATATAGATTTTGTCTGGGATTATTAGATGTTCGGTTCGCCTTCCGATAATTACTCCTCGAATTTCCGTTGCTCGCGCGCGCCCGGCCGCAGCGTGACATCGTAACACCCACCCTCCCTCCCCTCCCTGTATATATATGCAACCCGCGAGAACCGAAGCCGACCAATATAATCGATAAATTCCCGGCCGTATCGGCTAAGCAAACATTGAGCCCGATGAACGAAAGACCGTCGAACGTCGATCTCAAAACCGCCCAACATCGATGTTACAGTCTCTCTCTCTATTGTTATTTTAGGATATATTGATCTGTTGTTAATGCAATAGATTGAATAACATTATAGTACAAGGCGTAAAGTAAACATGCGATAAATATTTTATCGTGAAAAAGAAATATTTATCTGCGGTCGTTTGGTTTTCCTTCTCATTAATTTTTGGCCATTTTCGAATTTAAGCTATGGTCCGGGTTGGAGCGATGAAGAGGGTGGTATTTTAGGAACGAGGGCTTTACTCTGAAAGCCGTTTAGAAATTTTTATGTTACGTTCGTGAGCCGCGTTGGAATTGGGAAATCTATGAAATAATAGAAGTAGCGAATTGATAGATCCGATAAGAAATGTCCCGTTGGATGGGCTTCCGGTTATTTTTTTGTACCGATGCAAGAACCGTTCCTATTAGTATGGCTGCATCGTGGCCGCGGGTCCGATATTCGTGAGACAAAAAGTTACGTGCCGAAAATATTACATCGTCGCAAAATACATATGGGTTTGTGTATATAGTCATCCTCGGATGACGACGTATCGTAGCGTCTAGTCTCTCGACTGTTCATCTCCGTTTTACTGCGATAAGATGGTGCAAAAAGAGCAGAAGGTCGGTAGATGTGAAGATAGGAGGAGAGAAGTAGCGGTGTCTCGTAACTGCGCTGCTGAAAAGGATAGGGTTTCATCTCTCGTTTTGCTGGACCTCTTTCCTTATGATGAGGCCTTTTATATATATATGTGTGTGTGTGTGTGTGTGTGTGTGTGTGTGTGTACCCGGACTTGGGTTCCGGGTGACGCCTCGAGTTACCAATCATCTTACGCCAAGTGTTTTCAGCCACCGCACCGCAACGGCTATCCGGTGCGAAGCTTTTTGTTATGTAGTAAATGATGCCGAAATAAAACGATGTCTCAGACGCGAATTTTAGAAACAAAGAGTGAACTTAAATTAGGGCTTGAATTGGTGCTTAAGTTGAAAGTTAAATTGGTACTCAAGTTGGAGCTTAAATTCGAGCTTGAGTTGGAGATTCAATGTGTGCTTAATTTGGAGCTTAAATTCCAGCTTAAGTAGGAGCTTGAATTTGTGCTTAATTTGGAGCTTAAATTTGAGCTTAAATTTGAGCTCAGGTTGGAGCTTAAATTTGAGACTAAATTTGGGCTTAGGTTGGAGCTCAAATTGAGCTTAGGTTGGAACTTAAATTTGAGCTTAGGTTGGAGCTTAAATTTGAGCTTAAATTTGAGCTTAGGTTCGAGCTTAAATTTGAGCTTAAGTCGGAGCTTAAATTTGTGAATAAGTTGGGGCTTAAATTTGAGCTTAACTTGGAGCTTAACTTGGAGCTTAAATTTGAGCCTAAATTTAAGCTTAAATTCGAGCTTAATTTTTAGCTTAAATTTGAGCTTAAATTTGATCTTAAATTTGGGCTTAGGTTCAAGCTTAAATTTGAGTTTAAGTCGGAGCTTAAATTTGTGAATAAGCTGGGGCTTAAATTTGAGCTTAATTTTATGCTTAAGTTGGGGCTTAAATTTGTGCTTAAGTTGGAGTCTAAATTTGAGCTTAATTTGGAGCCGAAGTTAGAGCTTACCTCGAAGTTTAAGCTCGACATTTGTTCGAAAATTGAAGCCTCTTTGGTCTATTTCAATGAGAGCATCAACCGCACCACGGATTAACCACAAAGATTCGGTTTTGATCTCCTTCGCTTCGCGTGTTTCCTTTGCTCAGCAATTTCACCAATGACCAAACTTCGCATACCGACATATTTCCGGTTAAACCAAACACTGAAACCCACTTGGCATGCCCTTTGTTTTATTGTTATTATCTTTCTTCGAAGAATCCTCTATTTTTTTCCATTCCTAACGAAGAATTAAACGATGACCATAAATCTCTTTTTAAAATCATAAAAATTATTCAAAAAAAATAATAACCGAATTATACACGCTCGTTTTAATTTGCATCTCTTCTCTTTCCAACCTTACTCTAAATTGATTGTCCGATTTTGTGTTCTTTGCTAAATGTCTTTTGATTTACCGAGCCAAACGAAGATCCGGGAGGATTGCACCGAGTGTGTGATTTGAAAGGAAGAAAAGAAAACACGTCACAGTAATTTTTTTTCTTTTTTAGCGATAAGATATATACAGTATATATATGTATAACGAAAGAATGAGCATGAGTGCACCGGGGCGGGGTGGGGGGTGTTTAAAGAGATGAGGAAGTAAAATAATTAATCCGTGCTCTCGGTAGAGAGCCGCGACGACAATCGTGCATAAATCTCGCATGCATCGCCCCCCCCCCTCCCTCCGTCCCGGTCTTATCGGGGCCTCGGTAATTTCTTCTTATCATCGGCCAAATTACAATTCGTTAGGAGAATGCGGTTACACGGATGATAACGTAATTATGGACTTTGATAAAACAAGTCGCTGGCCGCCGGGCGTGTAGAGCGCACGTGAAATGGGGGTTGTACACACGGTGTTTCTCGGTTGAAAATTATTCGACGTCCAGTTGGATGGCGGGGAGGGGTTAGGTCTCTTTGGCCATACTGATGCCCCAACCTTTCCCCCGCTATATTACGTAACGTCGACGTTAAGAGCCCCGCGCGAGCCTTGATTTATCGTGATTCACTCTTTAGTAAAGCGACGCTTTAATAACGGCGAACGATAACGCGGCTTACGCACGCCCTCTCGTAACTCATAGTAAAATCTAGACTGTACATTATATATATGTGTACAGGGGAGACCGGGGCAAAACGGTCCAACTTCCCAAAATCATTGGAAAAAAATTGGAAGAGTGAAGGAAAGTAAATAAAAAATAATTACCAGCCTGAATGGGAAAAACTTGCCCACGATGTTTTTCATCGCGTTAACACTTTTGGCCAACTTTCATCCGGTTATCATTCGATATGAATTTAGATAACAACCGGCATCATTACTTTTGTACAAGGACTCACACATCCCGCTGCGCCCTCTGAAAATCAAGTAAATTTAAAAAATTATTATAAAGGTTATACGGTGAAGAAAAAATTAAATTGTCGATTTCACATTTTTTATTGACTTTTTGAGTATGAGAAAAAAAATTAAAAAAATTTTTTTCCTTAATATTAACATTATTTTTTACGGGTATAAATGGACTACTGATGAAAAAACATGGCGCCTCCTTGTCGACATCATAACTTCATAAAAAATTATCCAATCTGGAAAAATAAAAAATAATATGGTAAATTGATGTAGTAGTAATAGTCTGACGGAGGGAATTGTTTTTTATTTCAAAAATAAAGAAATTACAGTATTTCAAACTTTGGTACGCAATTTAAAAAAAAAATAAATTAGTGTTTAATAATTTATAAAAAAATTCGTCAGACTATAGAGAAAATAATTGTAAAGATTTAAAAAGAAAAAAAGTTAAAAAAAGTCTAAAAACGTATTTTCGAGAAAAATCGCGTTCAAAGTTTCCGGTAGCTACAACGCGAGCCCCGATATCCGGTCACATTTATTGCTATAATTTTGTAACGGAGTGGAATTTTCGTAAAAGTTTTTTTTTTTTTCATTCTTAAAAGTATAAAGAATAAAAATCTGTAAAAAAAAATAAAAAATCGATTTTTTGAAAATTTCAGGGCTATGCGAGCCCTTAAAGTAGTAGTCTGGTAACTTAAGCCGATTTTCATGTCTTTTTTGGAGGGCTTTTTTTCGTAGGAAAATAAAAATGAATCGTTTTGGATATTTAAGATGTTTTTATTCACATATTAAAGATACAAAAAAAAAATTTGTTTTAAAAAATTTGATAGTTTATTATTATTATCATTATTGATCGAAGTTGGCACCTCGAAAAAAAAGCGCGTGGGTGGCCCTGGTGATTTTGGCTCTTGATGTTATCTGAAATAAAAAATTCTTGATAATTCTTAATCTATAGACGTGTCATTCTGGTCGGAACTACTGAAGTTAAATTTCATGGATAAATAACAGAACGGCGGACTTTGGAAAAAAACTTTTTTTTCCAAAGTCCGCTATTTTCCAAGAATTATCAAGAATTTTTTATTTCAGATAACATCAAGAGCCAAAATCACCAGGGCCACCCACGCGCTTTTTTTTCGAGGTGCCAACTTCGATCAGTAATAATAATAATAATAAACTATTAAATTTTTTCAAAAAAAATTTTTTTTGTATCTTTAATATGTTAATAAAAACATTCTCAATATCCAAAACGATTCATTTTTATTTTCCTACAAAAAAACGTCCTGCAAAAAAGACATGAAAATCGGCTTAAGTTACCAGACTACTACCTTAATAATTTATAAACGTTGTTTTATTATTCATAATTATTCGATGGTAAAATTATTTTCAACGATTTTCTGCCCTCGAGATTGAATTTCGGCGAGGATACTCGTGTCCACGCCCGATGAAATCGTCTTTTTTTTTTTTCCCTTCATACACTCGAGAAAGTTTCGATCTCAAATGTACCATACGTACGGTGGCGCGCGCGGAGATGATGATGCGTTACTCTGATCTGCTTCTGGCACACGGAGCAGAGAGAAAAACGGACGAAGAAAATGGGTGAAAACTCGCTGAATCAGCTTTCGAGCCGAGCCGAGTAGAGATCTCGGTGCGCTCTCTGACCTCTTTCTCTTGTTCACTCTTCCTCCTCCCCCTCCTCCTCTTCATCCCTCGCCGCTCACCCCTCTTTGCCACGTATCGGTCAACCTGTGCTCGATCCTCCACAAGTCCAATGTCCCAAGGGTGGTGAGAGAGAGAGAGAGAGAGAGAGAGAGAGAGAAAGATAGGCGAGAGAGATGGTGTTCCGAGAAAAATGCTGTACCCGCAAGAGCGATTGCGATAGGAGGGGTTGGAGGGTATACGAAGCTAGTTGTAACGGCCGGTGCGCCAGAGCGAACGAGCCCACGGTGGACGAGAGCCATGAAGCGTCGCTGTGAGAACGCCGCGAGGGAGAGGTACGAGGAGGGGGATGGGAGAGGCAAAGGGAACTATCGATGTGGGGGTGGTTTTTCCGCGTGCACGCCAGAAGAGATTCGTGATCGAGGAGGAGTGGAGGGCGGAAGAGGGTGAACGGGAGAAAAACCATCGGATGAAAAGTTTCTCCCACGGGATGTGAGCGGTGAAGAGAGAGAGAGAGAGAGAGAGTGAAAGAGAAAGAAAGAACATGGAAAGGCATAGAACGAAAGGGGCCAGAGCAAACGGAAAAACAAAAAAAAAAGAAGAAAAAAATTCCCGGTGATACCCCGGGAGCGGGTTAATTTCCTTTGCCAACGTTTTTCGCTCGGCTACCTTCCACCTTCTCTTCGGCTACGTCGCTCAAGCGTTTATAACGCTGTTTGAAATTGTATCTTCCGGGTATTTCGTTTTCAAATCGTGGCTATGTACTATTAAAAAAAAAACGGTTATCCACTTATATAATCGACAAAAGTCTTTGCGCTTTGATTGGCTTCTTTTTTTTTTTCTTACTGTACACAGTTTGATATGTGATATTTAACGATATTATGGCGCAGCAATATTTATTGCGTTTTCTTTCAAATTTATTTCACGTTCGACTTTCTTTTTGACTATTTTTATATCGTAGATTTTCATATCGTACTTCTGTATCCAATTTTTTTTCTCTCCATCGCTTCATTCTCGTTACATATTTATTTCTTTTGATTCTCGTCTATTTTTTTTTTCACAATTTTAAGGGGGGAAAGAGGGTTAGCACAACGTTTTCTAAATGATTTTCATACATTTTTTTATAGTATAAAAAATGAACATAATTTATTGAAACTTTGAGAATATTTTATACATATATTTAAGTATATACTATAAAATATTAGCGTCACAATCAGACTCAGCATTTTGCGTACATTCTGGAAGCCGCAATTTTCATCTGAAATCAAACGAGGTTGGAATTTACTTTTATTACATGTCTCTCTTCTATATGAACCTAAATGCTCTCAAAAAAATGGAAAATTGAATTTTTTACAGGGGTCAAAACAAAAAAGCATGATTTTTTGCCATTTTTTACAACTTTATTTGCAAAAAAAAAATTATTTCAAATAATGATAATATTCCAATTTTAGGTTCATATAGAGGGCAATAATATGAAGAAAGTAACTGCCAATTTTCAAAACGATTGGTTGAAAACTTTTCAAACTAGCGTGTACGCAAGTTCAAAAAAAGTCGTTTTCAGAAAAACGCGTTTGAAAAAATAGTACCAAGAAAAACGAGCAATATGGGGTCGCTAATATTTTATAGTATATACTTAAATATATATATAAAAATGTTATGGTATATACTTAAATATATGTATAAAATATTCTCAAAGTTTCAATAAATTATATTCATTTTTTATATTATAAAAAAATTCATGAAAATTATTGAGACCTAACCCAATGCTGTCCTAACCCAATTTCCGCCCTTAATGGCTTATAACAATAGAACGAGTCGGAATTTTCATTTAAAATTTTGGGAACATATTTTTCAATAGTTTTGCTAACAATTTATGAAATAAAAAAAAAACCGATTTTTTGAACCGTCCAACTCTATTTCTCCCCTTAAACGGCACTCGGCGCACCCTGTGAACGTGGATCGCGATTATTGCCCGGCTGACGAGGGAGGGGATGATTTTTTTTTTCGCTCAGTTCATCCCGTCGATATTCGACATGGCCTCGGAAACGTCGAATGAAAATTCCAACTCTGTTGTCGAGTAGATAACGCAAAAGACTCAAACCTCCCTTGTATTTTTTTTCCCCCGATGCACTCCCACCTCCCTCCGCGCGTCTCTATCCAATTCACGAGTGATGTTTCATCAAATCTCGCGTTTATAACACTCGGAATTCGATACATTGTTTTATTTTTATTTTTATCTTTTTCGATCGAATACCACATCTGGATCGACGGAACGAAATGATACTTTTTTGCTTGAATATTCTGTCAATTTATATTGGCAAATACGTTAACAAATGCATTGATCGTTTATTAACGAATATGATCGAATGACCAAACGCGCGTTGAATCGTCACGGGCGGAAAATGTCGATTTATCGAGCGAAGATATTAGTTAATATTTCGACGATTAATAAAAGCGACGAAGGAGCTTTTATTAATGTTTGAAAATTGGAATTTAAAATCAAACGGACGGGAAGAAAAAGGGGAAAAAAAATTGTAATTTAGAACGAACGATCGTGAGCGAATTGGACTGGAGAAAATAGAGCGGCGCGTGAAAGAACGAAAATGCCAATGAATATATCGCAGAAAAGGCTGGAGAAAATCGACGTGTGCAAGATACGAGTATCGTGATAGAACGCTTGGAAATTGGGGGTCGGTTGGGGGTTGTTTTTTGTTTTTTGTTTTTTTTTAAATACAAACAGATGTGGCCAACATTGGGCGAAGAGACTGTTACAATCACTCGTCTTTGAATCACTGGGAATCCCTGCTTCTCGCGCTTTCACCTATCTCTCATCTATTTTCTGCCTCTCTTTCTCCTTCTCTTTCGCTTTCTCTCTCTCTCTTTTTCCTATTCCCATTCTCATAGCATTCGCTTCGCCCGAAGCCGGAAGCTGCAACTTACGATGCTCGACGCAACGATGCTTCTTGATGTGTGGCTTCAAATGGCTGTGCATTTCATGAGCGTTATACCGTTCGTATAAAATGTACAATATATCTATATGTATATTGTACATTTATACATAAACATATATCGGTACACGTATACAAAGAAATGATCGTTGAGAATGCAGTCCGCATCGAGGGTAGGGAATTGCAGCGATGAGTTTCCATGCGCGAACGAGAATTTCACAGTGCTGCCATCGTGTGTGCGACGCGGGCTCGTTCTTTCGTGTACACACGTGTGAGTTTAACGCGAGATGTATAATATATATGTATCTCTGACCGAGCACACATTCGTGTCGATAGAGTTTTTTTTTTTTTTTTTTCTCTCTGGTGTTAACGTCGAACGCGCTGTCTCACTTCTCTTCCCGTACGTAGACATATCGCTGTGGGAGGGTGTATAGTGTCAAAGGGCTGAAGGTGAGGAGTCGCTGCCGAGAGAGCGCAAACTACGTACATGCAGGGAAGCAGGAACGTAAAAAGTCACGGAGGAAAGGCCGAGAGGGATGAAAAGTGCATGTGCGCGGTTTGCGAGAGTGAGACAGAGAGAGAGAATGAGAGAGGTGAGGCTCAGAGGGTGCAGTGGAGTAGGAGAGTGTCTAGACAGACCGGGGTGGTTAGGCTCTGGCTGGCTCGTTCCCCTGCCTCACTCACTCTTTCTCTCTCGCCTACCTGGTTGGCTGATGCTTGGATGACTGTTGGATGGTGGTTCTCACTGACTTCCTATATAAACATATATGTCTGGCCCGGGGAGCGCGCCGGAAAAAAATCTCAGGTCTGAGAAACCTTCGATTCTAAAATGAAAAAAAAAAAAAAAAAAAAAAAAATTATATATCACCGTAATAATGTTGCTTTCTTTTTCCTTTTTTTTCTTCTTTTCTTCCAAGTGACAAATATCTTGCTATCGCAAGAAACGAAATGACAATTACGTATTGAAATTTTTTTTTAAACCCACCGTTTTTGTAAACGAACGATTTTTTTTCTTTTGCTTCTTATGTTCGTTTCTCGTCTCGTTTCGTTTTTCTTTACGTAAAGCTGTATTTGAAATGACGCGGATATACGCACGCCGGAGCTGGGAGTTTCTTCGGAAATGGAACGTCAGGTCGAGGGAGAGAGACGTCGAATAGAGAAAATTTTCTTCGGTAGAACATAACGATTCCGGAAAGTAAAGATAATGGAGAATAAGTGCGCGAAAATCGATGCGGAAAATGGGAAAAGAAAGCGAGAGAACCCCCGAGGGCTCGAACCCACCCTCGAAGTGGAATGAATGGCGGGGTTAATGCGCAACACAGGCTTTCGTTATCTGTGTATATCTTGAGTTTAGCATGCCGGAAGACAGAATAGATCGAAAAACATCCGTAGGTAAATATAATAATGGATTTATAAAAGTTGCTGACAGTTTCTGTTAATTATTCGATCGCGTGATTATGTCGGATAGGAGGAAAGAGATGAAACATTTTTTTATCAATTTTCTCCAACAATTCTTTCATAATGAATATTAATAATTTTTTCCTTCGAGTTTATTTTTAAAAATCATTGCTTTGTACGTGTAATTTATTTATTTTTTAATTATTCGAACTCGTGATTATGTCGGGTAGGAGGGAAGAGATAAAACATTTTTTATCAATATTCCGCAACAATTCATTCGTAATGAATATTAATAATTTTCCTCTTCGAGTTTAATTTTCAAAATCATTGCATTATACGTGTAATTAGTTTATTTCTTAATTATTCGACCTCGTGATTATGTCGGGTAGGAGGAAAGAGATGAAACATTTTTTATCAATATTCCGCAACATTTCCTTCGTAATAAATATTAAT
The DNA here is from genome assembly GCA_958009045.1 of Oxytorus armatus. Classification (NCBI taxonomy): domain Eukaryota; kingdom Metazoa; phylum Arthropoda; class Insecta; order Hymenoptera; family Ichneumonidae; genus Oxytorus; species Oxytorus armatus. Next base: position 14,440,592 of record OY253756.1, read on the forward strand.
AATTTTCGTCTTCGAGTTTATTTTTCAAAATCATTGCACTGTACGTGTAATTAATTTATTTTTTGATTATTCGACCTCGTGATTATGTCGGGTAGGAGAAAAGAGATGAAACATTTTTTATCAATTTTCCCCAACAATTCCGTCATAATGAATACTAATAATTTTTCTCTTCGAGTTTAATTTTCAAAATTATTGCATTGTACGTGTAATTAATTTATTTTTTGATCATTCGACCTCGTGATTAGAGATGAAACATTTTTTATCAATATTCCGCAACAATTCCATCATAATGAATATTAATAATTTTTTTCTTCGAGTTTATTTTTCAAAATCATTGCATTATACGTGTAATTTATTTATTTTTTGATTATTCGACCTCGTGGTTATGTCGGGTAAGGGAAAAGAGATGAACCATTTTTTATCAATTTTCCCCAACAATTCCTTCATAATGAATATTAATAATTTTTCTCTTCGAGTTTATTTTGCAAAATCATTGCATTATACGTGTAATTTATTTATTTTTTGATTATTCGACCTCGTGATTATGTCGGATAGGGGGAAAGAGATGAAACATTTTTTATCAATATTCCACAACAATTCCTTCATAATGGATATTAATAATTTTTCTCTTCGACTTTAATTTTCAAAATTATTGCATTGTACGTGTAATCGGTTTATTTTTTAATTATTCGACCTCGTGATTATGTCGGATAGGGGGAAAGAGATGAAACATTTTTTATCAATATTCCGCAACAATTCCTTCCTAATGAATATTAATAATTTTTTTCTTCGAGTTTATTTTTGAAATTAGTTTATTTTTTAAATAACAATTTTTCTTTTGCTCGCGTTAACAATGTCTACGAGATCCCGTGTATTCATAAAAATTTCGAAATATTAGCTGACCGCAACGTTGCGAAATGAGGGTTGTAACAGAATTTTTAACATTACGAAAAGAAAAAAAATAGACGTTCCGATTAAATCTTCTCAACATCGACGGTTTACGGTTGATGTATATATATATTTAATTCGTTAAAGTCCTCCGGACAGTGTTTGCCCCGAGCTTTTCCCCGTTAAATCCTAGATGAGCTCTGGATTCACAAACTGAAAGTCAGGGAGACAGAGAGAGAGTGCATTCGAGCTTAGGTGCTGGGTGGTAAGGTTTTTGCGTGCGGTGGCAACCATCGACAACTCTGACGAAAAACTAAAACACACACACTCTGTCCCGACATCTGTCACCGCACACGGTGGTATCGTATGTTTGCCTTCCACGTTACTTTTACATTTGTAAACCACAAACGCTCGAGACATTCCGGTGGGTACACTTTGTACAAACATTTGTTGTTTAGAATCGTTTCGGAGAGGATGGTCTGCGGATCTCGAAATTTTTCACACGAAATAAGTAAAATGTCATCTTGCTTCTCAAGTTCTCTACTTTGAATCGTTATTACGAGTTAAATCGTTCTATTTTATTTAATTCAAATAAACAATTAAATTCTTTGTATGTTTTGTTTTTTTTTTCGTTGCTCGTATAAATTTTTGTTTCGGCTCAAATAAATCCTTTCTTTTTTCTAGTCTCGTACGATTCACAGTGTATATTCGTATATAACATATGTATATATTAGGGTGGTTCTTAATTTGGTGATGTTGGACATTTTTTGGTATTGTTCCTTGAACCAAATCAACATATCCAGAAAAAAAATTGGGTGCAAGCGGAACTTTGTCCAATAATTCTAACCCACCCCACCGAGCTGTCGAATTTTTATATGAAAAAATGCATGCATTCAAAATTTTGATAAGAAAATTGTTTATTATTTAAAAACTATTCATGATAAAAAAATTTTATATTGTGTTTTTATAGGAAATTTAATGCACTACAAAAAAGGCATCTTGTAAAATTCTTGTGAATCTAATATTTATCACTTTATTAGCAAAAAACTGTCATCATTTATTCCAAAAGTCCATCATTATGGCCAAAACAGGAGTTTGACGTCGAAAAACTGCAATGTATTCTTCATATGCAATTAGAAATATGAAGAGATACGTAGTGCACTCAATAACAGTATGTGAACGATATTTAAATTTTCAATTTTATCAATTTTATTATCATTCATGATAAATTTTTCTTCTTTGATCGATAAGGACATTGATTTCTTTATCAGTTCCAAATCGATGGCTTTTTTCGAAAGATTTTAAATCAACTCCTCATTTTTTGATATCGATATGAGCGAGTGGATTTCTGATAAAAATTATTTACAAGGCTTAAAAATAGTTAACGGAATTAAAGTGGTTAACGATGTTGCAGAAAGAGGAGTGAAACTCATTACAGAGTACAATGATCGTCTCACTTACGATGAAGATCAGAAACAATTCATTGTACAAATAATTGAAGAATATAAAAAAAATATCCTGATATTAACGAAGCAACTTTGCTCCAACCGATGTAATTCATTATTGTAAGTTGATTTTAAAAATATATGACATCATTCATTATAATTCCCAATAAAATTGATAAAATTGAAAGTTTAAATATTGTTTACATTTCATTGTTGAGTGCGCTACGTATTTCTTCATAATCTTATATACATACGAAAAATAAATTGCAGCTATTCGACGTCAAACTCCTGTTTGGACCATAATGATCGACTTTTGGAATGAATGATGACAGTTTTTTGCTAATTACGTGATAAATATTAGATTCACGAGAATTTCACAAGATATCTTTTTTGTAGAGCATTATATTTCCTACAAAAACGTTATATAAAATTCTTTTATCATAAATAGTTTTGAAATAATAAACAATTTTCTTAACAAAATTTTGAATGCATGCATTTTTTCATATAATAATTCGACAGCTCGGTGGGGTGGGTTAGAATTATTGGACAAAGTTCCGCTTGCGCCCAATTTTTTTTCTAGATATGTTGATTACTTTTGAGGAACAATACCAAAGAATTTCCAACATCAGCAAATTAAGAACCACCCTAGTATATATGTGATAAAGTGCGTAACGGGGGATCGGCTTTAATGGCAAACGATGAGGGAAGGTGAAACCCATTCCCTTTCTATACCGTACACCATGGCTACTGTGCGACGCTTCCTTAGCTCGGGCTTAACCCTCGCACCTCATATTCGATTTCAGAGCTTCTCCAGTTTGCAACGGAATATATACACACACACACGCACACATACAAACACAGGCGATGCCTATATATATATCAAGAAATGCGGCAGCTTCTTGTCTACACATATATCCCTTCGATGGCAATTCGGGAGTTATGGGCCTCGAGGTTTCGTATATACGAGTTTCCCTCTCACGCACATATCCTCTGTCTTCCCCTTCGCTCCTCCCGCGTAAATATGGATAGGGAAGGATTGGAGACGCCCTTTGAATTTGGCGTGTCCAATATAATCCCTTTCCAATATAATCTAGTCAAGGATTTCCCTGGAAACCACGAGAGTTCAATTATAAACGACGTCACGAAAGAAACAAACGTGAAATATATTCTCATAAATAAACCATTTTAATTAAGTGCAATCGATTGAAAAGTGACAGTACTCGGAAGTTTATATTCTCGTTTGTATAAACCGACTAACTTCATTTATTTAACGATTCGAGTTGTACGAAGAAAAATATTGATAACGTTCGAATTTATACGAAAGTACGCGACCCTCCGGTGGAAAAGACGAGGAAGGCGAAAAATGAGTTTGAGTTTTGAGACCGTTGCGCCTTGCTCCCTCGTAATTTTCATATATTCTTCAATTTTTCTTCGACAACGAAAGGGGAAATTGAGAATTCTTCGCGGAGGATTCTTTTCAATTAGATTGATTTCAATCAAATATTCAGCTCCGTCCTCGTCGCTTCTAATCAACAGCGAAGATTGCACGCAGTTGTGTATGTGTGTGTGTGTCTGTTTGAGTGTATTCGACAGAAGCGGCAGTTCTTTAACGGAGCAACTAATTAGAAGAAGCAAAAAAGTTCTCAACAACTCCTGCCGCTACTCTCGTACGTACACGAAAATTGGCTCGATAATCATAATATTGAAACTTGCAATCAGCCCTCGGGCGGAAACGTGTCGACAATTTGAAAAAAAATTAAAAAATATCTCACGACACTTTTGCGCGTTAACGTTATTTTTCGCTTTTTTCTTTCCCCCCTTCTTAAACCCAATGTACAGAGGGGTCGGTGCCGCGGTTTCCCTTTCCGTAGTTGATAGACAAAGGACAAACTTCCGTTCTATCTGTCAAAGTTTATAAAGATGGATCACCGTGTGCACTTATGTAAATCTAATGTTTAGTGCTGATAGACAAAGTGACACGAACATTCGTTTGGGGCCTTACGAACGTTCATGGTCCTACAAACGTTCGTACCGTTTTCATCGAATTACTAACTTAAGAGCGGAAATAGGGTTAGGACAGCGTTTTCTCAAGGATTTTCATGAATTTTTTTATAATATAAAAAATGAATATAATTTATTGAAACTTTGAGAATATTTCATACATATATTTAAGTATATACTATAAAATTTTTGAAGAATTTCCTTGAAAAACACCGAAGATATTAGCGACACCATATTGCAGGTCACAATCAGACTCGGCATTTTGCGTACATTCTGGAAGCCGCAATTTTCATCCGAAATCAAACAAGGTTGAAATTTACTTTTATTATATGTCTCTCTTCTATATGAACCTAAATGCTATCAAAAAAATAGAAAATTGAATTTTTTACAGGGGTCAAAACAAAAAACCTTGATTTTTTGCCATTTTTTACAACGTTATTTGCAAAAGAAAAATATTAAAAATAATGATAATATTCCGATTTGAGGTTCATATAGAGCGCAATACTATGAAGAAAGTAAGTGCCAATTTTCAAAACGATTGGTTGAAAACTTTTCAAACTAGCGTGTACGCAAGTTAAAAAAAAATCGTATTCAGAAAAACGCGTTTGAAAAAATAGCAAAATGCTGAGTCTAATTGTGACCTGCGATATGGGGTCGCTAATATCGTCGGTGTTTTTCAAGGAAATTCTTCAAAAATTTTCTAGTATATACTTAAATATATGTATAAAATATTCTCAAAGTTTCAATGAATTATATTCATTTTTTATACTATAAAAAAATTCATGAAAATCATTGAGAAAACGCTGTCCTAACCTTATTTCCCCACTTAATGGCTTATAACAATAGAACGAGTCGGAATTTTCATTTAAAATTTTGGCAACATATTTTTCAATAGTTTTACTGACAATTTATGAAATAAAAAAAATCCTATTTCCTCCCTTAAGTGTGCAACCGCGCGTATCTATCCTCTGGATTCCAGAGAACGGAACACTCCGTTGGTAACAAAAAAAAAAGAGTAACTAGCTCGTAAGAGCATCCCGGTGCTTTCGTACATAGATGATAAGAGGGGCAAGGAGGGGCGGGAGGGCATTAAGGGATTGGAATATATGTTGGTCGAAAGGGAGAGGAGGGATGTTATATAGCAACGACCGGAGTATTAAAACGATCAAGGGGATTACAGGTCGTCTAACACAAAGGGAGAGAGTTTCGTCGATTCGAAAGAGGTGTGTACCGCGAACGGGGGATGGCGTCCTCTCTACTCGTCGTCGTCGATCTCCCACTAATTATAAGTATCGACTGTGAGCCGGATGGACCGGACAGGATCTAGCCGCCGATGGTGGGCGACTATATTTACCCCTATATACCTATACAAATCGAGTGTATATATGTGTATGTATGTACCTACATGCGAATACCACTGAGCTTTCGAAGCAATTAGTCAGAATTAGAAGCGCCATTAGTCACTCTCCTCGCGAACGCAGCGGCGGCGTGTACAGCAAGAGAGAGAGAGAGAGAGAGAGAGAGAGGAAGAGAGAGAGAGAGAGAGAGACCATACAAGAGGAGCTCTTCCACTATATATACTCGTAAAGGTATAAGGAAGGGTAAACGTTTTGGTACAGAAACAGTATACGCGGATAATCGCTCGCCTTTACTCAATCCACCCTCCTCCCATTCGATCTCTCTCTCTCTCTCTCTTCTTTCTTCTCCCTTCATCTTTCTTCTCTGGATACACCGCGGATTAAACCGTAGATATGCCAAATCATTTTAATTAAACGTTTCTTTTTTCTTCTGTTCTTTATCGAGACAAGAAAGATTATGGAAGCGAGTGGACGAAGAGATGGAGAAAATGAACTTTGCGAAGACGTTTTATCGACTCGGAACGAACGGATTATATTACACTGCAAAAAAGAAGAAAAAAAAAACCGAGAGAAGGAAATGGCTACCGCTATCGCGAAGGTGGCCATTTTTAACACTCGGCGCGCTTTTAAACGGCCCTCGAAAATTGGAAAATATTCAGCGACGATGATAATGAATTGGCGGTGGATGGGCCAAGGGTAGGGGCTGTTAAGTGGTGAAAATTAGCCAATTAGACAAAGTGGTGGAAGAGTCACACCCCCGGTCGCTTTCCCTCGAGGTTTCTTTTTTCTTTTTTTTATGGCAATAACGCGCGGCAATCCTTAACGCTTTATCCTTCGAGGACGAAGAGCTCGCGGCGGTCGCGCACTAACCCCGAGGAATCTCATTCCTGTGATGAACTCCGTCTCATTTCCGGAAAAAAAAAAAGGAGAAACGGAGACAACGAGCGAGGACGGAGTTACCGAACGCGAAGAATTTCGTCTTTAAGGCCGGTGGTCAAATTTGTCGAGACGGGAATCTCGCGAAATTTAAACTTCAATAGCGTGCCCCACTAGAAACTGCCGCCCCGATATTTCAAACTCGTAGATATCAGGTTATCAGTTGCAGTTTTATCTATTCAACTGTAGATTTCCATCCGCCGTCGGTCAATTTCACGGCGACATAGGCCATTCGCCCGCGGAACTAAAACGAAAAATGAAAAAAAAAAGCACAAAAAAATCGGTAGTTTGCGTCGCGCGCCGCTGAGACCGATCTCGCTTAAGTGGTTTCCCCGGGAAAAGGACGCGCTCTTCTCTCTCTCTCTCTCTAATAGCTACATACACTACTACTCTGTGCTTGCATGACTGGCGACGTTGGGGGGGGGGGGGGGGGGGGGGGGCAAAAACAGAAAACCAATATCGCTCCACTGGTCCGTGTGTGGGGACGCAGCGAGAGAGTGAGAGGTTACAGAGAAAGAGAGGGAGAAACCCGGATCGTGCCCAGAGTTTATTTCGTGGATTTTTAAACGGGGGGATGGGGATGAGATTGATGGATTCGCGGATTTCGTTGGGTTGAACGCTGTCTGGTCTGCCATTTTCGCTTTTCCATCTTGATCCTCGCTCTACATCGCTTCTGGGGTGTGGGTGAGAGGGGTGGAGGAGAAAACGTCACTAATGTGTTTAGCGGCTGTCGGGACCAGAGGTCCGATCTCGCGTTTCTCTCCTCGTCATTGTTCTCGTGTACCGAGTAATCGCGGCGGGAACTCCTCGGCGATTATAATCCGGGAGAACAGCCGAGAAAAGGGTAGTTTTTATTAACGGTCAGAAAAAAAAATTGTGACGCCCTGTTTTTTTGGTGAACTTTGAAACAATCGCCGATCTCGAACGACTGTTCGAGATCGGCGAATAGTCTTGAAAGTGAACTTAAAGACGTTGCGTCGAGGTTTAAAAAGATAAAAGTTGGGTTTTGATACGAAATATTCGTGGTACCGCGACCGTCCAATGATATTTCATTACTGTGAGTGTGTTAATCGGGACGCATCCCGCCTTCACCAACCCTTCGACCATCGAGATGCGAGACGCGCTCCATAACGAGACTCGATTGTATAAAAATCTGTCAAGCACTCAATTCAGACTTTTCGCCGGCATGACGGGGTTGTCACCTCGTTCGTACGTCGAATACATATTTCGGGGGCATGATAAAATAGAAAATGAAAAAAAAAACAACACGAGAACATGGATGCATACACGCTTTTCGCGGAAAATATCAATTCGATTCCCGTAAAACAGATATCGCGATGTTATTTTCTAATAACATTCGACTGATGTACAAAAGAGCAAAATTTCACAAAATTTTCTTCCAACTTAAACAAAGAACAAAAAATCATATAAAAAAAATTACTACCTATGAAATCGAATTTCTAATTGCTTCGTATATCAGTGGAATAAAATTTCTATTTCATTCGACTGATATAAGAAGCAGTAGTTTTTTCGTATATCAGTCGAATGAAATAGAAATTTCATTCGAAAACAGCAAAATTTCACAAAATTTTCTTCTAACTTAAACAAAGAAAAAAATCATATAATAAAAATTACTACCTATGAAATCGAATTGATAATTACTTCGTATATCAGTCGAATGAAATTTCTATTTCATTTGACTGATATATGAAGCAGTAGTTTTTTCGTATATCAGTCGAATGAGATAGAAATTTCATTTCATATAAAAAAAATGACTACCTATGAAATCGAATTGATAATTGCTTCGTATGTCAGTCGAATGAAATTTCTATTTCATTCGACTGATATAAGAAGCAGTAGTTTTTTCGTATATCAGTCGAATGAAATAGAACATTCATTCGAAAACAGCAAAATTTCACAAAATTTTCTTCTAACTTAAACAAAGAAAAAAATCATATAAAGAACAGTACTACCTATGAAATCGAATTGATAATTGCTTCGTATATCAGTCGAATGACATTTCTATTTCATTCGACTGGTATACGAGGCAGTAGTTTTTTCATATATCAGTCGAATGAAATAGAAATTTCATTTCATATAAAAAAAAATTACTACCTATGAAATCGAATTGATAATTGCTTCGTATATCAGTCGAATGAAATAGAAATTTCATTCGACTGATATACGAAACAATTATCAATTTGATTTCATAGGTAGTAATTTTTTTTATATGATTTTGTTTCTTCGTTTAAGTTGGAAGAAAATTTTGTGAAACTTTGCTCTTTTGTAGTTAATGAGATGAAATAATTTGTATCGATAGATTTTATTTTTTTTCAGGAAGAAACCATTTTTTAATTACTTGCTCATCTTTGTCATAATAACAGCGTGTATATCTGTATTCTCGAGTTTTCGCGATGCAAAATTCGTTTATAGCGAGGCGAGAGAGAGAAAATCGGTAATGCACTCGGTCGCGGATGCTGAGCATGACACTAGCGCTGCGCCTCCTTCCACCCGCCGCTATTATACTTCACGCTTCGTAAATCTTTTTCCTCTCTGTCTCTCTTTCATTTCGTAACGATTTAATACCTTTATCTTTTGCTAGCTCATCAAGCCGTTGAAAAGGCTAGAGCAGCGCGGCTTTTTACCCGGATTATAGTAGCGATGATTGGAGGGGATGTCGACGAGGGTTGGAAAATGGACGATGTAGATGACACACCCGGTGAGAGTTTTGCGGGTGAAAATTAAAAAAGAAAAAAAAATGTATATATGAACGACTAGCGCATAGAGTCGTGGACCAAACCCAATATTTCATAATTATTTATAACCCCTCTGCACCGTCACCGTGACGACAAAAGCCAAAGCGCGGGTGCACACACACCCAACCTTGTCTAAAATTCATGACATGTGATATATCGATTCGTCGGAAAACCGGAGAAGGAAATTGTGCAATCGTTCGTTGCGTCTTGAAAACGCAATAATTGCCAACGCTATTCTTAGGCAATTTTCATTTTTTTTCGAAGAAATGCCTAGCGAATTAGTGATCAGCGGGTAAAAATACATAGATGTAGCGTCCTAAAGCAAAATTTAAAAATTCAAAATTTTTTTGCATTTCGGTCACAAAGAAGCGGCTGCACTAAAATCGCTGTAACGTTGCTTCCCGATGGGGTTCGAACCCCAACTCTATGTTCATTCTCTTCGTAACCGTTCAACCTTTAAAATGCCGTTTCGTTTATTGAGCTACGATTTTTTTTCGATTTTTGGTAGATTTTTGAAGTTGGACCATCGATTTTTGCAAATTTTTCCATACATACCCCTTCTCATTTTTTTCGCCGATTTTCAACCTGCTCTCACGGCTACAATAATTGAGATATCGAGATGATCCAAAATGCATTCTCTAAGTCTACTCGAGACGTGTTGAAAACGCTCGTCAAAACCCAAAATCGATGAAACGGGAGCCAAGTTATGACCATTTGAAATTTCGAGATTCTTAGGTTTTCGAAACGGTGGACAAAAAGTTACAAAAATTTTTTTTTCTCTTTTTTAAATGTTTCGATACCCTATTCGATCGGAAATTTTCCGCTGATTACGAATAACACCGAGTTTTAGTCGAAATCTCAAAATATCAATGTAAAAAAGGCGAAAAACGAAAAAAAATCACTTTTTGGTCGATTTTCAATGAAATTTCGAGTTTCTCAAGGAAACGGGTACTGAATTAGTAATCAGCGAGTCAAAATACATCGATATAGCGTCCTAAAAGAAAATTGAAAAATTAAAAATTTTTTTGTATTTCGGCCAAAAACAAGTGGCTTCACTAAAATCGCTGTAACGTTGCTTCCCGATGGAGTTGGAACCCCACTCTGTGCTCATTCTTTTCGTGATCGAAAACCCTTTAAAATGGTGCTTGAATCATTGTGCTATCATTATTTTTCGATTTTTCACAGATTTTTGAAGTTGGACCATCGATTTATGCGAATTTTTCCATACATACCCCTTCTCATTTTTTTCGCCGATTTTCAACCTGCTCTCACGGCTACAATAATTGAGATATCGAGATGATCCAAAATGCATTCTCTAAGTCTACTCGAGACGTGTTGAAAACGCTCGTCAAAACCCAAAATCGATGAAACGGGAGCCAAGTTATGACCATTTGAAATTTCGAGATTCTTAGGTTTTCGAAACGGTGGACAAAAAGTTACAACAATTTTTTTTTCTCTTTTTTAAATGTTTCGATACCCTATTCGATCGGAAATTTTCCGCTGATTACGAATAACACCGAGTTTTAGTCGAAAGCTCAAAAAATCGATGTGAAAAACGCGAAAAACGAAAGATTTTCACCTTTTTTTTTCGTCACTCAGTAAAAATGCGAGGGCGCGAAGTGTTCGAGGTTTAAAACCGTCCTAGTTATTTATAATCATGTACAATGCATGCATATCGGTAGACAGCTGGTCGCCTGCCTCACCCCCGCCCCAACGACACTACTTCATTCTCATAAACGCACACAAGTTTTGGGCCTCGAGTAAAAAAAAATCGAGCGTCGTTGAATTATCGGCGAAATGCCTGAAATATATCTATATGAAATAGAGGGCCAGGGGAGGTGTTCATTATCGTTTCGTGCGCGACGATCGAGTTGCAGGAGTATCGGGAGCGTCACGTATCCATCCCCTAATAGATATCGATTCTCGGTTAACAAAATTATACCTCCGACAGGACGCGGAGTAGGGGAAAAGGCTTTTGGCGGAGACCGATCCGGACAACACACATGGCATCAGTGTCCACCACCCAATAAGTGGCCTATAATGGTCGCTTAAAAGGTCAAAGTGACCGCGGCGCACCGTTCGACAAGATGCGGCAGGGCAAAGTGTAGGGAGGTTGGGCATCAGAAAAGCTTTATGCGGCAAAGATATCTGACCGGCTCATTGCTTCGGCCATTTTGTTGGGATCGTTACACAATATCGATTTGATGTTCGCGTAATGGCGTCGACAAGATCTCGAGATATTTTATAGAATTTTTCTTATCCTCCGTCCAGTATCGAGTTTCTCATAAAATAATCTATGAATTCTAATTCGTTTTCACGTATTTTACATTTTCCATTCGATTTGATGTCCCACCGGTCTATCGGGAAAGCCCCTCAAAAGCGTTTCGACAGATATCGGTTTCGATATAACGTATAGATGATAATTCCCGAGACTTATAATGGCGAAAGGACGAGAATGTATGCGATAGAGGGAGCGGGATTTTTTTATCGATCGACGAGCAACCAAGCCAAAGCCGTTAATGGATACTCAAACATGCGTCCCGCGGTCCATATCTCTCTCTCTCTTATACATTCTCTCTCCTTTCTCTCATATCTCAACCCTCCATCCTCCGTTAACCATTGCACTCGTCTCTCATTGGTTCGGCCACTGTCCCTTTCGGAACTTCATTTACGGAAATTCACTCGTGCTCTCAAGGCTTACCCATAGCCGAAATGGTATTCAAATGTTGTCAATTTAATGGTTCTCTCTTTTTTCTTTATATACATAGTAATTTTTCGCGTTTACTCTTGCCATTTTTAAGCGCCGACTGAAAAATCAATTTGCCACAATCGACATTTTCAATTAGGGAATTCTGATTTATTTGTCGATTTGAGACGCCATCTGTATCGGGAAAAAATGGTACAAAGTATCGTCCCGCCACTTTATGTAAAATCGTAAAGAAACTTACGAGGGTGGTTGACTAACGGGGTTACTGGTGAACCGAATTTGTCATTGAAGACGCGAATCAATTTTTGCCACCTTTCATTCGGGAACCACCCGTTAATCGTATTAATTATAAAAAATATATACGATTGACAAAAAATGTTAAAAAAAAAACACGTTCGCCCCGTGACACTTCTCGACTGACGACTCCTCGGAATTAAGAGGGGAAATAGGGTTAGGACAGCGTTTTCTCAATGATTTTCATGAATTTTTTTATAGTATAAAAAGTCAATATAATTTATTGAAACTTTGAGGATATTTTATACATATATTTAAGTATATACTATAAAATTTATGAAGAATTTCCTTGAAAAACACCGAAGATATTAGCGACCCCATATTGCAGGTCACAATCGGACTCAGCAATTTGCGTACATTCTGGGAGCCGCAATTTTCATCTGAAATCAAACGAGGTTGGAATTTACTTTTATTATATGTCTCTCTTCTATATGAACCTAAATGCTATCAAAAAATCAGAAAATTGAATTTTTTACAGGGGTCAAAACAAAAAAGCATGATTTTTTGCCATTTTTTACAACTTTATTTGCAAAAAAAAAATTATTTTAAATAATGATAATATTCCGATTTTAGGTTCATATAGAGCGCAATACTATGAAGAAGGTAACTGCCGATTTTCAAAACGATTGGTTGAAAAAGGTTCCAAGTAGCGTGTACGCAAGTTAAAAAAAAGTCGTTTTCAGAAAAACGCGTTTGAAAAAATAGCAAAATGCTGAGTCTGATTGTGACCTGCAATATGGGGTCGCTAATATCGTCGGTGTTTTTCAAGGAAATTCTTCAAAAATTTTATAGTATATACTTAAATATATGTATAAAGTATTCTCAAAGTTTCATTAAATTATATTCATTCTTTATACTATAAAAAAATTCATGAAAATCATTGAGAAAACGCTGGCCTTAACCCTGTTTCCCCCCTTAATGGGTTATAACAATAGAACGAGTCGGAATTTCCATTTAAAATTTTGGGAACATATTTTTCAATAGTTTTACTAACAATTTATGAAATTAAAAAAAATCGATTTTTTGAACCGTCTAACCCTATTTCCCCCCTTGAGGGAGGAAATAGGGTTAGGACAGCGTTTTCTCAATGATTTTCATGAATTTTTTTTTAGTATAAAAAATGAATATAATTTATTGAAACTTTGAGAATATTTTATACATTTATTTAAGTATACACTATAAAATTTTTAAAGAATTTTCTTGAAAAACACCGAAGATATAAGCGACCCCATATTGCAGGTCACAATCGGACTCAGCAATTTGCGTACATTCTGGGAGCCGCAATTTTCATCTGAAATCAAACGAGGTTGGAATTTACTTTTATTATATGTCTCTCTTCTATATGAACCTAAATGCTATCAAAAAAAGAGAAAATTGAATTTTTTACAGGGGTCAAAAAAGCATGATTTTTTGCCATTTTTTACAAGTTTATTTGCAAAAAAAAAATTACTTTAAATAATGATAATATTCCGATTTTAGGTTCATATAGAGCGCAATACTATGAAGAAAGTAACTGCCAATTTTCAAAACGATTGGTTGAAAACTTTTCAAAGTAGCGTGTACGCAAGTTCAAAAATAGTCGTTTTCAGAAAAACGCGTTTGAAAAAATAGTACCAAGAAAAACAAAGTCAAGGCGGTCATACATTTTTTTTAATTACTTACAGGTTAATCTGCTATTCCAGCACCATAAAGCAATCCCTCTTTTTTTTGAAATTCCTCATCTTGAGCTCGTAGCTCGTCTTTTCGGGCTTTTCGAGCTTCTCCGGTCTCCAAAGCGCTGCGTCGATTTTGTCGGCTTACGCGTCGTTCGCCCATTTGATATGCGAAACTGTAGCTGCGATTACCTACTATAATATTTAGCTTGTTCATCACTAATAAAATACTTGAACTTCCTTCATTGAATAAGCAAGCAGCCAGGTATGATGCGACCTCAATCACTTCCAACCCACAATGAAGGTGCTTCGGGGCTAAACGCCAAACTGTTGAATTGAAGCTTTTATTTGCGATTAAAAACAGTTGCGCGGAGATCACTAATAAAATACTTGAACTTCCTTCATTGAATAAGCAAGCAGCCAGGTATGATGCGACCTCAATCACTTTCAACCCACAATGTAGGTGCTTCGAGGCTAAACGCCAAACTGTTGAATCGAAGCTTTTATTTGCGATTAAAAACAGTTGCGCGGCTGTAAAAAATAAAAACAAACGAAAGATCTAGAAACATAAATGGAAAAATAAAAACGTGCGCGGCGCCATTCATGAAATACCGTTTTATCCCGGTCTTACTACAGAGAGGAAACAACGGAGACTCCATAAATCCCCGAACGAAGGGCAATTAATCGAGGCGAGCAACCCCGCGGTTGCCGCGGGTTTCTATATGTTTATACGAAGCGGGAGAGTTCTGAAAAAAATAAATAAAAATAAAAAATAAACGAAGAAAAGAAAAGAGAAAAATACAGGTATCCGAGGTTGACCTTCGGCGCAGTTCGCCGAGAGTGTTTTCGGTCCCCACGGTACTGTTTACCGCGCTCTCGAAGTTTCCGAGTCGCGCGCGATATGTATGGCGCGACTCGGAAAGGAGCGGTACCAACTCCGGTGGTACGCGCCCGGTGCGGACATTGCGCGCCGAGTTCGGCACCTCCGCTTCTTCGGAGAGAACACTCCGCGGTATCGCCGCGGATTCAAAGTTTGCCTGGAGGGAGGCTAAGGGAGATGGAGGAGGAGGGGAGGAAGGAAGGTTTGTTAACCGGTCGCCCGATTCTCGCGAGCCAAACATAATAACAAACCACCAATTAAAATACCTTATTATCGTGGAACAATACGGTTTCGCCGTGAAAGGGTAAGGAAGAGAAGCGCGCGCGCAAACACACACGTACGGTCTGCTCGCGGTGAGAGATTCGTGCTTGCCGTGAGAGAGAGAGAGACCAGCCGGATTTAAAAGTGGGTACGGAAGTGAGAAAGACTCACCGGGCTGAGGGGATGTGGGTTAGAGGAGTTGTTTTGGTGCGTGGAGAATGGGAGAGAACGAGAAGTACTAATGACACATGACCGTATGTATATAACGTTACGCGGGAACGAACGAATACAACATATGCGCGTTACTTCGCGATAAACACGAACCATCGCCGGGCTGCCATTTTTTTTTTTTTTCACGGCAGGTGAAATCTCGTCGATGCTTTCTTTAACGGTTCGCATACCCCTGCGCACCCTGAAAACCCGAGTAAATTTGAGAATATATTTATAAAGGTTATATGGTGAAAAAAAATTGAATTACTGGTTTCACATTTCTCATTAATTTTTCAACTATAAGAAAAAATACTAAAAAAAATTTTTTTACAAATATTAACATTATTTTTCACGGGTATAAATGGACTACCGATGACACATCATGGCGCCTCCTTGTCGACATCACAACTTCACCAAAAATTAGTCAGTCTGCAAACATAAAAAAGAATCTAGTAAAATAACGTAGCGGTAATAGTCTAATTTTTGGTTTTTTTTGAAAATAAAGAAATTACAGTATCTCAAACTTTAGTATGCAATTTAAAAAACAAAAAAATAGCGTTTAAATAATTCGTAAATAATTGTCCAATGAAAAAATTCAAAAAAACCTTTCGTCAGACTATAGAGAAAATAATTATCGAGATTAGAAAAGAAGAAAAGTTAAAAAATATTAAAAATTGACTGAGCTATCGTGCTGACACTGTCTAAAAACGTAGTTTCGGGAAAAACGCGTTTAAACAATGTTAATATTGAAAAAAAAAATTTTAATTTTTTTCCTTACAATTGAAAAGTTAATAAAAAATGTGAAATCAACAATTTAATTTTTTTTTCACCCCACAACCATTATAATATTTTTTTTACAAATTTACTCGGTTTTCAGGGCGTGCGCGGGAGTATGCTAAGCCCTTAAGGGGGGAAATAGGGTTAGACGGTTCAAAAAATCGATTTATTTTAATTTCATAAATTGTTAGTAAAACTATTGAAAAATATGTTCCCAAAATTTTTAATGAAAATTCCGACTCGTTCTATTGTTATAAGCCATTAAGGAGAGAAATAGGGTTAGGACAGCGTTTTCTCAATGATTTTCATGAATTTTTTTATAGTATAAAAAATTAATATAATTTATTGAAACTTTGAGAACATTTTATACATATATTTAAGTATATACTATAAAATATTAGCGACCCCATATTGCTTATTTTTCTTAGTACTATTTTTTCAAACGCGTTTTTCTGAAAACGACTTTTTTTTTTAACTTGCGTACACGCTAGTTTAAAAAGTTTTCCACCAATCGTTTTGAAAATTGGCAGTTACTTTCTTCATAGTATTGCGCTTTATATGAACCTAAAATCGGAATATTATCATTATAGAAAATAATTTTTTTTTGCAAATAAAGTTGTAAAAATGGCAAAAAATCATGCTTTTTTGTTTTGACCCCTGTAAAAAATTCAATTGTCTATTTTTTTTATATCATTTAGGTTCATATAGAAGAGATACGTATGATAAAAGTAAATTCCAACCTCGTTTGATTTCAGATGAAAATTGCGGCTTCCAGAATGTACGCAAAATGCTGAGTCTGATTGTGACCTGCGATATGGGGTCGCTAATATTTTCGGTGTTTTTCAAGGAAATTCTTCAAAAATTTTATAGTACATACTTAAATATATGTATAAAATATTCTCAAAGTTTCAATAAATTACATTTATTTTTTATACTATAAAAAAATTCATGAAAATCATTGAGAAAACACTGTCCTAACTCTATTTCCCCCTTAAAAATGCTCCCTGTACTGTTTTACCATCAGAGTATATTTAATGAAAAATCGTTCGACGCCGCTCCAGAGATCATTGTAGCGAAATTCTCTCGTTCATTTGACATTGGATTATCGGTTATTGTTGGGCGAGTCCGATGAAAAAAAGAGCCATCACTTCTTCCCCCGGTTCAATTGTATGTCGGGGGGAAAACCGTGAAAATTGGAAATTATTGTGCGTATCCGCGATACCGATCATAATGACGCTGCGTCATTCGATGATGGAATGGCGTGGGAATTTTTTTCGTAACGAGCACCACATCGTTATAACGAGATTTTGCGAGAAGAGCAAAAGTTCAACCATTGTTTTGCAACAACGGAGACAGGGATAAAGTACCCTCGTCTCTACGGTCCGGAGAATTCGAATTCAATGAAACTGGACAGCCGTTAACGATAGAGACGTTTACGAACGTACCGGAAGAGATGCGTCGCGTGGATCGATCGAGCGATCCCTGCACCATTGTTAATTCGTTCGTTAAACCTTCCCGGCGATTTGTTTGTTAATTGGATTTTTATTGATACGCCATTCGCGAAGAAGGGACGGGCAATTTTGACGATCGGATTTTTCAATCCTTATCCACGGAATATCAACCGCATCATTGCTCATCCGGCGTGTCGTAATACGGCAGTAAAACGCTTTAGGACTCTGGATATTGTTCTTTATTCGAAAATACCCAAGTGATGACTTTGCGCACGGGTACTTCGCCTACGGTATATACCGATCGAAGTGAATAAAAGTAAATCGTTTCAGCGAAAACTTCTAAACTCCTCGATATGCAACCGAGACCTGGTATCAAGTCGCGTGTGTATATCGTCACTGCCAGTTCTCATATTCTATGTCGATCGCCCACCATCAAATATATTTAACACCCTATACCGACTCGGCAAGAGCGCTCAGCTGCAATCTTGAAGTTCCACGGTCGAGTTTGATGCGTCGGAGCTTTCACAGATTACCCTGGGGCGCGCGGGGGGTTGGCAGCTGGGGGGATGAAATGGTTTGCTCTCGTGTGTACTTTCTCACTGGCACTGGTGTGTCTCTCGTTTTGGCTCGCATCATGCGGAGCGTGCGAAGCTTTCTCCTCCTCCTTCTATTCCTCTTCCTACCTCCGCCCTTTCTCCTCGTTATATTCCACATGAATCCCTGGATGATGGCAGAGGGTCCTGTGGGTAACTCATACGGGAACCAATTTCAACCTGTATATATATATATGTATTTGTAGGAGATAGCGCTATATAAGATATAACTTCATCGTTCCCTCCTCTGTCTCTCATCCAAGCAAGTTTATATCATTCGCCATTAAACTCACGTTGATGGGCTAGATCCTCAAAATCTATAGAATTTACTCCCCCCCTTCGTACCCCTGGTCCCTGCCCCGCGAATTCTGCGCAAACCACACCTGATACTCGTACACACTCCCGGCCCACCCCTCTGTACATTTATATATAGTACTCAAACATCTGCCAAAATACCCTCTCGTGGATCATCAAAGTAGAACGGGGTATGACTAACTAACAATTTATTCTGCATATTCATATTGGCACATTATCGCCAACCAGTTGGGAAATTTGTCAGTGTTAGAGTTAACCGCAGTCTTCTAGTTCGAACGAGGATTTTCTTCGAGGTTTTAAAAATACAAAAATTCATAGGTACTCTTAAATATTTCAACGTCTGTCTTTTTTTCAATTATTTATTGATCCTTGCGGGTACTCTGCCAATTTTTTCGAATACAATAAACGTAAATTAAGGGAGGAAATAGGGTTAGGACAGCGTTTTCTCAATGATTTTCATGAATTTTTTTATAGTATAAAAAATGAATATAATTTATTGAAACTTTGAGAATATTTTATACATATACCTTTTTAGTTTAAGTATATACTATAAAATTTTTGAAGAATTTCCTTGAAAAACACCGAAGATATTAGCGACCCCATATCGCAGGTTTTGCGTACATTCTGGAAACCGCAATTTTCATCTGAAATCGAACGAGGTTGGAATTTACTTTCATTATATGTCTTTCTTCTATATGAACCTAAATTCTATGAAAAAAATAGAAAATTGAATTTTTTACAGGGGTCAAAACAAAGAAGCATGTTTTTTTGCCATTTTTTACAACTTTATTTGCAAAAAAAAATTATTTTAAATAATGATAATATTCCGATTTTAGGTTCATATAGAGTGCAATACTATGAAGAAAGTAACTGTCAATTTTCAAAACGATTGGTTGAAAACTTTACAAACTAGCGTGTACGCAATTTCAAAAAAAGTTGTTTTCAGAAAAACGCGTTTGAAAAAAAATCTACTCGTCTGAAACGAAAAAAAAAAACCAAAGTGATTATTGATCAGTAAAAGTATGACTGTGGTATGAACCTCTAAAATTTGGAATAAAAAAAAAATCGAAAATCCGTATGTATTCTTTAGAAGTTTGCGATTTTGTGAATTTTGTTTCGTCGCGTACCGTTCCATCCTGTCATAAAAAAAACTTTATTCACAAAACAATTTCGTTCCTTACCAATGCGAACAGTATCGGCGATGTTATTTATTTTTCAATTATATCCCTCGTTTCATTCTGGGAAGAATATGCGTTTACGTTTAACGTAGGTAAAAAAAAAAGTCAGATAAAAGGAGGAACGAGAAGGATACATATATTTCCTCTATCCTCTCGATGTTTTAAATCAAATTTGTTTCACATCCACCTCGTAAAACCCCTTTGTAATCCATTCGATTCTCATTGTTTTCCAAACGTATAACACGAGGAAGAGAGAGAGAGAGAGAGAGAGAAAGAGAGATTCACATGTTACCATTTTTTACTAAATATACAGTGCTTAACTACCGTGAACATTTCGGGTCTCTGAAATTTCTTCGCTACCCCTATGTATGTGTGTGTATTGTTTTTTTTTCCTTTCTCTTCTTCCTCTTTTTACAATCTATTTTCCCGAGCAACGTTGCCAAAGCTGGGATTAATCCTTCCACGGTCGTTTCTACATGTGCACGTACGTTAGCTACATACAGAGAGAGAGAGAGAGAGTGGGACAGGGATAGAAGGGGTGTGAGAGGGAGAGAGAGAATTACCAAAAGGGTGGACGAGCTTTTCCGCACATACGTTGAATCAGTTTGAGCCAACCTACTCTCTCTTGTTTTTCCTCCCTCAAGTTGAAGTTTAAGGGGAGATATACACCTAGGAACCGGAAAAAAAGGATCATTATTGAGAATTTTTTTAAGGAAAACTATTTGAAATTTCGGTTTGGGAGATTTTCTATCTAAAAGTATATACATTCAGAAATATGTTGAATTTTTTTAATTGAAAAAAATTAAAAATTGACGAGGTTGTCGTGTAATCTTCGGAGCGCCGTAAAAAAATCTGGACAAACGGTACCCACTGGCGTTTCTTCAAAAATCATCCGAAACAAAAAAACCAAAAAGCTTATTAAATTAGATACTAAAATCTAGTACTTGTCTTAGCCAATTTTGAAAATATCGATTTATGATAAAATGGCGGACACTTCAACATAACATAGCGAATTTTCGACTAAAAGTTACTTATTTTGCCTGTAAAACAAAAACTAAGCAACGAAAAAAAAAAAATCCCATGACAAGTACTAGATAATGATGTATACAATAACCACAAAAAATTTCAAGGTAATCGGTTCATTGGTTTTCGAGAAATTTTCGGTACCGATTTGAAAAACGTGGTTTTGAGAAAAACGCGTAGCCGTAGTCTGGTCTAGAGCGAGATTTTTGACGTCATTTCTAATGTGCAATAACGTTAAAACCGTTGAAGTTTTCTTGATGAAAATTTACACGTGCATTTATTGATCCTTAGAGAATACTTGTACATTAAAAAAAAAAATTATTTTAAATATTTCCATGTAGTTTTTTGCCTTGTTGCAACATGGTGCGCCGAAATCGGCGCCCACTCTGTACGATGTTGTATGCATCTGAAAAAAAAAAAAACTATATATTCTCAATCTGTATAAGTATTCTGAGCACTGGTAGCAGAATTGGTACTTAAAAAATTTTTTTGACAAAATAGCAGCCCGTTGAATTTTCATTAATGATATTTCATACATTTTCGAGTATTCGACGAGTTATAAAATGCCGGGAAAATTATTGTTCGACTCAATTGTGCTACCAGTCCTCGGAAACAGGCTGCCTAAAGTACGTGCAAAATTTGAGCTCGATCGGTCCATTAGTTATCGAGATATCGTGGGCGCCGATTTGAAAAAACATAGTTCTGAGATAAACGCGTTTAAACTTTTGACACCGTCGCGCTATCTGAGCGCGCGCGCTTGCTTAGAATTTTTATTTCTTGGCTAATTTTTGAAATATCAATAAACGGTTTTCAGGAGCTTATGAAGAAAGGTCTAAGGAATAAGAAAATGAAGAAAAAAAAATCGATTTTTTTCAAATTTCTAGACCAGACTACCGCGTTAACGAGGGACGATACAAAATTAATTAACAATCGAATCGACGACATAACGATTAACGCTCGTTACCGGTAACTCTCTCGTGGTACAAAATAATTCATGTAAATATCAATTGTCCGTTGTAAAGAATTGAAAGATGCAAATTGCAACTTGCATCCTTGCTTTTGTTTATTTAATTTTTTTCGCTAAGTAGCGATGAAAAATCTGAAGAACCCGGGAAGAACCGGGAGGTTAATTGTTCTATTGTTTATCACGTCGATGCATAAAGTACAAAACCCTCCCCCATCCCCTTCCGTTAAATTAACCGACGGAGGGTTATCGACGTGCACTAATTTTCACCGGAAGTCTACGAGAGCGCCAAGATCAAAGATAAAATCATTTCATCTCCCGTACGGGTACCGATAGCGCCGAAGTAAAAAAAAAACGAAAAAAAGGACTATTTTCTCATTGTGTGCGCGCGTGCCGCTTTGGTGTGCGCGCCGCCGAGGTTCATAGTGTAAAAGGAATTTGTGATAGAGAAGCTGCAGCGCGGAGATAGTCGAAGGCCAAGTAGAGAACAGGAAGAAGGGTTGAGAGAAGAAGCGAATCGGGACGGGGTTGTGTGTGTCTCTCTTCGGTCGTGTTTTTCCTTACTTCGAGATACTCGGAAATGCTCTCATCGACCACGGGCAAATACATATATATGTATATGCTCGGGAGTTCAGAAAGGAGGTGTACATACAGACAGGAAGGGAGAGAGAGAGAGAGAGAGAAGAAACAAACTGGGCAATGCGCGCGCCCTCGCGACAAAAACAATATTTATCGGGGTAGCCCTCTCTCCTTTTCTCCGGACCGTAGACCATAACCATTGTACGTTGAATCCTCTACATATAGTATATCTATAAAATATACTACTCTCTCTTGCTTTCGCGAAAGAAAACCGAAGCCTCCGGGTTCTGGTATCCGCGAAGCCGACACTCGAAAACGTTCATATATACGTATACGGTACCAAGTATACTCGAGTCCTCTTATTTTCTCTTCCTTTACAGTTTTTTTTATTTTTGTTCCTTTCTCTTCCTTTTTCTTATCGTATTCCATTCTGACTGCGGACGTCGGGCGATCGGACGATTCGAGCATTTCACATGAGGTCCTCTTACTGTTTTATACATATATATATATACACAGGGTAGACACATTTCTCGCGGTATCCCCTAAACTCTATCGGCTCTTTAAAACTTCTTTCTTCGCAAAGCGCCCTCGCTGATTGATTAACGATCAACGCTTGCATAAAACTAAAAGGGCTCTTTGGCTGCTGCTGCTGTGCCCTAAGTTTTCGGGGCCGGTCGTCGAAGCTTCGCGGATCTATCGTCAAGCATGTCGTGAAAAGGAGCAGGACGAAAAGAAAACCCCCGCGCGAGAACTCTATATTTATACGAGGTCTGTTCAAAAAGTATCGGGAATTTTGAATTTCCGCGCGCTACGTTTATTCGTTTTTCCAATTTTTTTTTGTTGCGTTAGGTTGGTACTCGTGTCCCTCACTTATGCTGAAAAAATCGGCTATTTTGAATGTTTAGTTAATTGTTGACAGCTGTTTTGGTTGGACGTGTTTTGGCTTGTCTTCGATTTTTGACTATTCCGAAAATACAGCTTCCATTGCGATGATTGAGCTTTGGCTTCCACGTCATAATCATAAACCCATGATTCGTCAC
The DNA here is from genome assembly GCA_958009045.1 of Oxytorus armatus. Classification (NCBI taxonomy): domain Eukaryota; kingdom Metazoa; phylum Arthropoda; class Insecta; order Hymenoptera; family Ichneumonidae; genus Oxytorus; species Oxytorus armatus. The sequence goes on from OY253756.1 coordinate 14,463,900, forward strand.
CAGTTATTAGCCTCTGGGGCAAATTTGGGTCGTCGCGGACCGAGTCCAACAGCTCCTTAGCAATGTTAAGGCCGTAGTCTGGGGTATAGAGCGAGATTTTTGACGTCATTTCTAATGAGCAATAACGTTTAAACCGTTGAAGTTGTCTTGATGAAAATTTACACGTGCATTTATTGATCCTTAACGAATACTTGTATATTAAAGAAAAAAATTATTTTTAATATTTTCATGTAGTTTTTTGTCTTGTTGGAACGTGGTGCGCCGAAATCGGCGCCCACTCTGGACGATCTTGTATGCATCTGAAAAAAAAAATATATATATATTCTCAATCTGTATGAGTATCCTGAGCACTGGTAGCAGAATTGGTACTTAAAAAAATTTTTTGTCAAAATGGCGGCCTGTTGAATTTTTATTAATGATATTTTATTATTCGACGAGTTATAAAATGTCGGCAAAATTATTGTTCGACTCAATAAAAAATTTTTTTAAGTACCACTTCTGCTACCAGTGCTCAGAATACTCATACAGATTGAGAATATATATATTTTTTTTTTTTCAGATGCATACAGCATCGTCCAGAGTGGGCGCCGATTGAGGCGCACCATGTTGCAACAAGGCAAAAAACTACATGAAAATATTTAAAATAATTTTTTTCTTTAATATACAAGTATTCTTTAAGGATCAATAAATGCACGTGTAAATTTTCATCAAGACAACTTCAACGGTTTAAACGTTATTGCACATTAGAAATGACGTCAAAAATCTCGCTCTAAACCAGACTACGGCGTTCGATTTTTTCAAACAAATTTTTTTTTGTATTTTTAATATGTAAATAAAAACTTCCTAAATATCCAAAACGATTCATTTTTATTTTCCTACAAAAAAACGCCCTCCAAAATAGACATGAAAATCGGCTTAAGTTACCAGACCTACTACCTTAATTTTATTTTTCACACAAAATTTGATACGGATTCTTTGATCCATTTTTTGGAATAGGCAAAAATCGAGGACAGGCCAAAACACGTCTAACCAAAACAGCTGTCAACAATTAACTAAACATTCAAAATAGCCACAAAAAAATCGAAAATCGATTATACGTAGCCCGCGGAAATTCAAAATTCGCGATACTTTTTTAACAGACCTCGTATATATTTAAAAGAGCACAGGCATTGGTAAACTTGACATTTTGCTTTTATTTACCGCGACCGCATCGCGCAGCATCCTTTTCCCTCTTCTCTCTCTGCCCTCCCCCCGCGGATTCTTTCAATCCCTTTGTGGATATTGTATATATATATGAGCTTGATATATAATCGACAATCGCGTCACGCCGTGAGAGACGTTCATTCGTTTTATCTCCTTCGATACGCCCGGTGTGGCCGACGATTGCATTAGCAATAAAAATCTCCTTTCGATCGCGCTCGTCGTCGTCGTCGTCGTTGTCCCCCGTCTTCTTTACCCCATTACACATTGGTTCGAGAGATTCGTCGTTTTAACGATGTTTTTCTTTTCCTTTTTGTTTACATTTTTATTCTCTCTCTCTCTCTTTCGATTCGCGGCTGAAATTGACAGAGAGAGAGAGAGACGAGCGCGCAGCTTCTTCGTACAATCAGCCAAAATTATCGGGTACGGATGGGATTTAAAAAAAGTTGTCGACCGAGAGAAAGGTATGAAATTCAGAGGGTTTAGTCTCCCTCTGTTCGCGATCTTTTATACGATCATCCCCTCGGATGAATATTAATATCCCGTCGGAATTCGTTGTTTTTTTTTTCTAGCGAATCATCAATTCGCCCTTTGGATACCACGACACAAATGCCGATTCTCGATTTTTTGAACGATCGTTGATACTCTCTCTCTCTCTCCTATTTCCATGAATTTTATTTACCCGATCGAACCACGTTTTATTAAAATTCAACGAATACAATTTAACGCCGAAAATAAAAGCCCTGTTACGACAGCCGAACGATTGGCTGTTGACGAATTTTCTTTTTTTTCCGAAAGATTTTTATCGGAATTTAATGACGGACAAAAAAAAAAAACTCTCGCACAATTAATTCGACACGGCCTGTAAATACTTGGATTTTTTTTTTCCAATCAGGATCGTTTGTCGTTAACGTACTTTATTTTTTTTTTGTTTTGTTTATTCAAAATTTAATTAGTTAATTTGCAATTCGGTTTAAACCTGATTCTTACGGGGTTGGGGTGAGGGGTGGTCATTCATCTTAGTCTCTTATCCGGACGGACGGTTATTATTATGCGCCCGGTTATTTTTGCCTCGTCACTCACTGGGGGTTTTTTCATTTCGTTGAATGGCGGAGTGTCGACCGATCCCACGGATCGATAATTAATTGATTCATTAATTCGTTTCTCGGTTATGTGACAGAGACGGGACGGTGTTTGTATAGAGGTATTGATGGGCCTGTGCTGAGCCATACGTTTTTGAAGTGCATGGGTTTTTATTCCATTTTTTATTTTCAACGATTTCGCGGGTTCTCGAGTAACGAAGAACGTGAAGGGCGAGATGCTGGTCTCTCGCCGTGCGCCCCTCCCGTTATAATTCCGCGCATAAACCGTAAACGCTCTCTCTCTCTCTCTTGTCGGGACCCGTCAATGAATAATCCGAGATCTCTGGTAATAAAAAAAACGAGAAAAAAAAAACAGAAGTTTATTCCGTGAATCCGTATGTCGTTCGGCGTTCGTGTGTATTTTATTACGCCGGGCCTCCTCTTCGATAATATATAATCCAATCGGATAGCCGCCCATTAAATCGAACAAAACGTCATCGATGTTTTATCGAAACAAATTGATGCGATCGATATCCATGAATGTTACAAGTCATTAATTAATTCCCCCCGCGTGGGTCTCGCTGACGGAATATATTGTTAAAGATTTAAGGGATATTTAACAATTTTTTTTTTTTATGAAAAAGTGATTTATTTATGAAACTAATTACACATCTATTTAGTATAGATATCGAGCTAATGAAACTTTTTTTTTTTGTTTTTTTTTTGTTATACAAAATGGCCGACTAGTGCTGTTTGCTTTTGGTATCTTTTTCTTTGAGGCGCGCCGCGGCGGCGGGTATAAAATCATGAGCACATTCAACAATTTTTTTTTCTACGAACAAGTGATTTATTTATAAAACTAATTACACTTTTATTTAGTATAAATATCAAGCTAATAAAAATTTTTTTTTTGTTTTTTTTTTGTTATGCAAAATGGCCGACTAGTGCTGTTTGCTTTTGGTATCTTTTTCTTTGAGGTCCTCCGAAGCAGCGGGTATAAAATCATGAGTACGTTTACCAATTTTCTTTTCTATGAAAAATTGATTTATTTATAAAACTAATTACACATCTATTTAGTATAAATATCAAGCTAATACAAAATATTTTTTATTTTTATTTTTGTTATACAAAATGGCCGACTAGTGCTATTTGCTTTTGGTATCTTCTTCTTTGAGGCGCGTCGCGGCAGCGGGTATAAAATCATGAGCACATTTAACAATTTTTTTTTGTACGAACAAGTGATTTATTTATAAAACTAATTACACATCTATTTAGTATAGATATCGAGCTAATCAAAAATATTTTTTTTGTTTTTTTTTGTAATACCAAATGGCTGACTACTGCTATTTGCTTTTGGTATTTTCTTCTTTAAGTCGCGCCGCGCCAGTGGGTGTAAAATCATGAGCACATTCAACAATTTTTTTTTGTACGAACAAGTGATTTATTTATAAAAATAATTACAGATCTATTTAGTATAGATATCGAGCTAATACAAAATTTTTTTTTTCTTTTTCTTTTTTGTTATACAAAATGGCCAACTAGTGCTATTTGCTTTTGGTATCTTCTTCTTTGAGGCGCGACGCGACAGCGAGTATAAAATCATGAGCACATTTAACAATTTTTTTTGTACGAACAAGTGATCTATTTATAAAACTAATTACACATCTATTTAGTATCGATATCGAGCTAATAAAAAATATTTTTGTTTGTTTTTTTTTTTTAGTTATACAAAACGGCCGACTAGTACTGTTTGCTTTCGGTATCTTTTTGTTTAAGGCGCTCCGCGGCATAATATCAATTCTAAAGAACAGTTCGTAATTATTTAATCGTAAAATCATTGTTACTGATTTTTCGAACAAATCCCAATAAGTACTCCGCGACGCACAGGATACTGATTCCCACAATAAAACCACAAAAAAGTTTATACATATATATACACATATAAATTTGCTTGTACCGCGACTGACGTCGAAGAGAAAAAGGGATAGGAGGAAGCAAATGTGCAAATTTCTCGTGGCATCTTCTCTCTTGTTTTTTTTTTCCCTTTCATTCGTTCTCGTTTCGCTGTCGAATTCAACGGCACGGCCATTTATTCATCACGCGATCTTACCAAAAGGAATCCCGTTTCGGACACGTGTGGTTACCGGTGATATATACCCGCGCAGCGCCTCTGTCCCCTACCGAATGCTATGTCAATCGTTTAATTGGTCGTAATTAAAACGAGAGCGAGCGAGAGAAGAAAGGGGTGAGCGAAATAATTAATGCGCGGTATACCTGTATAAATAAAAATAAATGAATATATATGAAGAGGTTCTTCGATGGTCCATCTTGTAGTTGATCCTTGTGTGATCCTATTTTCACGTCCAATGGACCTTTTACACAGTGCGGTGACCATGGGATCTCAAATTGAATACGCGTGGAAAATATTGCTCGAATCTTTCGGGAAAACGAAAAAGCAGAATACTTAATTTTTTTTCTTCGAGTTTAAGGGCGGAAATAGGGACAGTTCGAAAAATCGATTTTTTTTAAATTTCATAAATTGTTAGTAAAACTATTGAAAAATATGCTCCCAAAATTTTAAAGGAAAACTTCGACTCGTTCTATTGTTATAAGCCATTAAAGGGGGAAATAGGGTTAGGACAGCGTTTTCTCAATAATTTTCATGAATTTTTTTATAGTATAAAGAATGAATATAATTTATTGAAACTTTGAGAATATTTTATACATATATTTAAGTATATACTATAAAATTTTTGAAGAATTTCCTTGAAAAACACCGCAGATATTAGCGACCCCATATTGCAGGTCACAATCAGACTCAGCATTTCGCTATTTTTTCAAACGCGTTTTTCTGACAACGACTTTTTTCGAACTTGCGTACACGCTAGTTTGAAGAGTTTTCAACCGATCGTTTTGAAAAATGGCAGTTACTTTCTTCACAGTATCGCGCTCTATATGAACCTAAAATCGGAATATTATCATTATTCAAAATAATTTTTTTTCACAAATAAAGTTGTAAAAAACGGCAAGAAATCATGCTTTTTTGTTTTGACCCCTGTAAAAAATTCAATTTTCTATTTTTTTGATAGCATTTAGGTTCATATAGAAGAGAGACATATGATAAAAGTAAATTCCAACCTCGTTTGATTTCAGATGAAAATTGCGGCTTCCAGAATGTACGCAAAATGCTGAGTCTGATTGTGACCTGCAATATGGGGTCGCTAATATTTTCGGTGTTTTCCAGGGAAATTCTTCAAAAATTTTATAGTATATACTTAAATATATGTATAAAATATTCTCAAAGTTTCAATAAATTATATTCATTTTTTATACTATAAAAAAATTCATGAAAATCATTGGGAAAACGCTGTCCTAACCCTATTTCCCCCTTAAAACCAATAATTGAAAAACAAAAATCATGTACCGAATAACAGGGGCGCCGGATTTTAATGAACGTAACAATATTCTTGCACTTTGCCCTTCCCGTATGCTTATCGTGGGAACGGCGTAAGCGGAATGTTCTTTTACCTCCTAAAAAGTTCATTTAATCCTTTCCCCGGGAATTGAGCGTAAAAATAATTAACATCGAGCTTTCGTTTCGTAATAGGGACAATGTGGGACTGACCATGGTCAGTTTGTGTTTAAGAGAGAAAGAGGGAGAGAGGGAGAGAGAGCGAGTGAGAAAGAGGGGTGGGGGCGAGAATGTGAGAATGAGAGGAATAACAGCCTAAACACGGTGCTTGTTAAGCCTCCGGTGTGGTCTTGTAACCCCGCAGGAACACCCTCGTTCGCGGGCCGCCTCCCCTCCTCCCCGTGCATTGTTTCTGCAAGGTAACAGCGATTTTTTGTTTCCCGCCTACCACCGCCTATCCTTTCTCTGCCTATACTGCAATTTCATGCGTATCCGGGGAAACGCGGAACCGTAGAAAAAAAAAACAAACAAAAATACAAAAAAAAAAACCTACCCCTCAACCGACGATTGCACAAAAGTTTCCATACATGCATGATTCGTGCTCTCATTAACCCCTTTTGTGGCAACTCTCGTGTATTTCGAAATAACTCATAACTGAAATTGCTACTGTTCTCCCTCGTTCATTTCCAAAATATACTCCGAGTCTGGGGGTGCGGGGGGAGGGATGAAAATATAGTTTACCGTGTTTATATAGTAATGAGCGGACGGGGGCGAGAATCGGACATCGACGAATGAGACGAGCATTAAAATATAATAAATAATTTAATATAAATTTATAATAGATATACGTGCTGCCGTGAAACAAATGACAAAAATAGAAGATAACAGTGTCTGTTGTTTCTGAAATGTAAATTTTTTTAGCCTGATTTTTTACTCAAAATTCGCTTAAATTGAAAATTTTATTTTGGCATTTGTTCGCCTCGTTAGTGGAAATACGAGAGCATTAATGGGAGGGATTGTTATAACGTTAACAGTGCCTGTTGTTTCTGAAATTTAATTTTTTTTTTTGCTCCAATTTTTTACTCCAATTTTTTACTCAAAATGTGCTTTAATTGGAAATTTTATTTTGGCATTTGTTCGCCTCGTTAGTGGAAATACGAGAAAATTAATGACAGGGATTGTTATAACGTAAACAATGCCTATTGTTTCTGAAAATTAATTTTTTTTTGCTCCAATTTTTTACTCAAAATGTGCTTAAATTGGAAATTTTATTTTGACATTTGTTCGCCTCGTTAGTGGAAATACGAGAGCATTAATGACAGAGATTTTTTACTTAAAATGCGCTAACTTGAAAATTTCATTTTGACATTTGTTCGCCTCGTTAGTGGAAATACGAGAGCATTAATGACAGAGATTTTTTTACTTAAAATGTGCTAAATTGAAAATTTCATTTTGGCATTTGTTCGCCTCGTTAAGGGAAATACGAGGGCATTAATGACAGAGATTTTTTACTTAAAATGTGCTAAATTGAAAATTTTATTTTGGAATTTGTTCGCCTCGTTAGTGGAAATACGAGAGCATTAATGACAGAGATTTTTTACTTAAAATATGCTAAATTGAAAATTTCATTTTGGCATTTGTCCGCCTCGTTAGGGGAAATACGAGAGCATTAATGACAGGGATTGTTATAACGTTAAAGGTAGAGAATAGGAGGGGTAGGGGTGAAAACATCCGGGGAAGTTTCCACGAGAGAGTTCGAAGTAGATTATTATAGGCCTCGGGTTATAACGTCAGAATGATAGTGTGCACTCATCATCGATTATTCAAGAGGACCTGTCTATATATATATATATATATATATATATATATATATTTATGTATATGTACGTATATACAAGTCAGGAAGAGAGACGCTCCCTCGCTTACACCTGTATATCTACTCCATGTTAATAGCAGCAATTACTAACCACTATACCCATTAGCACGGTATAACGGAAGGCTTTCATACACTATACCATACTCGTTCATTCGTTCCACTGAAAAGCTCAGTTATATTTATCTTTCTTTGTTCCAACGTTCATACCCTTTCGGGGTTTTTACCCTTGACCCTTTGCCAATTCCATTTTTTTTCCATTTTTTTTTATCACTTCCTACCCCCACTTCGCTGAACTAAATGAATTTCCATTGAGCCCCCTCCCACTGACGTCTTAACTACACTGTGTCGCATTTGCCATGGGCACGAGGTAACCGCGGAAAATCCGCGGTGCTACAGGACATCTTTTTATTTTTGTGAGGAGAAATTTTCTGAAGAACTTGCGTTAAATCCATTGATTGTAATTTGAAAGTGATCAATCAACATCCAATTGGAACGTTTAATTGAAATTAATTGTTGATGGGAAAAAAATGAGAATTGAATAAAAATGAGAATTGAAAGAAAAAAATGAGAATTGAACGAATTATTTTCAATGACAAAATAACCGATACATTTTATACTAAATAGGCGCAATTGAATAATCAAATAAAGGACGAAATTAAAAATCAGCAACGATTAACACAAAAATATCAAAATATGAGAATGAAAGTTGAAGAGAAAAGAATCACGTACGAACACGAAATTCGTTAAAGAGGCCTCTGATACCGTGGCCAAAATAATCGATACATTTTATACTAAATATGCACAATTGAATAATCAACTAAATGACGAAATTAAAAATCAGCAACGATCAACACAAAAATAATAAAATATAAGAATGAAAGTTGAAGAGAAAAAAATCACGTACGAACACAAAATTCGTTAAAGAGGCCTCTGATACCGTGGCCAAAATAACCGATACATTTTATACTAAATATGCACAATTGAATAATCAAATAAATGACGAAATTAAAAATCAGCAACGATTAACACAAAAATAATAAAATATGAGAATGAAAGTTGAAAAGACAAGAATCACGTACGAACACAAAATTCGTTAAAGAGGCCTCTGATACATTTTATACTAAATATGCACAATTGAATAATCAAATAAAGGACAAAATTAAAAATCAGCAACGATTAGCACAAAAATAATAAAATATAAGAATGAAAGTTGAAAAGAAAAAAATCACGTACGAACACAAAATTCGTTAAAGAGGCCTCTGATACATTTTATACTAAATATGCACAATTGAATAATCAAATAAATGACGAAATTAAAAATCAGCAACGATTAACACAAAAATAATAAAATATAAGAATGAAAGTTGAAGAGAAAAGAATCACATACGAGCACAAAATTCGTTAAAGAGGCCTCTGATACCTTCGCTCGTCAAATCAATGGATAAAGTAGAGGATCGGTGCGCGTAGTTTGGCAGGGGTTGCGGCGGGATTGTGGAAGAGGGTTATCGTCGGATCGAAAAGTCGTAAGTCCACTCCTCATTGGGGGTTTCGCGTCGGTTTGTGCCGGTGGTGTGCTCCGCGGAGGCAACGCGTTTTGCCAGTGGATAATGGCCGCGAGTTCTCTCCACCAAATATAATAACCGGAAACTAAACAGACGAACGAACAATGACGCGGGGGCAGGGGGTGGGAGGTGGGGGCGCTTGCGGGCAAAAGTAATAAAATATGATGAACGTCATGGGCAGGACGTTCTGTTGGCCTTTGTTGGCCGTTGCCAGAGTCCGGTAGCGGTTTGAATACACAAACACACACGATACTTCCTACTCTAGCCCTCCCCCCTTTCCCCTTCGCGCCCCTTCTCATCAACGACCGCCACGCTAACTAAATATTATACCGATTGGCGGGGGAGGGAGAGGAGGGGAGAGGGTATATTACTGGACTCGACGTTGCGCGTCTAAATAACGCAATTTCGATTTTCAATCGAGAATACACCAGAGGCAGCGCGCGCGCGCCCCCTCTACTTTATCACCGTATTAGGGGCACACAGAGATTTCGAATCGGTAGCCTAATGGAAGATAAATCCCCGTTCCGTTATAAATATACATATATTATAATAATTTTCCATTATATTATAATAATTTACGATACGATAATTTATTTATTAAAACAATTGCCACAACGCGAAATAAAATTAATAACGAGTATTGTCGCGAAAATGTGTATTATCTTTTCGTGATCTCGTATTGCCTCGTTCTTTCGTAATTTTCGCGTGAAATCTTCGCGACTGCCGCCCGAGGGGATAATAAATCCGCGTAATTCTGTAAATTAAGGACTCGCATACCGCTCCGAGCGCGCGCTGAAAACCCGAATTTTCAAAAATTCTTACAAAGGTTGTATGGTGAAAAAAAATGAAATTGCTGATTTCACATTTTTTTATTAACTTTTCAACTATAAGAAAAAAAATTTAAAAATTTTTTTCTCACAATATTAATATTATTTTTTAGGGGTATAAACGGACTAATGATGAAAATCATTGCTCCTCCTTGTCGACATCATAAATTCATCAAAAATTATCCAATCTTCAAAAATAAAAAATCATCTAGTTGAATAATGTAGTAGTAACGGATAATGTAGTAGTCTGACGGAGAGATTTTTTTTTTTCCAAAATAAAGAAAATACAATATTTCAAACTTTAGTATGTAATTTAAAAAAATAAAATTACGGTTCAATAATTTGTAACAAATTGTCCAACCAAAAAATTAAAAAAACCTCTCGTCAGACCATAGAGAAAGTGTTTATCGAGATTTGAAAAAAAAAAAAGTTAAAAAATATTAAAAATTGACCGAGTTATCGTGCTGACAGTGTCTAAAAACATAGTTTCGAGAAAAACGCGTTTAAAGTTTAAGGAAGGAAATAGGGTTAGGATAGCGTTTTCTCAATGATTTTCATGAATTTTTTTATAGTATAAAAAATAAATATAATTTATTGAAACTTTGAGAATATTTTATACATATATTTAAGTATGTACTATAAAATTTTTGAAGAATTTCCTAGAAAAACACCGAAGATATTAGCGACCCCATATTGCAGGTCACAATCAGACTCAGCATTTTGCGTACATTCTGGAAGCCGCAATTTTCATCTGAAATCAAACGGGGTTGAAATTTACTTTTATTATATGTTTCTCTTCTACATGAACCTAAATGCCATCAAAAAAATAGTAAATTGAATTTTTTACAGGGGTCAAAACAAAAAAGCATGATTTTTTGCCATTTGTTACAAATTTATTTGCAAAAAAAAAATTATTTTAAATAATGATAATATTCCGAATTTAGGTTCATATAGAGCGCAATACTATGAAGAAAGTAACTGCCAATTTTCAAAACGATTGGTTAAAAACTTTTCAAACTAGCGTGTACGCAAGTTTAAAAAAAATCGTTTTCTGAAAAACGCGTTTGAAAAAATAGCAAAATGCTGTCTGATTGTGACCTGCAATATGGGGTCGCTAATATCTTCAGTGTTTTTCAAGGAAATTCTTCAAAAATTTTATAGTATATACTTAAATATATGTATAAAATATTCTCAAAGTTTCAATAAATTATCTTCATTTTTTATACTATAAAAAAATTCATGAAAATCATTGAGAAAACGCTGTCCTAACCCTATTTCCCCCCCTAATGGCTTATAACAATAGAACGAGTCGGAATTTTCATTTAAAATTCTGGGAACATATTTTTCAATAGTTTTACTAATAATTTATGAAATAAAAAAAAAATCGATTTTTTGAACCGTCTAATCCTATTTCCCCCCTTAACCCAATAACCGTTCCAACCTGATGTCCGGTCGCATTTATTTCTATTTTGTAACGTAGTGCAATTTTCGTAAAAAGTTTTTTTTCTCAATTCTTAAAAGTATAAAGAATAAAAATCCGTAGAAAAAAAATGGATTTTCTCGAAAATTTCAGGGGTAGTGCAATGTGTTCAACGGAGTTTTAGCTATTTATTTTTATGACAAGTGACATTATCCTGTGACGAAGGAATTCCTAGGAGATTTGTTACCTTGCACGACGCCATTCATTCGTATCGATCTTCGTGGTTTTTTTCTTTTTTTTTTTTCAACATCCCACGTCGCGTTGTTTAAACAAACAGTTTCTTACGCGCGCATCCACACGCGGCCCTCTTCCCGACGAGTTTTTTTCTTTGAGTGAAAAAAAAGTGTCGCGCCCTCTTGGTCGTAAGTACACGTACCTTCCCCTTGACGTAAATTGGACCTCGTTAAAGGTATATAACGCCGGTGGAAACGAGACGCGTTTCGTTTGGGAGTTGTTGCCCGCGACGACGTAACGAATCCGTAACGCGGCGTGAAATAATGGAAAAAAGCGAAAGGGTAGAAAAAACAGAATGGAGAAAGATACGTCGAGGAAGAGAGAGAGAGAGAAAGATACAGATAGGGGCGGGTAGGAGAAAAAGATGCTGTCGATTGATGCTGCGGGAAAGAATAAAAAAAAGCCACGGTCACCGTCACTGATTAAAATCCGTCAGGGTTGCACATACGTGCACATATACATATAATATATGTATTCTACTGCACGAGCTTTTTTTGTACGCGGTAACCGGGGCTAAGAGGCTTTTATATATTTTTATCTTATTTTTCTTCTTTCTTTCTGTTTTTTTTTTTTTTTTTCGTTACACCTTTCACCAATTTGCCAAGTTGGTGTGTAACGAGGCGAAAAGTCCTTTTACTTATCATGGAAACGACGCGAATTTCCGACAAACGGACGGTGGAATGGGGAAGAGGGAAAAAAAAAACACCGGAAAAGGGAACCGAAGAAAAAATCATTTCTGTAATCGCGGGTATCGCGCGCACGCCCCAGTTTCCAGTTAGTTACAAATGCATGTGTGTTTTTGGCTGTGTGTGTGTGTATATCTATTCCATGGACATGGTCGTTTATCCACATGGTATACATGCATGAGCGAATAATTAGTACTACTACGGAGTTACTCTCCGGGGCTTGTAAGCTCTAGTTTATCCGGGAGTTTTTGCTCCGGCAAACAACGCGAGGGTAACGCGAGGGTTACGCGAGGATTGTCGGGGGTTGGAGAAGAAGGCGAGGCGAGAGAATGGAAATCAGTGGGATAAGCAAGTTGCAGGATAAACGGGAATATATCAGAGATTAGAGAATTTTCTCGCTGTATTAGCTCAACTTACAATTCGGCAGAAACGATTGTGATGTTTGAGGATTTTCTTTTCTTTTCTTTTTCCATCCTCATGCAGGAAGTTTTATATTTTTCTTTTATACATAAAAAACGATTCTACTCTATTCGATCTAACTCATAGATCTATCCAGTTCAGAAAGAACGAGAGAATGAGAGAGAGAGAGAAGAGAGAAGAAGAAGTATAGTTCCAGATTCCGCAAATCACATTTTTGGCGCGAGCGCAATCGTCCACCGATAAGAGAAGGGTTTGGCGAAAAGTGAGAGGGTGTGGCGCGGGTGACGATGATGCGGTGGTCTTCATGGGGGAGGACAAAAGCGGGGTAGTAAGCTATGTAAGCGTAGGCGAGAAAGAGAAAACGTAGTGAGCGCTCAAAAGATATATAGGTTTATAAGAAGAGCACAGAGAGAGAGAGAGAGAGAGAGAGAGAGAGAGAGAGAGGAAAATAGAAGCCTGGTGGTGGTGGCTCGTACTTTTGGAAAAGGAGGTTGGCAGGTACCGTTATACGTATAAACGGAAGTAACGTACGAGGTTGGATCGTGGCCAGGCACTATTTTATACCGAGGGAAAGAGTGTGTGCATGTGTGGCAAAGAGTGGAGCCGAAGGGTTGTGCGCGCAACGTGGTGGCCCACTGGGCTTCTCTCTCCCTATATATTCCTCATCTTCCTACCATCCGCTCTGACCTCTAGTACGTTTCCGTGCGCGCGTGTGTGCTTGCGGGCTAGCGTTATGCCGGTCGTCCGGTGGTGAACCCCCAAACCTTCCGTATACATATGTATATTACAACGAATCGCTTCTGGACCAATGGACCACCGGGATAAAACCCATGCTAACTCGGTCACGCGTTCGAAATATGTTTATGCCGCATTTGGTACCTCCGCAGCTTGACCCTGTGCTTCTGTTTTTTTTAACCCTTTTCCTTTCTTCTTCCTCTTCGTTCTTCTCGATTTCTCTCTTTCTTAAAACGTTTCCGCGTCCACATAATGTTAAATTTTCCACCCCTACGGACATATTCAATTGGTGATTATACGGGGAAATTTACACGAAACCACATCGTCACGATTTACGAGCTTTAACGCGGACTTCACATTAAAAAAGATAAAGTGATTTGCGCTGAGAGTCGTAGTTCGTTAAGGAAGGAAATAGGGTTGGGACAGCGTTTTCTCAATGATTTTCATGAATTTTTTTATAGTATAAAAAATGAATATAATTTATTGAAACTTTGAGAATATTTTATACATATATTTAAGTATATACTATAAAATTTTTGAAGAATTTCCTTGAAAAACGCCGAAGATATTAGCAACCCCATATTTCAGGTCACAATCAGACTCAGCATTTTGCGTACATTCTGGAAGCCGCAATTTTCATCTGAAATCAAACGAGGTTGGAATTTACTTTTATTATATGTCTCTCTTCTATATGAACCTAAATGCTATCAAAAAAATAGAAAATTGAATTTTTTACAGGGGTCAAAACAAAAATGCATGTTTTTTTGCCATTTTTTACAACTTTATTTGCAAAAAAAAATTATTTTAAATAATGATAATATTCCGATTTTAGGTTCATATAGAGCGCGATACTGTGAAGAAAGTAACTGCCAATTTTTAAAACGATTGGTTGAAAACTTTCCAAACTAGCGTGTACGCAAGTTAAAAAAAAGTCGTTTTCAGAAAAACGCGTAGTAAGTAAATGGGTACCTGAGTGACCGCTCGGTTATACACGTGGCGCGCTCGGGGCCTGAAGGAGAGCTACTCATTTTAATGGGTTATAACAATAGAACGAGTCGGAATTTTCATTTAAAATTTTGGGAAAATATTTTTCAATAGTTTTACTAACAATTTATGAAATAAAAAAAAATTGATTTTTTGAACCGTCTAACCCTATTTCCCCCCTTAATTTAATTATAGAGAGACAGGTACTCAAGAAAAAAATTATTACAGAGAGACAGGCTCAAAAAAAAATGTTTTTCCGTTCAAAGAGTTTTCCCGCTCTGGCACTGTATTAGCCGGAGCACATTTTCCACAAAGTGTGACTTTTCACGCGCGGTGTATATAGGCCGTTTTATCGGTGTTATAACCTCTCACCCCTTCGCGCCACTTTCACCGACCGGTCTCTCTCTCTCTCTGTCTCTGCTCATGCCGAGAGTTATTATCGCCGTAAATACGGGAACAGAGAGTAACAAGAGATAGTGTGGAGGATATAAAGCGTCGAGTGTCATATAGTATAGCGTCAGGGGATGCTCGATCTGGGCAAGAGGACAATAAAGTAAAAAAAAGAAAAAAACGAAAATCGCTTGAATTTCCGCGAACGTATCAGCATCAGAGCAGAAAATAAAGGAGCCGAGACGCTCTTCCACGTTGTTTAATATATCCGTAGGATACTCTTTTCGATAGCGATATAAAATTCAATGATATTGCATCGTCAACCAAACCCCCCCCCCCCCCCCCCCCCCGTCCATCTGCCTGAAAAGAATTCTTGAGTGTCTTTGAATTTTTTTTTCTCTAAATTTCAACGTCAACTATTTTAAATAATTATTTTTTTTATAATATAACAAAACTCTGAATATAGTCAAGCCTAAAATTCCGAATTCTTCGTTAGAATTCTTCTTAAATATTACTTGATTATTCATATTTCGTTAACGTCCATCCCTTAAATTATTTCAAATTATTTTCTTATAATATAACAAAACTCTAAATATTGTCAAGCCTAAAGTCCCGAATTCTTCGTTAGAATTCTTTTTAAATATTACTTCATTATTCATATTTCGTTAACGTCCATCCCTTAAATTATTTCGAATTATTTTCTTATAATATAACAAAACTCTAAATATAGTCAAGCCTAAAATTTCGAATTCTTCGTGAGAATTCTTCTTAAATATTACTTTATTATTCATATTTCGTTAACGTCCATCCTTTAAATTATTTCAAATATTTATTTTCTTATAATATAACAAAATCTAAATATTGTCAAGCCTAAAGTTCCGAATTCTTCGTTAGAATTCTTCTCAAATATTACTTCATTATTCATATTTCATTAACGTCCATCCTTTAAATTATTTCAAATAATTATTTTTCTATAATATAATAAAATCTAAATATTGTCAAGCCATAAGTCCCGAATTCATCGTCAGAATTCTTCTTAAATATTACTTTATTATTCATATTTCGTTAACGTCCATCCATTAAATTATTTCAAATATTTATTTTCTTATAATATAACAAAATCTAAATATTGTCAAGCCTAAAGTTCCGAATTCTTCGTTAGAATTCTTCTCAAATATTACTTCATTATTCATATTTCATTAACGTCCATCCTTTAAATTATTTCAAATAATTATTTTTCTATAATATAATAAAATCTAAATATTGTCAAGCCATAAGTCCCGAATTCATCGTTAGAATTCTTCTTAAATATTACTTTATTATTCATATTTCGTTAACGTCCATCCTTTAAATTATTTCAAATATTTATTTTCTTATAATATAACAAAATCTAAATATTGTCAAGCCTAAAGTTCCGAATTCTTCGTTAGAATTCTTCTCAAATACTACTTCATTATTCATATTTCATTAACGTCCATCCTTTAAATTATTTCAAATAATTATTTTTCTATAATAAAACAAAATCTAAATATTGTCAAGCCATAAGTCCCGAATTCGTCGTTAGAATTCTTCTTAAATATTACTTTATTGTTCACATTTCGTTAACGTCCATCCTTTAAATTATTTCAAATAATTATTTTCTTATAATATAACAAAACTCTAAATATTGTCAAGCATAAAGTTCCGAATTCTTCGTTACAATTTTTTTTTAATATTACTTCATTATTCATATTTCGTTAACGTCCATCCTTTAAATTATTTCAAATAATTATTTTTCTATAATATAACGAAATCTAAATATTGTCAAGCCTTAAATTCCGAATTCTTCGTTAGAATTCTTCTTAAATATTACTTTATTATTCATATGTCATTAACGTCCATCCCTTAAATTATTTCAAATTATTTTCTTATAAAATAACAAAATCTAAATATAGTCAAGCCTAAAGTCCCGAATTCTTCGTTAGAATTCTTTTTAATATTACTTTATTATTCATATTTCATTAACGTCCATCCCTTAAATAATTTCAAATTATTTTCTTATAAAATAACAAAATCTAAGTATAGTCAAGCCTAAAGTTTCGAATTCTTCGTTAGAATTCTTTTTAAATATTACTTTATTATTCATATTTCGTTACCGTCCATCCTTTAAATTATTTTAAATAATTGTTTTCTTATAACATAACATAACAAAACTAAAGTCCCGAATTCTTCGTTAGAATTCTTCTCGAATATTACTTCATTATTCATATTTCATTAACGTCCATCCTTTAAATTATTTCAAATAATTATGTTCTTATAACATAACAAAATCTAAATATAGTCAAGCCTAAAGTTTCGAATTCTTCGTTAGAATTCTTCTTAAATATTACTTCATTATTCATACTTCATTAACGTCCATCCTCTCTCACCTCCGTGCTTCTTCATTTCAGGCACGGCTGTCTTTTTCCACTTTGAACAGCAGGTGCATAATCCACTGTACGTGTTCACGAACGAAGGTACGGAGACTGCGGTTGGAGTTTCTTAAAGAAGCGTTAAATTTAAAAAATTCCAAGACCTCGTCTCTCTACTTTCGTTGTATGAAAAAAAAAAAAAAATATCCACGCAATTGCGTTTGTAAGAAAATGAGCCGGAGTGATAATCGGTACGGTTTTCGACCGTTTGGTTACATAAAATTTCAATATGGCCGCGTACGACGAGACACCCACCCCGGAGATGAGGGAACCGGCTATGTAGTTTATCTCACTTCCGTCAGGGTCTATATATGTGTTTCCTTCCATGCTTCTGACTTTCACTTATCGATATATATATGTATACACTTTTCCTGATGCGGTGTGGCTGCTGCGGGCTTAGCCTCGTTACTTCCTCCACTTCCATTTCCGCTTATACCGCCAGACTTTCTTTTTTTTTCTCTCTCACTCTCTCTCAACTCGTATTTCCCTCTTGCACGAGCTTTTGCGCCCAGCTGACTACCGCGGAAATGAAAATAGGAGCACCTCGAACACATCGAGTGCACAGGAGCGTGTAGCTTAGTTCTACTCGTCCGGACTAAACTCGAATCTCTCCCTCTCGCTTTCTCTCTAACGTCATGCTTTGTCGGTTCTTATTATAACCATCACACACACATATGCTACACACATCCACATGCATACGCGCGTCTCTAGCGACATCATCCAACCTCCTCTACCAACGAGATGGTGGCTGCTCCTCTCGCCTCATTGCGGATGCAGCAATGCAAGGTCGCTTATAACCACCTTAAGCTTCACGTGAAATATTAAAGCACACCGTTATACCGCACGTAAGATATAGGATGTATAGCGTGATAACTACCTCTCTCTCTCTTTCCTCTTTCTCTCGTATTCTCTGGTTTTATCCCATGACAGCTTCTCTTAACCTTTCGACCTTCTTGCAAGAAGTTTTCCTCGAGCTTTATTATAGAAGCGAAGGAGGATCAAGAGGCTTGACCCTCTCCGATCTTACGAAACTTTTGTTTCTTTCAAATTTCAGTTTTATTCTTATTGTTACTTTCAGTTGTAACCGGAAACCCAGCCTGTGGGGTTGCTATTCGAACGAAAAGAAAAGAAAATGTCTTTTCAAAATCATTGTGTAAAATTGCTACTGATGCGTTTGGGGGTTGAAGGGAATTATTTGTTTTTTCATTATCTAATTCGTTTGCACAACGACATGTAAATGAAATGAATCAATATCATATTGTTCTCCACAATTAATTATTAACAATGTTTAGTTTTCCTCCCATACGATTTTATTTCAGTTTTTCTTTTCAGTAGTGGATGTTCGTCTCAGACCTTTATCATCATGAGCGATGACGAATATGATTTTTTTTTTCTTGTCACTTTTATCTTTTTCTCTCTTTCTCTCTTCACCTACCTCTTTTTGTATTCCTGGGAGTTTCGACACCTGCTGGTAATACCAGGGAAAAGGAAAAGAGGGCAAAAATGTATAATAAGTCCCAGCAGTCTGTTCGGCAGAGACTGCTGGGAACTCGACGGGGCAGGGGGGATATCGATAAGTACGTCTACGTGTATATATACGCACAAAAGCTTCCAACCCTATGTTCGCTCCGGAGTAATGCGATCGATATATTATATCGGCGAGAGCGAGTGCTTTGGCCTCTCTCGCATTCTCTCTCTCTCTCTCAGTCTCTCCCTCTCACTTGGCTGATAAGGAGAGCACGGTGAGAGGGTGTGGAGCGACTCTCAAGGTGGAAAGAGCTTGACGATGATAAATAACGCTCATTTCAACTTTGTACCGGTTGGGCAAGAGGATATACAAATGAAGGTCTCTCACGCGGTCATGATAATGATTACGTGGGCCACCGCGAAACTCACTGGGTATTAAAGGAAAAGGGAAAAAAGAAAAATTAAAATAAAAAAAGAAGCTTTTCGGTATGAAAAATTGGATTCACTTCTACCATTTATTATACTTTTTTTCTCCCAGAGTCTT
Source organism: Oxytorus armatus (assembly GCA_958009045.1). Taxonomy (NCBI): domain Eukaryota; kingdom Metazoa; phylum Arthropoda; class Insecta; order Hymenoptera; family Ichneumonidae; genus Oxytorus; species Oxytorus armatus. The sequence goes on from OY253756.1 coordinate 14,483,249, forward strand.
TGTATTTATGCCACGGGCATTAATCAATTATCCTACACTTGGGAAACCGCGTTCCTAAAGTGTGTAATCCAAACCGATACGAAAAAGAAAACAAAAACTCTATTACGTGGTTACAAAAATGAAAAAAAATTCTGGCGGTAGACAAAAGTGGTTTATCCATGCCTTTGTCGATCAAATTATTCATTTGATCGTTTTCTCCAACGGATGCACGATACGACGGGATGGAATTCAGTAAAATTTCGCGAATAACGTTGCAAACATTAATTTAACGCCAATGAGTAGCCCTTAAAGGGGCGAAACAGAGTAAGGACAGCGTTTTCTCAATGATTTTTATGAATTTTTTTATAGTATAAAAAATGAATATAATGTATTGAAACTTTGAGAATATTTTATTAACTTAATTTGTTATTAAAAAATTGAAAAAATTGAAAAAAAAAAAAAACTCCTCCTGATTACCTGTTGATTTATGTGAAGAAGTAATGTTTAAATTTTCAAAAGGATCGGTTCAGTAGATTTTGAGTTCTAATTTTCACAAACTTCAAAAATTACGTTTTCGGGAAAATCGATTTAAAGTTTTTTGTATGTACCGAGCGGCTACCGAGCAGGTATAAAAATCAGGTATCACGGCCGGTCGTTTGAAACGCTGTAACTCCGTTAGTTTTACTCCGATTGACTTAAAATTTATACACAATATTCTCGACATATTGTTCATTCAGAAAAAAATAAAAAAAAATGCAAAAAATAATTTAAAACCTCCTCCCCCCCCCCTAAAGAGAGTTTCGTTATAATTTTGCCAACAATTGCAGGAATTTTTGTCTTTTTCCCTTTGCTCCGTGCCGCGAGACACCCGAAGGGATGATTATAAACTGAAGCGTTTATACGATTAGCTGCTGTAATTCCTGGGAGAAAAAAAACGCGAGAGAGGGGTGGCCTCGTCAAAGAGAAAGCACTTTTTTTTTTTTTAACGAAGCAACGCCGCGTCACATTTCCGAGATATTACAGAAATGTCTCGTAATATCGGGGCCCTCCCCTCCCACTACCACTCTTCGCGTAATCTCTGGCGCGTTCCCGATGAGGAAACCCGAGCGGGAAACTCGATGATAAAAAGAAAAGCCCCAGCCTCCTCCGCCCCTCTTTCTCAACACCGTTCTTGATGCTATATCAAAAGGAATCCGTTTAATATTAAATCCGAAGATAAGAATCTTTTGGGGGTCTGTAAGGGAAATACTGCGACGGTGCCACCCTGCTGCTGCTGCTGCTCCTTCGTCTGTCACGATCTTCACGATTTTTCGCATCTTATCGGAGTTCAAAGACTCAAAGGCCCGGCGCAGAAGCTCCAGAGTTTTGTTTTTTTCTTTTTTTTTTCGCTCCGGACCTCTCTCGTTCTCTCGCTACCCCCTGCCCCAACGTTCGAGTTCACCCTATTAAAAATGGCCGCGTCTCACTGTCTCACCAGGCTCTGCTCTTTTTACCATCTAATTGCCACGTGGCCGCGAGTAGTTATACTAAAAGGCTCGGGGGGGTTGGTTCCCTTGATCGATAATAATATTCACGGCGGTGTCTACCTCGAAGTTTCCTTTGGAAATAATGTCGCATCCGCTTTGAAAGAAAATAAGACGCGCTCTCCCCATCCCGCTCTCACGGTCAATATTAAATAATATCAACGGGAAGTTGATGAAAAATCTCTTGGCAATTTCGTTCGCGAAACTCTATTCAACAACGTTGTACTCGCGATTTTGTTGAACTTTTTTTCTTCTTCCTCCTCCTCATCTTCTCGATTTGACTTTGTCAGGCCATCGTGTGTCTTCTACGTATTTTCGTCTCTTCTCAAGTTTTGCTATCTTTTATTCGACAACGTTTTTTTACAATATTATTTTTTCCAGGCGTTGGATGACGCGCTAAACATGGCGCTCGTAAAACCACGAGATATAACGATTGCTGATTCGATTCTCTCAAGGGGGGAAATAGGGTTAGACGGTTCAAAAAAACGATTTTTACTTCATAAATTGTTAGTAAAACTATTGAAAAATATGTTTCCAAAATTTTTAATGAAAATTCCAACTCGTTCTATTGTTATAAGCCATTAAGAGGAGAAATAGGGTTGGAACAGCGTTTTCTCAATGTTTTTCATGAATTTTTTTATAGTATAAAAAATAAATATAATTTATTGAAACTTTGAGAATATTTTATACATATACTTAAGAATAAACTATAAAATTTTTGAAGAATTTTCTTGAAAAACACCGCAGATATTAGCGACCCCATATTGCAGGTCACAATCGGACTCAGCATTTTGCTATTTTTTCAAACGCGTTTTTCTGAAAACGACTTTTTTCGAACTCGCTAGTTTGAAAAGTTTTCAACCAATCGTTTTGAAAATTGGCAGTTACTTTCTTCATAGTATTGCGCTCTATATGAACCTAAAATCGGAATATTATCATTATTTTAAATAATTTTTTTTCTTGCAAATAAAGTTGTAAGAAACGACAAAAAATCATGCTTTTTTGTTTTGACCCCTGTAAACAATTCAATTTTCTATTTTTTTGATAGCATTTAGGTTCGTATAGAAGAGAGACATATAATAAAAGTAAATTCCAACCTCGTTTGATTTCAGATGAAAATTGCGGCTTCCAGAATGTACGCAAAATGCTGAGTCTGATTGTGACCTGCAATATGGGGTCGCTAATATTTTATAGCATATAATTAAATATATGTATAAAAATTTTATAGTATATACTTAAATATATGTATAAAATATTCTCAAAGTTTCAATAAATTATATTCATTTTTTATACTATAAAAAAATTCATGAAAATCATTGAGAAAACGCTGTCCTAACCCTATTTCCACCCTTAAAATAGTAATGCGACATTCGTTTTGACGACGATTTGTCAAAAACAAACTTGAATACACAAATATAGATATAGCTTTTCACTTCAATGACTATTCTTGCTCTCTCTCTCTGTCTCTTTTGCGTTCAAGCTTGTCGTCGTCGCGTTTCCGCCAATTTTACGGCACGTCAACCCTTGCAAATTCAAACGCGTCTTGGTTGCAACTCTCGGCCGTGAAGCGACAGTAATTTTAGTCGCGATTAACGGGTCGATCGTGGGTATAGTACAGAGATGGAAACTGTGGAGTACAGGAGAAACGGCAACCTCTCCTCTCCGTTCCTTCGCCCATCCCCCAAACCCCCAATCCGGTATTGCCACGGAAATTGTTCGCCGTGAGATATACAGGGATGGATAGTAAATGGGGGGTGGTAGAGAGGAGATTTCGACGACGTTCTCGTTGATTAAATAAAACGTGTCTGATATTCTCGATTTAATTTAGAGTGATACGTCGGAAAGTCCGGACGACAAGCACGACGAGAAATTTAAGAGGACGAGAAAGAGGGATTGCACCTGGATTCGGGGGAATAAAATTCCCCTTTACATTTTTTTTTCGTCTTCTTCTATTTTTTATTTATTTCCTTCTTTGGAAGGGCACAGAGAGAGAGGGAGGAATCTCGTCGCGGAATAGATTGGAAAATTATTTTCACTAAAGTCCACCTCCGCGCCCGAGAACTCGCTCACCCCGCACGCGAATTGAAGAAATAAATAATAGCTTTGGAGTTCGGTCTTGTAGAAACGGGTTTCTCGTGTCGGTCGTTTGAAGGGAAGATTAACTCGAAGATTTTTTACTTATTTAAATCGCCGAGACATTTGTCGTAATATTTTATTTATTTATACGAAACATGATTTATTGAATACGACTTATTGATCTTACGGATATTAGTCTTAGCATTGTCGTAATTTTTTTCTTTAAATAATGCGAACCTTTCGTAACCATCTTTTTCATGGTAGCCATTCAAAAATTATTCAAGAAAGAGAATTAACTATGGCGCATAAAAACTGAGATTCTTGTTACGGATTTTTCAGTGAAAAAAGAAACTAAATGATAAAATCTCTTATGGTCGAATGCAGTAGTCCCTTCTAACGTCACTTCGTTAATAATTTTTTTTCATGGTAGCTGTACGGTTCTTTAAGGGCTCACATAATGCTGCGCGCGCTGGAAACCGGATAAATTTGAAAAATTATTATGACGGTTACACGGTGAAGAAAAAATGTAATTGTTGATTTCACATTTTTGATTAACCATTCAACTATAAGAAATAAATTTAAAAAAAAAAAAAAATGTTAACATTATTTTTTACGGGTATAAATGGACTTCCGATGAAAAACCATGGCGCCTCCTTTTGTCGACATCATAACTTCACCAAAAATGATCGAATCTGCAAAAATAAAAAAGAATCTAGTAAAATAATGCAGTAGTAACAGTCTGACGGAGGAGATTTTTTTTTCTTTCAAAAATAAAGAAATTACAGTGTTTCAAACTTTAGGATGGAATTAAAAAAAAAAATTAGTGTTTAATAATTTATGAAACATTGTCCAACCAAAAAATTAAGAAAAACCTCTCGTCAAACTATAGAGAAAATAATTATCAAGATTGAAAAAAAAAAACGTTAAAAAATATTAAAAATTGACTGAGTTATCGTGGCGACACGGTCTAAAAACGAACTTTCGAGAAAAAACGCGTTTAGTCGTGTTAAAATTAAAGAAAAAAATTTACTAATTTTTCTTCTTATAGTTGAATAGTTAATAAACGATGTGATACCAACAATTAAATTTTTTTTTCATCATATAAGCTTTTTAATAATTTTTCAAATTTACTCGGTTTTCCCTTCTGATCAAACCCATTAGCCCCTTCTAACGTGGACATTATTAATCTTTTCTTCATGTTAACTGTACGTTCTTCAAGACATAAATGTATTTGCCAACATTGATACGCGTGGTAATGTGTGGAACGAAACTTTTTTCAATGGCAAGTGTACTGAAAATCGCTTATCTCTAATGTTCTTCTTTGTCAAGCGAAAAAAAAGAGAAAAAACAACGATGAACATTGGTACGAGACGTCGATCAACTCGTCGTCTCTCTCTCTCTCTCTTTCTCTCTCTTCCGCATCCCAATTCTCTCTTCGGTGAACGAAAAAAAAAAAGAAAACCTCCGCCTCTTAGAAAAACTTCGAACGTGGAGTAAAATCGAGGTCTTGTTTTTGCCCAGATTGATGGATCGTGAAATCACCACGCGATCCCGAGATCGGAGTCAATTTATTTTTTATTTATTTTACTTTTTTTTTTTTTCATACATCGAAGCCACTGCGACAGCTATTATTGTTTTTTACATCGCCAGCTACTTCATTGTCTAGTTCGCGCAGATGGCAGCTATAAAAAGAAAGTGGAACGCGGTACTTTCTCGTCGCGCGAGATTTTCACGCTCGGGGGAAAATATCATAGCTCGAATACAGGGATCTATATAAGCCGCAAAAAAGTTCGAAATAAGCGTGTGGGTGAAACGTTAAAAGTTGAGAAATATACCATTCCCTACATCTCAATGAACGTTATATTTTAGCGGGCCTGTGAAAGCTTCCCGTGTCTAATATTCTTTTTTGTTGCGAGACGCTGGAAGGAATGAAAGTCCTTTCGTTTATATCGTTGGAAAATGCGCTCGTGCGAGCTTTCTCGCCCCGGTGTCTGTCGAGAGAAAATGAGCGAAAACGAGACGGGGAAACCAGGAGTGAAAAGGCTTTTAAATAGGGAAATAGGGTTAGGACAGCGTTTTCTCAATGATTTTCATGAATTTTTTTATAGTATAAAAAATTAATATAATTTATTGAAACTTTGAGAATATTTTATACATATATTTAAGTATATACTAAAACATTTTTGAAGAATTTCCTTGAAAAACACCGAAAATATTAGCGACCTCATATTCCAGGTCACAATCAGACTCAGCATTTTGCGTACATTCTGGAAGCCGCAATTTTCATCTGAAATCAAACGAGGTTGGAATTTACTTTTGTTATATGTCTCTCTTCTATATGAACCTAAATGCTATAAAAAAAAATAGAAAATTGAATTTTTTACTAGGGTCAAAACAAAAAAGGACGATTTTTTGCCATTTTTTACAACTTTATTTGCAAAAAAAACAATTATTTCTCAATGATTTTCATGAATATTTTTATAGTATAAAAAATTTATATAATTTATTGAAACTTTGAGAATATTTTATACATATATTTAAGTATATACTATAAAATTTTTGAAGAATTTCCTTGAAAAACACCGAAGATATTAGCGGCCCCATATTGCAAGTCACAATCAGACTCAGCATTTTGCGTACATTCTGGAAGCCGCAATTTTCATCTGAAATCAAACGAGGTTGGAATTTACTTTTATTATATGTCTCTCTTCTATATGAACCTAAATGCTATCAAAAAAAATAGAAAATTGAATTTTTTACTGGGGTCAAAACAAAAAAGCACGATTTTTTGCTATTTTTTACAACTTTATTTGCAAAAAATATTGTTTCTCAATGATTTTCATGCATTTTTTTATAGTATAAAAAATGAATATAATTTATTGTAACTTTGAGAATATCTTATACATATATTTAAGTATATACTATAAAATTTTTGAAGAAGTTCCTTGAAAAACACCGAAGATATTAGCGGCCCCATATTGCAAGTCACAATCAGACTCAGCATTTTGCGTACATTCTGGAAGCCGCAATTTTCATTTGAAATCAAACGAGGTTGGAATTTACTTTTGTTATATGTCTCTCTTCTATATGAACTTAAATGCTATAAAAAAAAATAGAAAATTGAATTTTTTACTGGGGTCAAAACAAAAAAGCATGATTTTTTGCCATTTTGTACAACTTTATTTGCAAAAAAAAATTATTTTAAATAATGACAATATTCCGATTTTAGATTCATACAGAGCGCAATACTATGAAGAAAGTAACTGCCAATTTTCAAAACGATTGGTTGAAAACTTTTCAATCTAGCGTGTACGCAAGTTCAAAAAATGTCGCTTTCGGAAAAACGCGTTTGAAAAAATAGCAAAATGCTGAGTCTGATTGTGACCTGCAATATGGGGTCGCTAATATCTGCGGTGTTTTTCAGGGAAATTCTTCAAAAATTTTATAGTATATACTTAAATATATGTATAAAATATTTTCAAAGTTTCAATAAATTATATTCATTTTTTATACTATAAAAAAATTCATGAAAATCATTGAGAAAACGCTGTCCTAACCCTATTTCACCCTTTAACGGCTTATAACAATAGAACGAGTCGGAATTTCCATTTAAAATTTTGGGAACATATTTTTCAATAGTTTTACTAACAATTTATGAAATAAAAAAAAATCGATTTTTTGAACCATCTAACTCTATTTCCACCCTTAAATAGCATCATTCACTTTAGCGTTGACGGAATTTTCCTCTGTCCGGCTGGGAAAGTCCAAAGGACCAACTAAACAGAGACACGTATCCTGGGAAAATGGGATGGAATATATGAAGTCTGACTTTCTATATGGTCGAGGGGAGTATGAGAGAACGAACGAGAGTCTCGGAAACGTTGTTTTCCCTAATTTTACGAAACTCCCGAACTCTTCCCCGTGCATGTATGTCCAGGAATATTCCCCAGGACTTTGTCTGTCTGTTTGTTTATCTCTTTCTCTCTCTTTCCCTCTCTTCATTGGGCCGGATGAACTGTTGCCGAAATTCCGAGAGTTGCGGTTAATTCCCAAAGTACTATAAACAGTATTTAGTGATGTGCGAAAGCTAGTTAATCCGCGAGAGTGCCAGACTCAATTTGTACCTTTTGACTCTCTCGTTGACGATGCGACCTGGCAAAACGAATTTAACCGACGGAATTTTATGCGACGACGTGTGAAAACTTTGTATATTCGACCGACAAACAATCGGTGGTTGTACATCGTTGGACCACAAAATTCGATCACAAAATTCGATCGCGAAAGAAATATCGATAGTGATTGAAAAATGGAAAAGACAAAAAAAAATAGATGCTCGATGGTTAATATAAAACAGTCGATATATTTTTTTTACCGTTCGAGATAGGGACGCCCGTTGAGTACAATATATATGCATCGATTGCACGTCAATACGGATGTATACAAATATCAATAAACTCTGAAAACTTTTTGATATTTGCGGAAAAGCGTGAGGAAGCGTGAGGAAGCGTGAGGAAGCGTGAGGAAGCGTGAGGAAGCGTGAGGAAGCGTGAGGAAGCGTGAGGAAGCGTGCGGAAGCTTATGCTCGATGAATAACAGTTTTGGACGTCAGTTACGTGTATATAACATGGATATCACATAAGCGAAGTACCCGGGTATCATAGTATATACCATATGTTTTTCAGCGACCAAGAGTGCGCCCATCCGACGATGAGTTAGCAACTCTCCTTTCGCGCGGAGTAAACTTTTCCGAGCCCCTCTCCTCTTCATCTCGTTGGAGGAGAAGATATATGTAGTTGAGAGAGGCATATCCAGTTACGTTAAACGAGATTTGTCCGAAAGTGGAAAATCTCTTGGACGCTTTTTTTTCTTTCCACCCGCCCCATCAAACCTCGCTATTAAGAGAAACAAACAAAAAAGTTGATACGCGTTTGACAATTCTCGTCAAGATTCTTTTTTTTGTTCTTGCAACATTTGTGCCTACTAACGATTTTCTATATTATTTTTCATTCCACTTGTTACTTCTCTCATTAGCGGATAATAAGGGTGTCAAATTTTTCGCTATAATTTCATTTAGCAAAATAAATATTACGATTATTAACGAATTAATGAAATTATTTATTACGTTAAGAGTTATGGGCCACGGGTAGAGGCCCATTTTAAAAAAACATTTTTATCATAAGCCGTGCCAGAGTGTAGACTTACGTTGTACGCTCAAAGTCGGTGAAAAACATACCAACTACTACCTTAACTTAACTTAATTCTGTGATGATAAATCATCTCTAAAGGAAGGAAATAGGGTTAGACGGTTCAAAAAATCGATTTTTTTCAAAATTTTAAATGAAAATTTCGACGCGCTCTATTGTTATAAGCCATTGAGGGGGGGAATAGGGTTAGAATAGCGTTTTCTCAATGATTTTCATGAATTTTTTTATAGTATAAAAAATTAATATAATTTATTGAAACTTTGAGAATATTTTATACATATATTTAAGTATATACTATAAAATTTTTGAAGAATTTTCTTGAAAAACACCGAAAATATTTGCGACCCCATATTGCAGGTCACAATCAGACTCGGCATTTAGCTATTTTTTCAAACGCGTTTTTCTGAAAACGACTTTTTTCGAACTTGCGTACACGCTAGTTTGAAAAGTTTTCAACCAATCGTTTTGAAAATTGGCAGTTACTTTCTTCATAGTATTGCGCTCTATATGAACCTAAAATCGGAATATTATCATTATTTAAAATAATTTTTTTTTGCAAATAAAGTTGTAAAAAATGGCAAAAATCATGCTTTTTTGTTTTAACCCCTGTAAAAAATTCAATTTTCTATTTGTTTGGTAGAATTCAGGTTCATATAAAAGAGAGATATATAATACAAGTAAATTCCAACCTCGTTTGATTTCAGATGAAAATTGCGGCTTCCAGAATGTACGCAAAATGCTGAGTCTGATTGTGACCTGCAATATGGGGTCGCTAATATCCCCGGTGTTTTTCAAGAAAATTCTTCGAAAATTTTATAGTATATACTTAAATATATGTATGAAATATTCTCAAAGTTTCAACAAATTATATTTATTTTTTATACTATAAAAAAATTCATGAAAATCATTGAGAAAACGCTGTTCTAACCCTATTTCCCCCCTTAAGAGCATCGTTTAAGCAGAAAAAAAACATCGATTTGTTGAAATATTCTACCATATCCCTTGACGAAGTAATGAAATTATTGATTACGTTAATGACTTATTAGTTGAACTTTTTTGTTTAATGGAAGAACATTGCATTGTGTGTATTGTTTGGTTAGTTATGATTGTTGTTGGGTTTCAATCATCTAGCAATAAAATTTCATTACGAATTGTAAAAACGTTTCGAACGGTAATAGATTCAGAAAATTATCACCGAATTCACCGCTGTCCGGATATTCTGAAAATCATCCCTTATATATTATACCGATGTTCGATTTGTTCAGAGTACTCTCTCTCTCTTCCTTTCTCCCTCTCTCTCTCTCTCTCTCTCTCGGGGTACTTTGAATCCGTCGTCTTGTCTTGTTATACACGGTCCGTAATATATAATGCATTTTTGGTCGGAAACGGCGTGGCGACCATAGATCATGAGGCCCTACTTCCGTCCCGCCCATAACTCCGCCGGCACATACACACGCTGTGCCCGCCGATCCAACGGCGCCCAGCTCTGATTTATCTCACCGTCGGGGCTACCCCCGGTATTTCCCCAGGCTCCATTACCTTCCCGGTGAACTCATGATCCTACGTTTCACCCGTGCGGTTGCAATCCTCCCTCTCCCACCGTCTGTCTCTATCGCGACATCATTCCCATCCCCCTTCCCGACCGCGTCCATCTTTTCGCTATAACACGTCACTCGGGCAATGAACATTCGGTTAAAGTTATTTGTGACGATGAATTCTGCGAAAAAGGAATATTCAACGAAGGGGTTCTTCGCGAAAAATTCCAATTGAAATGGAAAAGACAAAATTATTCGTAAAGGAAAAAAACCACCGGAGGACTCTTTGTTGTTATCGTCTTTTTTTTTTGACATTCGAGCCGCGTGCTTTCAATTTCATTTTCTTCGTTCCAGAGAGCAGCTAAATAATGCTCTATTATATGTTTTTTTTTTATTATTTATTTCATAACAAAAATGAAAATGCGATCCTCATAAAGCGCAGGAAGTGAAAGTTCGTAAAAAGCTGCGTGCTCGGCGGAGGAAGAGGATCAGGGGTGCGAAAAAAAAAGGAACGATAATGGAGAGACCGCCGACGGCACGGGATAAAAGTCGGAAAAAGGTTGGTCGGGGGATGAAAGTGAGAGGTGGGAGACCGAGAGATAGACAAGCTCGCGGAAAGACCGGGTTTCGAACGATATAGAAAAGACGTATGTGAGAGAGAGAGAGATAATATATACGTATAATATATACGTATATGCGTTTTTTGCATATGGGATTTTGTCACAAGGGAGGAGGGTAAAAAAAGGGATGAAGAAGGCGCAGAATTGAGAATGCCGCGGCATCAGCAACAACGTGTAAAGCTGCAGAAACGTTGGCGCGAACACGGAGATTCAAGCTTTTCAGATCCTGTCTAGCTTTCTCTCTTTCTGTCTCTTGCTCTTTCTCTGTCTCTCTCTTCATCCCTTTACCACCGACCATCCCCTTTGGTCCTGTAGCGCGCACAGTAGCACACCGTAGGCACGACGGGGCGTTGTAATATGACATCGCAGCGTGAATCCAGACGAAAACTCATGGGTGCTCTTTCGAAAAGCTGTTTTCTCTCTCTCTCTCTCTCTCTCTCTCTCTCTCTGTTTCTCCGTCTCGTCGAGCAATGGAATCACGCAAAATCCACCCCTGTGTATATAAACTAACATATACCTCGCTATGAAGTGAGCGAATCAAGCGAGAAAAGCGTAGAACAAGCAATCCGGTGCTCAGCGGGAGTGGAGAGTGCCCACGGTAGTTTTTCTCACTTTTCTGGCTCAAGACCCTCTTCATTTCATTCTCTCTCTTCTCTCTCGCTCTTCCTATCTCTGTTATCTATATTAGGGCGTTTTTTTTCTCAGTCCACACCTGAAATTTTGTTGGATATGTCGAAAAAGAAATTCCCTGAAAGTTACAGCCCTTGATATTAATTCTAAGTACTTTCCCAAAGCGTGAGAAGATTTTCCATCTAAAATACACGTAAATCGATTTTTTTTTTTTTTTTTTCAAATTTCTATAACTCATCCGCATTTTATGCTATCATATTTTTCTTGGTTTCGATTTACTCGAAATAAAACAATCTAAAAAAGTGCCTTTTGCGGCGAAAGTTCAAATTGTACTGGTGAGTTGGTACGGGTCACTAAAGTTGATTTTTACCCAAAATTCTCGTTTTTTTTACTGTTATCTCCGAAACAATTAACTTTACGAAAGAAATGTAAACAAAAAATTTGTTGGAAATTTAATTTCCTATAAAAAAGGTCCTATCGACCCAATTGCTTAGATTAATATTTCTTGAGATATTGAACTATTTTTATTTTTTATTTTTTTTATTATTTAATATTTCATATTTTATAAATTTTATACTACTCATAAGTTAAAGTTCAATATCTCAAGAAATATTGTTCTAAGCAATTGGTTCGATAGGACCATTTTTGTACGAAATTAAATTTCCACCAAATTTTTCATTTACATTTTTTTCGTAAAGTTAAATGTTTCGGAGATAACAGCAAAAAAAACGAGAGATTTTGGGTAAAAATCAACTTCGGTGGACCGTACCAACTCACAAGTACAATTTACACTTTCGCCGCAAAAGGCACTTATAACTCAGCCGCATTTTATGCTATCATATTGTTCTTGGTTTCGATTTACTCGGAATAAAACAATCTAAAAAAGTGTCTTTTGCGACGAAAGTGTAAATTGTACTGGTGAGTTGGTATGGGTCGCCGAAGTTGATTTTTACCCAAAATTCTCGTTTTTTTTGCTGTTATCTCCGAAACAATTAACTCTACGAAAAAAATGTGAATGAAAAATTTGTTGGAAATTTAATTTCCTATAAAAAAGGTCCCATCGATCCAATTGCTTAGATCAATATGTCTTGAGATATTGAACTTTTTTTATTACAAATTTTTTTTATTATTCAATATTTCATATTTTATAAATTTTATACTACTCATAAGTTAAAGTTCAATATCTCAAGAAATATTGATCTAAGCAATTGGGTCGATACGACCTTTTTTGTAGGAAATTAAATTTCCAACAAATTTTCACATTTACATTTTTGTCGTAAAGTTAATTGTTTCGGAGATAACAGCAAAAAAACGAGAGATTATGGGTAAAAATCAACTTCGGTGGACCGTACCAACCTACCAGTGCAATTTACACTTTCGCCGCAAAAGGCACTTTTTTAGATTGTTTTATTCCGAGTAAATCGAAACCAAGAACAAAATGATAGCATAAAATGTGGCTGAGTTATAGAAATTTGGGAAAAAAAAGAAAAATTCGATTTACGTGTATTTTAGATGGAAAATCTTCTCACGCTTTGGGAAAGTACTTAGAATTATTACTCAGAGCTGTAACTTTCAGGGAATTTCTTTTTCGACATAACCAACAAAATTTCGGGTGGGGACTGAAAAAAAAAATAGTCGAAAAGAAAAAATCGCCCTAAACTATATATAATAAACCTCTTGGTCCGTTTCTATCTCATTTCACCCTTATCACGAATACATAGAGGAAAACGTCGCGATTTTTTCATTAACAAATCGATCGAACAGAAACCCGTTCGCGTTGTTTCATGCCGTGCGGACCTCTCTCGTCCGGCGCTCGCTCTTTTTTTTTCTTTTGCAACCCCTCCCTCGCTTTGCTTTTCTTCTCGTTACTCTTTGTCATTCATTTCCGGTATCGTCGCCACGCGCTTGATAAACTCACCCTACCCGCGCCACACTACCCCCCTTTGTTTTCATCATTTTCTATCCACTCTTCTCTCCCTCTGACGCCGAATGCTTTTCACTCTTTTTTACCTCTCGGCGTTTCTTTCTTATTGCTATCAGCTATACACCGACCTTTCAACCCTTGTGACGCTACACACCCTTGTCCTTCTACACATATATATGGATTGCAGGCTATTGTAACTCTCGGGGACCGCGCTTTGTATCTTCGCCGTTTTCGTGCAACCGGAGTAAGAGAAGAAGAAAAAAAAAAACAACCGTACAACTATTTCGATCTCTGTTTGTCTTGCGTTCACATTGGATATTCGATACTTTCGCGAAAAAACCTTAAACTGAGAGAGAATGTCGAAAAAGAAAAATGCTCGAAAATTCTCTTGTTTTCTTCATCCGTCTTTCGAGGATTTTTTGAAAATTTATAAGGGGCAAGAAATGATTGTCAAGTAGTGATTTTAATATTGGAAAATGTACCACTTGCCGGCCGTCTCTTCTCTGGAAGAGGCTTCGGGAAAACTTTGGCGATTCCTCGGCGACGGCTCATCGATGAACTCATCCCCCCGGTAGCTTTTTCGTCGTCCCTCTCGCGGTGAATTTTCACGAGGCCTCGTCCGCTTCTCTCGTCGTCGTAATGTCCAGGTCATAAAGGTTATTTCGCGCACAGTACGCGGGTGTTTGTGTGTCTGCCCTGCTCACCAGCAACGCGCAGGTTTTCTCTACAGTGGAGGATTGCTCCGCGGGATGACGCAGTTCTCTATATAGGATTGGACGATGAAACGAACGGACTAGCGCCCGGGCGACATTATATAAAAACTTTTCCAATCATACGTCCTGCTCATAGCGCTCAAGAGATGCAGACATCCCTCCCGTACGATATTTCTCTCTTTCTCTATCTCTCTCATACATATGCATCCCCAGCAGACCATCGGAGACCTAGTCCTCGCCTATATAGGAGTTCAGAAACAATTCGAAAGTATCTTTGAAATTTTCCATCAAGATTTAATATTCACAAAGTACAAAAGTAATAAGAAGACACAATCATTATTTACGGTGTATCAGCGGTATGAATGACAACAAAGTTCCGAGGTCAGGCACTTTTGAATGCGAAGTTACGTTATTTATTTTTTAGTTTAACCTTGTAGCTCGTTTCAAGATCAAAGTATTATCCTTACAGCATCCAATTTTGTCACGCAACAAGACTGCCTCGCGGAGAGTTTACCCCTACACAATATTTACCTGTCGAGCTCTCTCTCTCTCTCTCTATGGATTAGCAAAGTTCTTCATTAATAGGGGTTGCTTTTCTCTCTCTCTCATTCTCTCGTGGATCTTGTTGTAATATATGTAAGCGTTTCTCTGCAATCGTCTTGAAATTCGTCATTTCAGGAGCGAGATTATGTTTCTTGATTTATCACGGGTCATGAAACCACTTGGGGTAGACGAGAGTGGGAGACGGGATGAAAGAGACCGTACAGATATATAGAGACACAGCGATGACACAGATAGAGCGAAAGAGAGCGGGAGAGAGGGAGATAGGAATGGAGAGATTTGCCAGAAATTGCTCCGATCTCGAGGTTTATGTGAATTCATTCTGAAGATGGTGCAAAAATCCGACCAGCATCCTGGTGTCATTACGAAAATTTCGGTGCATCTTCAAACTATGGGAAAGGAAAAAGGAAACTAATCCTGTTCGTGTGATTTAAATGAAATTTCTATTGTTATAAGCCATTAAAGTGAGTAGCTCTCCTTCAGGCCACGAGCGTGCCACGTGTATAACCGAGCGGTACCATTTTTTTCAAACGCGTTTTTCTGAAAACGACTTTTTTTGAACTTGCGTACACGCTAGTTTGAAAAGTTTTCAACCAATCGTTTTGAAAATTGGCAGTAACTTTCTTTATAGTATTGCGCTATATGTGAACCTAAAATTGGAATATTATCATTATTTAAAATATTTTTTTTTTGCAAATAAAGTTGTAAAAAATGGCAAAAAATCATGCTTTTTTGTTTTGACCTCTGTAAAAAATTCAATTTTCTATTTTTTTGATAGCATTCAGGTTCATATAGAAGAGAGACATATAAGAAAAGTAAATTCCAACCTCGTTTGATTTCAGATGAAAATTGCGGCTTCCAGAATGTACGCAAAATGCTGAGTCTGATTGTGACCTGCAATATAGGGTCGCCAATATTTTCGGTGTTTTTCAAGGGAATTCTTCAAAAATTTTATAGTATATACTTAAATATACGTATAAAATATTCTCAAAGTTAGAACAAATTATATTCATTTTTTATACAATAAAGAAATTCATGAAAATAATTGAGAAAACGCTTTCCTAACCCTATTTCCTCCCTTAAGGAGGGAAATAGACGAGTTAGACGGTTCAAAATATCGATTTTTTTTTAAATTTCATAAATTGTTAGTAAAACTATTGAAAAATATTTTCCCAAAATTTTAAATGAAAATTCCGACTCGTTTTATTGTTATAAGCCATTAAAGTGAGTAGCTCTTCTTCAGGCCCCGAGCGCGCCACCGTGTTTCAAACGCGTTTTTCTGAAATCGACTTTTTTGAACTTGCGTATGGGCTAGTTTTAAAAGTTTTCAACCAATCGTTTTGAAAATTGGCAGTTACTTTCTTCATAGTATTGCGCTCTATATGAACCTAAAATCGGAATATTATCATTATTTAAATTAATTTTTTTTTGCAAATAAAGTTGTAATAAATGGCAAAAAATCATGCTTTTTTGTTTTGACCCCTGTAAAAAATTCAATTTTCTATTTTTTTGATAGCATTTAGGTTCATATAGAAGAGAGACATATAATAAAAGTAAATTCCAACCTCGTTTGATTTCAGATGAAAATTGCGGCTTCCAGAATATACGCAAAATGCTGAGTCTGATTGTGACCTGCAATATAGGGTCGCGAATATTTTCGGTGTTTTTCAGGGAAATTCTTCAAAAATTTTATAGTATATACTTAAATGTATGTATAAAATATTCTCAAAGTTTCACTAAATTATATTCATTTTTTGTACTATAAAAAAATTCATGAAAATCATTGAGAAAACGCTGTCCTAACCCTATTTTCTCCCTTGAGAGCGAAACAACCGCGAAAAAACACAAGCGACCTGCAAAAATTCTCTCGCATAATTTTTGAAGTTTCACAAAGTTACCGTGGTTTTTTTTTTCTCCGACGTTTCGTCCGGTTTTCAATGGTCATTGACATTGAATATTGAACGAAATTTCTTGTTTTTTTTTAATTTTGCCTTTTGCAAATACAAAGCTACTTCTGTGAAGAAGCAAAAGAGAATCATCAGATGTCAAGGGTTTTGCAACGGCTGAAACACTCACCGTGGGCTCAGATAAATGAAGGGTAGAATGACTTAATGAGTGCCGCGGGCAACATTCATATTTATGTGAAGAAAACAACGCGAGTGGTCACAGAGGGGTATATAGTAGTGGAAACGCTCTGATGTCTGCTGGTGGTGGCCCTCTCGCTCCCTCTGTCTCTCACCGTACTGAACCAGACCCACCTCAACACTCCTTTATCCAGTGGCGTTTTTTCTTCGCAACACCCACTCGGAGCTTTCGTTCCAGTGTTGTTGTACCGTCAACCTTCTCTTTTCCCATCGACCATCCCGCTCCATCCACAAAACCCTCCGGCCTATTTGTTTTTATAATTTTACTTGAATAATCACCGACGACCTGACCAGAGAGAGAGAGGGAGAGAGAGAGAGAGAGAGAGAGAGAGAGAGAGCACACTGCCATCTCTCTGACGACTAGCAGCTGGTAGCGGAAAATTTCCTGTTCTGTATACACGTAGTAAAAGAAAAAATAAAACGAAAAAGCGTGAGATCCCTTCGCCGCTGTGGATTCTTCACGTGATATTAGTTTCGAGGGATATTCGCCGGTAAAGTAAAATAATAATAAAACGATTGGTAACAAAAATTGTGACATCACTCGCGTTCGACGAGCTTGTGAATAACGAAAAGTGCGAAATTAATTAAAAGAAACATTCCAAAAGATATTTAGTTCTCTCGGGACGGCGGGTCATTCCGAGCTAGTTTGCGATTTTCACGTCATTAGCGATTACGATTTTTCTTCGTTTGCTCATTGCTCTCGTGAGCGCGGGACGTGTTTCGCCACGGCATAAACCACCCGCATCGTCGCCGGCCACACAGAGGGCGTAAAGCAACGAGGAGTGCTCTTCGGGGTCGGGTGGAACTTGCGCACGAAATACTTTTGGCGGTGGAATGTTGTCAGCGGTGGTTAGCGTTCGATAAATTCCAGCACATAGCAATCTACCCCTCTTTCTCTCACGAGGTCTAGCTGCGTTGCCGCCGTTCGTTCGCGGTCTACGGAAGCACACACAGCTCTCCCTCAAAGTACCCGCGTTCCGGGCTCCGGAGATAATTTAGATTCTCAGAGGGTGATTTAGCCGTATTTTTTTTTATCGGCTTCCGTCTCCTCCCCGCAAAATCCTTGGTCGATGACGAGAGAGTCCTCTCGTCAGTTCCCGGGTGCATGCACCAACGGTGTATGGTACACGGACCATACTTCCGAAACCTGGTGAACTTTCTTCCCTCTATAATCTTAAAAAAAAAGGGGGATGAAAGCCAGAGTAGACTATTTCCTCTTGTTTCCATACCATTAAGTTTTCCGGGTACGTAACGATTTAAAGGGTTTTATATACTCCCGTAGAATTTCTCGCTCACGGTCACCTCTCTCCTTTGTCATTCTTCCATCGTTTAAGGGGAAATAGGGTTAGGACAGCGTTTTCTCAATGATTTTCATGAATTTTTTTATAGTATAAAAATGAATATAATTTATTGAAACTTTGAGAATCCTTTGTACGTATATCTAAGTATGTACTATAAAATTTTCGAAGAATTTCCGTGAAAAACACCGAAGATATTAGCGAGCCCATATTGCTGGTCACAATCAGACTCAGCAATTTTGCGTACATTCTGGAAGCCGCAATTTTCATCTGAAATCAAACGAGGTTGGAATTTACTTCAATTATATGTCTCTCTTCTATATGAACCTAAATGCTATAAAAAAAATAGAAAATTGAATTTTTTACAGGGGTCAAAACAAAAAAGTTTCACTAACAATTTTTTAAATTAAAAAAAAATCAATTTTTTGAACCGTCCAACCCTATTTCCGCCCTTAAACGCTATAATTTCCGACGAATTATCCCTCGCTATCTACGTGCGCCACATGATCCTTCTCGACAATGTCCTCTCTGTCTCGATGATCGCGTTTTCATTCCCTCTCATCCGCTACCCCACAAAACCATCCCTTCTCTGTACTCTTCCCGATGCGCAAACCTATTTATATCTCTATTGGATACAGTGAACTATCGATAAAAATCTCGTATATCCTGTGCAAGATAACCCTCCTACGTATTGCATAAAATGAATAACCGTACATACAGCAATCTCTTTCTCTCTCTGTAAATAGACAGGCGACGTTATCGGTACAGATATACGAATGGATTTAGCCGTCGGGGGTGTAATCGAGAATTCCTCGTCGAAGTTCACGTTGTTATAGTTATGAATTTCGAAACTCCACGACAGGGTAGCGTACAGCCCGGTATACGATACTTCGAGGAGCTCTACTATGCTCACTAAGACTGAGGGGGTTGTGTGTTACTCGCACTTGCCTCCACATTCTCGTTCTTCATCTCCGAGTTGCACAATAATTATGCCGATCGTTGGTGCCCGGGTAATACACCCCATAGAGCCCAGGTGCGCTAAGATTAGTGGTAGGAGGAGGGTGGTTGGTTAACGTAAAGGTCGCGTTGGGTTTCCTTCTGTTGCTCGCGTATAGAGAGAAAGATGTCCGTTCCGGAACGTTCGTGCCACGACCCTACATCTCTCTACTCCCTTCCCGCCATCGCTCGTCTCTTTTTCAACCCTCTAACCCCCTTTACACGTTGGAACTCACCCAGCCTCCTCGAAACGTTCACCAATAAGGAACGGCAAGATTCGCAAGGGTACGAAGGACCAGGGGTTAAGGCGGGGGATGAATGAGGGTGAAATAATTGTCGGAACGCGTGACTCTCGTGCCAAGCATATCAACCTCTCTCTCTCCTCCTCTTATTCTTAAGTAGAGGACGAAGAGGGGGAAAGAGGACTCCAGAACCACCGCAATGCACCCATAAACTTAATGCTCCGCTGGCGAGCCCGCAGCCATATCCCTAGCATGGTTTTCAAACTCTACCCCTCTCCGATCTCCACTCTCATCCCCCAAGCATTTCCGACCGAATCCCCATTCAGGCTCCCCTTATATCCCGACGTAGCCACTGTGTGGCCCGATACGATAGCGTCTTTGTAGTGTACTTGTGAACTGTTACCGGTACTCCGGTACTCCACTATATTCCAGTTTACGGCCACCATAACTAATACCGTATCGGATGTAACCGGGAACTAAATTGACATTTTGTTACCATACGTATCCTGGCGTTACCTTTCGCCTGTTTATAAATATGGCCATTTTTTTTCTTTCCGTACTCACCCTCGCTCGTAATGCTGCTCGGGGTTCTTCTAGCTTCCACTCGGATGATCCGACAGCTTTTTAAATAAGTTGATCTTTCGTTTTTTCATTTTTTTTTTTTTGATTTTATTTCGAACACATCGAATACTTGAATTATCAATTAAGGCCGTAGTCTGGTCTAGAGCGAGATTTTTGACGTCATTTCTAATGTGCAATAACGTTTAAACCGTTGAAGTTGTCTTGATGAAAATTTACACGTGCATTTATTGATCCTTAGAGAATACTTGTACATTTAAAAAAAAAATTATTTTAAATATTTTCATGTAGTTTTTTGCTTTGTTGCAACATGGTGCGCCGAAATCGGCGCCCACTCTGCACGTTGTTGTATGCATCTGAAAAAAAAAAATATATATATATTCTCAATCTGTATGAGTATTCTGAGCACTGGTAGCAGAATTGGTACTTAAAAAAAAATTTTATTGAGTCGAACAATAATTTTGCCGACATTTTATAACTCGTCGAATAATGAAATATCATTAATGAAAGTTCAACAGGCCGCCATTTTGTCAAAAAATTTTTTTAGGTACCAATTCTGCTACCAGTGCTCAGAATACTCATACAGATTGAGAATATATATATATTTTTTTTTTCAGATGCATACAACATCGTCCAGAGTGGGCGCCGATTTCGGCGCACCATGTTGCAACAAGGCAAAAAACTACATGAAAATATTTGAAATAATTTTTTTTTTTAATGTACAAGTATTCTCTAAGGATAAATAAATGCACGTGAGAATTTTCATCAAGACAACTTCAACGGTTTAAACGTTATTGCACATTAGAAATGACGTCAAAAATCTCGCTCTAGACCAGACTTTATTTTGCGATTTTTTTTTTCAAATATGGATTGAGCAATTTTATTCGAACCTTTTGTACATTATTGAGCATACTTTTGACAATTTTGTGTAATTTTTTCATGCAGAAATATTGAAGCATAAGCCCGTAACAGAGCTTCCCCCAGAACGTTTTGGAAAAAAAACAATTTGCAGTGTTCACTATAACTCGGCCGGAAATTATCTGAAAATGAAAAACCATGAAAATTTAGTCAAATTATAATCAAATCTTCCCCCCAACGTTCTCTGATAATTTTTTTTTTCATTTAAACATTTTTGGCGGCCATCCAAAGTGTGAACTGTTATTTTCCACGAAAAATTCCGCCATTTTGTGGGTGGGAAACACCCTTAATGTAAAAAAAAAAAAATTTAACTAAACGTTGGGGGGAGGTATTTTATATGTAGAAAATGTGTACAAAGTTTGAGATGAATCGGTCAAGTAGTTTTTAAATGGCAGTGAACACGGACTTTGAAAAAGTAGTTTTGAGAAAAACGCGTCTAAAGTTTATGAAGTAAAACAGTGAAGAAAATTTTTTTTTTTTTCCAACTTACACAGAATCATCGATTCCAGCTCGTTTCTTCTTTTAAAAAATTGTAGTGTATAGTATACACTATATACTATATACACAATAGCAATGAATAAACTGTATACCTGTTCGACAGCTGCACTGCTAGCCCGACCGCCCGCAGCTGTTAGAGGTATAGCGTTAAAGGCCAGGAGATAAATACGACAATAACTTCAAGAATATTGCTTAGATCGGTTTAAAATTTTAAGGACATATTCTTGAAATGTTAAACAATAAGATAAGACAAAAAAAAATTCGATTTTCGAAAGTGAAAACCCTTACCTCGCCCTTAAAAAGAATTATTCTTCGTTACGAAAAATCATTTCAAATAATACTTGAATCATTTTTTTCCGGGCTATAATGTTAGTGTTGCTTAATTACCAACGTGAGATGTCAGACGTTACACATCATATGCGACTACTGTCAGGGTCGCTTAGTTTTTTTTTTCCATCGCCGCAACGTCAACTTGTCTACAATGAAACATTGTCCGTGATGTATGATATCGAATGGCGATGAGGGGTGGCCCGGGGGTTGGTGGAAAGAAAGGCTGTCGGATAATCTTTTGATCAATCGTTTGATGTTACGATATCCGTGATGGATTTTCAATGAGTCTCGCAGACATTCTCGCTATATGACTGGAAAAAGACTGGAACAAAGAATGCAACGTCGTCTATTGGAGTCTCTCTCTCTCTTCTCTCTCTTTACATCAGTAGCAATATCGTGTCACAAAGTGGTCGAGACTCAAAGGGGCGCGAGGGGCAAAAAGGTTTTTGTAGGCGGACGACGATCCCGCAAAGATTGCGAGACTGGTGTCAGATGAAGGGAGGATGCTGCAGGAAATAAATAGAAAAACTAAAATTGCTCAACACTTATTTGCGTTGGTTATATGTCTGTATATTTATGTCGGTACTCGATAGCGTTGAGAGAAGCGACGCTTCTTCATCGTGGTCGCGAGGACTTTAAGTCGCACGGAACGCGAGTACTGCTGAGAGATCTCGCGACAGCCAATATCTCATCTTCACTTCTCATTTTCTCCGCCTTTTTCTACACCAGCAAAAAGAAAAAAACAACTTTTCAACTTTGCACTTGAGTTTCTCAGTCACCAATAAACTCTGAAATATACAAGTCGTTTGAACGCATTTCTCGTTGACTCGTCGGGCAAAAAAAAAGAGCCTACCATTTCTTTTTGTTTCCCGATCGCACCCCCGGCAAACATTCGTCCTATAAGAAGAGCGTGAAGGGTGGAATAGCTTTTTATTGCCAACAATGAAACGTGAGAGAAGCGAATGGGGAACAAAGGTTGACACAACATTCTGATGGACTGTATTGTACAATGTATATAATAATAATATTTCGACGAAATTTAACGGCAAGTTAAATTTGCACGCGTCATACCCAGAGCTCTTCCGTGGCCTCTCTCGGCTTTCACTTTGAACACGTCAACCCAAACGACTACGTCGTGCTTCCGGTTCTTGGTCCTGTCAGCGATGGGAGAGAGAGAGTGAGAGAGAGAAGGCGCGAGAACTCTTGGTAACTCCTCAGCAACGTAAGATCCCCGGGTATACCTAAGTAGCTTCACTGACTCCCTTTTCCCGGGAAGTAGTCGGAGTTGGAATTGTACTCCAGAGTATAGAGTGGCTTTCTCTTCCTCTTCGCCTCTTCTTCCGTCCTTAATTCCTCTCGCATGCTCTTTGTCTCATTTCTCTATAGTAATTCCAACGGTTAGCCTCTTTTTTCCCCCCCGAGTTATTGCGGTGACTCTCGGCGTAACAGTAAACTTTTCCAGTTTCTCTGTAATTGTCGGGCTGGAAAAGTAAATCTCTCTCTCTCTCTCGCTGTTGAATTGACTACACAAACGGCAATTAAAATCGTTTGATGCGAGACGAATAAAAGTACAGCCCGAATGAATCACATACACGTGTTCAAAGGATATTGTAAAATTTACTCATTTTTTTATTATTCTTGGCAGATGTGGCGTTTAAGGGAGGAAATAGGGTTAGGACAGCGTTTTCTCAATGATTTTCATGAATTTTTTTATAGTATAAAAAATGAATATAATTTATTGAAACTTTGAGAATATTTTATACATATACTTAATTCATGAAAATCATTGAGAAAACGCTGTCCTAACCCTATTTCCCCCCTTAATGGCTTATAACAATAGAACGAGTCGGAATTTTCATTTACAATTTTGGAAACATATCTTTATTGAAAAATATGTTCCCAAAATTTTACATGAAAATTCCGAGTTTTACTAACAATTTATGAAATAAAAAAAAATCGATTTTTTGAACCGTCTAACCCTATTTCCTCCCTTAAGGGCTCACGTATTCCTGCGCGCGCTGAAAAAGGAATATTTTATACATATACTTAATTCATGAAAATCATTGAGAAAACGCTGTCCTAACCCTATTTCCCCCCTTAATGGCTTATAACAATAGAACGAGTCGGAATTTTCATTTACAATTTTGGAAACATATCTTTATTGAAAAATATGTTCCCAAAATTTTACATGAAAATTCCGAGTTTTACTAACAATTTATGAAATAAAAAAAAAAATCGATTTTTTGAACCGTCCAACCCTATTTCCTCCCTTAAGGGCTCACGTATCCCTGCGCGCGCTGAAAACCGATTAAATTTGAAAAATTATTATAAATGTTATATGGTGAAAAAAAAATTAAATTGTTCATTTCATATTTTTTATTAACTGTTCAACTATGAGAAAATAAATTTTGTTAATTTTTTTCAAATATTAGCATTTTTTTTACGGGTACCTGGTAAAATACGGGAATCTAGTAAAATAATGTGTTAGTATTGGTATGTCGGAGGGAATTTTTGTTTTTCTTCAAAATAAAGAAATTACAATATTTCAAACTTTAATATAGAATTTAAAAAAAAAATTAGTATTTAATAATTCATAAAAAATTGTCCAATTCAAAAATGAAAAAAAAAACCTCTCGTCAGACTATAGAGAAAATAATTATCAAGATTTAAAAAAAAAAAGTTGAAGAATATTAAAAATTGTCTGAGTTATCGTGCTGACAATATCTAAAAACATACTTTTGAGAAAAATGCGTTTAAATAATGTTAATTTTTTTCTTTTGATTTTTAAATTTTTTATCTTATAATTGAAAAATTAATAAAAAATGTGAAGTGAACAATTTAATTGTTTTTTTCACCAATAACCTTTATAACAATTTTTCAAATTTACTCGGGTTTTCAGCGCGCGGGTTATGTGAGCCCTTAAAGAATGTGTCATAGATAGAAAATTCTTTCGGGAAAAATTTCCAACTAGAATTCTCAACGGAAAACGTTCTTGAGCAATTTTGGATGGAAATTGTTCGGTTCCTCGTCGTAAAATTCTCGTAGAATTATCGTAAAAATACTGAACGATATAGATAGACGAATAGTGATTTCCGCAAAATGACGAAAGAGCACGCCTAGCCACGGCCAATATCTCTTTCAAGCATTGAAAGATGAAGTTTAGTGGATGAGAAAATTTCGATTGCTGATATCAAACAGAACGCGGATGGGCGGTGGAGTTTTTAAATTCCTAAAGTTTTCGACGAGAGAACCTCTCTTCCGTGGTTCAATTTTCTTTCCACTTTCTCCCCCCCCCCCCCCCCCCCTCTCTCGTGTTTCGTACTTTTTCCTCGTCCCTAACTCCTTGACTACTGTCAGACGGCGTTTGATTTTTATCGACGGTAGTTCACGTTTTTATATCGTATCTCTCTCGTCAAAATGGTAAGTGGAATAAAAGTTCGGGGATCAGGAATGTTTTTTTTTTCTTCTTTCTCTCTCTCTCTCTCTCTCTCACCCTGTCTCTCGTATAGATGAAGAATCTTGGAACATTTATCGTGCATGGGGCTTCATTCTTGGCGAGTATCAGGCATTCGAGGTTCGAGGTTTATCGATCAAGTTCGATATTGAGGAAAATTCAATTCATTTGAATTTTTAGGACGCGCACTATAATGAAAGTCTCAGAGAGAACGAGGATGATAGAGAGAGAGAGAGAGAGAGAGAGAGAGAGAGAGAGAGAGAGAGAGTGAGTATGTATAAATTTGCGCGTGCAGTGGTAGAATCCAGCGATGTTCTCTCGAATAGGATTTTTTTTCTGAGCTTATAGAAGCAGCTAGTGGAGAAGCGTATATGGTAATGTGATGGATGCAGGAGAAGTAGAGCGAGCCAAGGCGACTTGGCTATCTGCTGGTAATGATGAATTTTCATCTTTTGTTTCGAATTTTTTCATATTACGACATTTCGGACATGGTGAATTTAGGAAGTTGCTCGTGTTTCCTCGGGATAAAAAGAAATCTCACTACTACAATAAAGCTGGAGATTTAGTTTGTTCGTCTGTTTGTTTGAACGCGCTAATCTCAGGAAATACTAATCCGATTTGAAAAATTCTTTTTGCATTAGATAGCCCATTTATTCAGGAAGGTTTTACGCTATATAACTTTATGCTATGAGCTTAATGGGTGAAATAAAGTTAGGACAGCGTTTTCTCAATGATTTTCATCATTTTTTTATAGTATAAAAAATGAATATAATTTATTGAAACTTTGAGAATATTTTATACATATATTTAAGTATATACTATAAAATATTAACGACCCCATATTGCAGGTCGCAATCAGACTCAGCATTTTGCGTACATTCTGGAAGCTGCAATTTTCATCTGAAATCAAACGAGGTTGGAATTTACTTTTATTATATGTCTCTCTTCTATATGAACCTAAATGCTATCAAAAAAATAGAAAATTGAATTTTTTACAGGGGTCAAAACGAAAAAGCATGATTTTTTGCCATTTTTTACAACTTTGATTGCAAAAAAAAATTATTTTAAATAATGATAATATTCCGATTTTAGGTTCATATAGAGCGCAATACTATGAAGAAAGTAACTGCCAATTTTCAAAACGATTGGTTGAAGACTTTTCAAACTAGCGTGCAGGCAAGTTAAAAAAAAGTCGTTTTCAGAAAAACGCGTTTGAAAAAATAGTACCAAGAAAAACAAGCAATATGGGGTCGCTAATATTTTATAGTATATACTTAAATATATGTATAAAATATTCTCAAAGTTTCAATAAATTATATTCATTTTTTATACTATAAAAAAATTCATGAATATTATTGAGAAAAAGCTGTCCTAACCCTATTTCCCCCCTTAATGGCTTATAACAATAGAACGAGTCGGAATTTTCATTCAAAATTTTGGGAACATATTTTTCAATAGTTTTACTAACAATTTATGGAATAAAAAAAAAAATCGATTTTTTGAACCGTCTAACCCTATTTCCCCCCTTAAGCAGCGGCGGCGCGTCGAATCGGGGGATGGAAATTTAACGCGGGTGAAACCGCGGGGTGCAGCTAATCTTTTATAAAAATTATAAGATGCTTATGCTGATCACCGAAAACCGCAAATCTCTATGAACTGCAGGGAGAAAGTTTAAATGTAATATCGTAATAAAACAAAATTTTGATTCGTCTCGATGCCCGCAAGGTATTTCACATTTTCACACATTTCTATATCTCTCACGGGTTTGGTCGTTTCTCTCCTATTTTTTTCTTCTTTTTCAAATCCCCGACGAGACATATCTTTTTCGCTCTCTTTCTCTCTCAGGTCACATCGATGCAGTTGAACGCGTTGCCGTCAATCAACTACGAGCTCCACCCTCGCGAGCTCCACCGTCTCTCGCGTCCTCCGGGCGTTCGCTCGACCTTTGTCCTCGATGTGTATGTATCTTCACCCTCGCTCTCTTTCCCCATCTATCCCGCGGCCCCCACCTCCTCCCACACCTTTCGCTCACACCTTTTGTCATAGGGAGAACAAAACGCATGTAAATTGGCAGACCGACCAATGGAAATAACCCGATCTCTCTCATATTCATCCCTTCACTTCTAACCCACCCCACAGTCTATTCCTCTTTACTCCTATACAGCAAACTCTCCCTCTCGTACACGTACACTTCCGTATCTCGATATTTTCGCATTGTCGAAGTAAACAATAGGTAAATAAAGAGAAAAAAAAAGCGACGAAAGTGCAGAATAGGTTTGGATAAATCTAACGAAAGTTATTTAAAAATAAAAATGATTATTATGGAGGAGATTCTAACGGGACAATTATCATACTTTTGAGTGGTCCACCGATCCCATTTCCTCGTGGCATTTCAAACCTCTAAACAAATTGCTCTTTTACCTTACGATTGAAATGTTCCGTGGGACAATCTCGAAACCATCGAAAGTCCCCAAGATAGATTCGCCACTTTGACCGCGGCGCGGCTACTTTCACCCTCCAGAAACAAGATAGCCCCCGCGATTTCCTACTAATATATACCCTCTCGGACACGGATATCCGCGGAGAGCTATTCGGAGATAGAGGTCGAGCTGCGAAGTGCTAAGAACGCGTCCCACCTCCATCTCTCTTCCTATTCCCGTGTACAAGAGCAAATGTAGCAGAGAGGACGAGGCCAGTGCGAGAGCATAAGGAGAAACGAGAGAAGTCCGCTTTTACCCAAGACTCACTAATCCACATCCAATTGGTTTGAGTGGTTTCAATTATGCTAATGAGATTCGAGACCCTCCCTGGTGCTCGTACACACGGACGTCTTAGACCACTGCCACCATCGCATATATTCAGTACCGAATCAGCATTCGCGCACGTATATAAACGTACGTTTTCGGAGAAAGAAGAGGAATCACGAAGTTGAGCTTTTCGTGTAGCTTATCCAGAGGTCTAGAGATCTCTCTGTAACATCGAAGAACGATTTCCCAAGACCACAAATTACGTTACATTGTGTTGTTTGTGTTGTTGTTGTCGTTGCGTTTTCTCGAATCAATCGAGACAAATCTGTTCTTTACGGAAGGAGTAGACGAAAGAAATTCGTGGCGGATCAACGATCGTTAAAATGAATCGTGCAAACACGGTACAATGGACGAAACGGCACTCCAGCAGCAAAAGTATTACTCACGTTCACACCCTTTCGAGTTTTATACTCGTTTCGTGACTCTCTCGTGGTATATACTCGATACGCCATTATCTTTGTACTGTAATCTGTACGATAGGTACAGTGCGTTTGACCCGGCACGCAGAACATCAACGGTTTCATCCAAGCACGTACTCTTCTTCTTCTTTATCTTCTTCTTCTTCTTATTTTTCTTCTTCATCTTCTACTTCACACAGATATATATATAGTATATTGTAAAGAAATTGCGGGATACAAGTATAGGATGTTGCGACACTTTGGAAGAAACATTAATTCGTGAATTTTTTAAGTTAGAGAGAGAGAGAGTATCGCGGGGCCTCGGGTGACGACGATTCCGAGAGAGAGGTTTCTCGCGGTAGAGCCACGGATAGAAGCGAGGAGAATGCCTGGGGGAGAGGACGATAATAATCGGAGAGAAGAGTTCAAAGCGGTATAAATTGTTCGTCGCGTTGGGAAACATCACGGAAATCCCTTGCACACCAAAGTGGACGAAATCATCTTGTTTTACAAATAAACGTGTCCTTTGCGAAGGGAGGAAGTTTCGACGCCCGTCATCATACCATTCTCTGGCACGCATAGAAGCGTTAAGGGCGGGGTAAGGGTTTTCACTTTCGAAAAATCGAAATTTTTTTTTTTGTCTTATCTTATTGTTTAACATTTCAAGAATATGTCCTTAAAATTTTAAACCGATCTAAGCAATATTCTTGAAGTTATTGTCTTATTAATCTCCTGGCCTTTAACGCTATACCTCTAACAGCTGCGGGCGGTCGGGCTACCAGTGCAGCTGTCGAACAGGTATACAGTTTATTCATTGCTATTGTGTATATAGTATATAGTGTATACTATACACGACAATATTTTAAAAGAAGAAACGAGCTGGAATCGATGATTCTGTGTAAGTTGGAAAAAAAAAAAATTTTCTTCACTTTTTTACTTCATAAACTTTAGACGCGTTTTTCTCAAAACTACTTTTTCAAAGTCCGTGTTCACTGCCATTTAAAAACTACTTGACCCATTCATTTCAAACTTTGTACACATTTTCTACATATAAAATACTTCCCCCCAACGTTTAGTTAAATTTTTTTTTTTCACATTAAGGGTGTTTCCCACCCACAAAATGGCGGAATTTTTCGTGGAAAATAACAGTTCACACTTTAGATGGCCGCCAAAAATGTTTAAATAAAAAAAAAAATTATCAGAGAACGTTGGGGGGAAGATTCGATTATGATTTGACTAAATTTTTATGGTTTTTCATTTTCAGATAATTTCCGGCCGAGTTATAGTGAACACCGCAAATTGTTTTTTTTCCAAGACGTTCTGGGGCGAAGCTCTGTTACAGGCTTATGCTTCAATATTTCTGCATGAAAAAATTACACAACATTGTCAAAAGTATGCTCAATAATGTAAAAAAGGTTCGAATAAAATTGCTCAATCCGTATTTGAGAAAAAAAATCGCAAAAAAAGTGTTTTTTTTTAACGCTGAAACCCTTACCCCTCCCTTAATACATTATGTACTTTGTGTAGTTTATATCAAATGTGCATGATTTTTTGTGGATTTATGTGTGAATACGTGTAATCATTTCTTTGTCATATATGGGTGAGCAAATATGGGATTTTGAAAAACGATGGTAAATAATTTTTCAACCGAATAAAAATTATGTTCATGTAAAATAAAAAAAGATTATTACAATATGTACTTTCCCCAAGATGATGTGCTAAGCGAACTTACCGGTCAAGATCCAACGGCCCCCCACAGCCCACCCCTTCGCTCCACCTTTCTCTTTCTCTGTTCCTCTCTCTTTGAGTCTCAGTATCCAGCCCTCAAGACAACCACTTACAGAAACGATTCCCCATAAGTGGATAATGAGAAATCGTTAAACTGGTTTCTAGTCGCCGCCGCCACTTTTGCTGAGAGATCGTTCGCGGGCGAGAGAACGCAGCGGCTGGCAAAAGTGCCGACCGTGGTAGGGCCTCGATCTCGGTGCGAAATCGACACCCGCCCCCTCGTACACCGAAGCTCTCTTATGTGTGAAAGAGATTCCCGATTTTTAGTCTTTTTCTACGTTCTTTCTCTCTCTCTCTCGACTTCTCACGTTTTCCATCTTTTCTTCCGATCTTCAGTCGCTCTTTTTTTTTTATTATCCATCGTGTATGCCCCCAAGGGTCCAACCCTTTCGCGGTCAAACGGGCTATATCAGGAAGAAAAAGCATTGTTAAAAGTGCTGATTCAGCTAAACGGCGAATGGAACTTTGAGACGATCGTGCTTTTTTCTCTCTTTTTTTCCTCACGAATTCAATGATTCACTCGTTACGATGTCAGGAAATTGAACTTCGTTACGGTATTACATATCCGTTGGTTAATAAAAGTTATTGTTTCATTTTTCATTCAACTTCCTTTTCTGCTGGTTTTTTTTTTTTTTTTTTTTTCCACTTATATTTGCGTGCACGTTTCGCAAACTGACTTTGGTCACGGACACCACCCACGCGATCGTAAACTCCCGTACGAGCGGGTTTACATATCGCCCGAGCACATGTAAAACGGTAATTGTGAGGACTTATAAGCGGTGTAATGCCGAGCACTCTCTTCGCGTCATCTCGCCCTCATGCCCGTATAGTTACAACCGTGAATGATAAGTCACGGTGTGGTGGAGTCGC
Source organism: Oxytorus armatus (assembly GCA_958009045.1). Taxonomy (NCBI): domain Eukaryota; kingdom Metazoa; phylum Arthropoda; class Insecta; order Hymenoptera; family Ichneumonidae; genus Oxytorus; species Oxytorus armatus. The sequence continues at coordinate 14,514,336 of OY253756.1, forward strand.
GATTTCTCGAAGTACCGGAAAATAATACACCCAACTCCTCTTCGCGTCTTTTATGATTTCGCTTTTTTATTCGGCTTTTCTTTTTCCCCCGTACACTGACACACACGCCCGGAGACAATGATACACAAGTACGTTGCCACACAGTTGTCTATCGTGCATTGGATTACCCACGGGGAAACGCGAAGTTTTGCTCTCGCGTGTGTATGTCTCGCCGTTAACGAGCACCTACGCGCATCTCTTAGCCGCGCGACACTCTTAAAAACAAAACCGCAGCCTCCGACGAGGCGGGCGAACTCTTAGTCGCGAGAAATTCAGTTAATAAATGTTTTTTATACGTTTTCTTTTTCATATACTTATTTTTTATTCAACGGGGAACAGTCCTAAATGTCCGCCGGTTTACAATCTACTGCAATGATTAACTGCTCGCATTACGCTGCGCTCGCTGAAAACCAAGTACATTTGAAAAATTATTATAAAGGTTATGTGGTGGAAAAGAAAGTAAATTGTTGATTTTACAATTTTTATTAACTTTTCAGCTATGAGAAAAAAAATTGAAAACATTTTATTTCTTTAATATTGACATTATTTTTTACCGGGACGAATGGACAATCGATGAAAACCATGACGCCTACTTGTCGACGTCATAACTTCACGAAAAATTATCCAATCTGCAAAAATAAAATAGAATCTAGTAAACTAATGTCGTAGTAATAGTCTGACGGAGGGAATTCTTTTTTTTTTTCAAAAATAAAGAAATTACAGTATTTCAAACTTTAGTGTGTACTTTAGTGTGACGGTTCAAAAAATCGATTTTTTTTTATTTCATAAACTGTTAGTAAAACTATTGAAAAATATGTTCCGAAGATTTTGAATGAAAATTCCGACTCGTTCTATTGTTATAAGCCATTAAGGGAGGAAATAGGGCTAGGACAGTGTTTTCTCAATGATTTTCATGAATTTTTTTATAGTATAAAAAATGAATAAAATTTATTGAAACTTTGAGAATATTTTATACATATATTTAAGTATATACTATAAAATTTTTATACATATATTTAAGTATATACTATAAAATATTAGCGACCCCATATTGCTTGTTTTTCTTGGTACTATTTTTTCAAATGCGTTTTTCTGAAAACGCCTTTTTTTGAACTTACGTACACGCTAGTTTGAAAAGTTTTCAACCAATCGTTTTGAAAATTGGCAGTTACTTTCTTCATAGTATTGCGCTCTATATGAACCTAAAATCGGAATATTATCATTATTTTAAATAATTTTTTTTTTGCAAATAAAGTTCTAAAAAAAGACAAAAAATCATGCTTTTTTGTTTTGACCCCTGTAAAAAATTCAATTTTCTATTTTTTTGATAGCATTTAGGTTCGTATGGAAGAGTGACATATAATAAAAGTAAATTCCAACCTCGTTTGATTTCAGATGAAAATTGCGGCTTCCAGAATGTACGCAAAATGCTGAATCTGATTGTGACCTGCAATATGGGGTCGCTAATATTTTATAGTATATAATTAAATATATGTATACAAATTTTATAGTATATACTTAAATATATGTATAAAATATTCTCAAAGTTTCAATAAATTATATTCATTTTTTATACTATAAGAAAATTCATGAAAATCATTGAGAAAACGCTGACCTAACTCAATTTCCCTCCTTAAGAAAAAAAAATGTGTGCTTAATAATTTATAAAAAATTGTCCAACCAAAATATTAAAAAAACCGCCCCGTCAGACTATAAAGAAAATAATTATCACGATAAAGAAAAAAAAAAAAATTAAAAAATACTAAAAATTGACTGAGTTATCGTGCTGACACTGTCCAAAAAAAAAGTTTCGAGAAAAACGCGTTTAAAGTTTCTGGTAGCTACAACGTGAACCCGATGTCCGAAGTTGTTTTTCTTTTAATTCTTAAAAGGATAAAGAATTAAAATTCGGTAAAAAAGAACTAGATTTTTTGAAAAATTCAGGGGTATGTGAGCTCTGGATTAAAGAACTTTGGATATTCAAACTTCATTAGTGTTTCGACAAGGGTTGTCCCCTTAACGAAATAAATTTACAATAAATAATATTACACATTGAGTGATAGGAATTAATGATAATAATAATTATCAACTATCGTTGGAGCAAATGAGATGCGTATGATTTATGCATGATACACGATGATTTGTGTAGAACCGTAAGGTTTTATATGTATATAAACATAGAGAAAGAGAGAGAGAGAGAGAGAGAGGCGTGTATGGCTCGTCAATTTCGGTGGATCAATGGTTAAATTATACATCGTGGGCCAATGCGGTTGCCGTGAGAGGGGTTTGTATAACATAAGCCCAGAGTGGAGGAAGTGCATCAGTGCAAGTGTTCAACGGTTGATACGCTTGTATACATATATTATACCGGTTATAGATATCCTCCCCGTTGCTGCTGTTGATATATATATCACGTCGAACGAAACGAAAGCGTCCGCGGGCTTTCGAAAGCCCGCCCGTTTCGGCGCTAGCCTCCCCCCCTCGAGATTCGTTTTCCCTATCCGAATTATGCGAAACTAGTTCCTGAGGGTAGTTTCCAATTTGCGCTGGGAGGCCGAGGTCCGATACGGGATCGAATCTCGATTAATTGCTGCTCAGTTCGCGAGCTCTCCTCTCGCTTCGTCAGAGAATTTATGCATATATATAGATATATTACAGTTCGCGTCTCTACAGATCTATATACACACACACATATGTATATATCTTTTAGAGCTTTCACGATGCTCGGGTGTACGGTGCCCGATACATACGTTCGTGCGATCGGCAGACAAATTTCATTGCACCAATCCCCGCTCGTGCGATTTCACAATATGTACAAAGCGTTTTGGCGCGATGGTAACCGGTGTGTATACCAGAAACGTAGTATCGGCCGTAGTTTAATCGAAAAGAAACCTGGAGGAGCCGGCAAACGTGAATTTTCAAGTGGATTTTACGCGGGAAATACTGATAAACAAAAAAAAAAGACAGCAGGACATGAGAAGAAGAAAGAGAGAGAGAAAAAGATAGAGAAATCGGGCATATCGAACTCCGGTGTCTGATTGCTAGAAAACGATTTACAGTGCCAATTCGACGGCTGTCGATGAAACTCTATTAAAATCGGAAACGCTGAAAATAGATCAAGAGCCATGATCGAAATTGTATCCAGTCGAGTGTCTCCTGGCGAACGTGTTAACGTGGACCATTTTACTCGTCGCTTTTTACCGACGATAAATAATTTATTTATATTTGAGTTCACCGGGGCACAGTGGTAAACTCGCGGATTGATAATATTAATTCATTATCGAATGTTACTCTCGGACGTTGGCTCGCAGGATTAGTCCTCGATTAGTTAAACCAACGAATACCGAAGGCTTTTCGGTTCTATTAGATAAGTGCTTTGCCGGGCGTAGACACTCGTCTGACTCTTGCCCGGACGCGACTCTCCGGGTTGCAGTTTGGGATAGGTCAGTTTGGTTTGAAACCCTGGACGAGAGAGCGAGTTTCCGTCCGACTGATTTTCACCCTCCAGCCCTCCAGTCCTTCATCCCCCCCCGCGTGAGCGCAGTTTCACTCGTCGATTCTCTCACCGGGTTCATCCTTTTCCAACAATCTCCTTGTCCCCTCTCCCTGCCAATTCTCGGCCTTTTCATCATCCCCCCCCCCAAGAGTACATACACAGATCGGATCAATCTTCGTTTGTCTGATGCTCATCGCCTCCGCGGGACTCGCCGCTGCTGAGTCTAGAGGAGGCCAACCCACACCGCAACGTACGGCCGTTATACAACCCCCCCCACGTACCCTCTTCGCAAAGTCTGTCGATGGCTAACCGGTGAGTTTACCTTTCAATTAATCGGCCGACGTAGCGAGAGTACCCGCGCGCTTCTAACTACCAACCATGGAGCCATTATCCACTAGAGGAAATAATTGGAATCGCGTTAGTTATATATACTCGAATATGCTTCCCTTAACTACCATCCAACCCACCCGTTCTTTTTCCCCTTTCGACAAATTCCCTCGTGCTCTTTCTTTCGTTATTCTCGTTTATATCAAGATTAGATAATACAACTTCGTCTCATTCCTAAACCAATAATAATGGGTAGCCTGACACGAAATATTGATGATGGTGAAGGTTGCATCGTTGGAATGCAACGAAAATGGGTTTTTTAAATCTTAATTTTCCGGTATTGCTCTCGCTTTTCTTGACCATTTAGGCCCAGATCCTGAAGGCCGTAGTCTGGTCTAGAGCGAGATTTTTGACGTCATTTCTAATGTGCAATAACGTTTAAACTGTTGAAGTTGGCTTGATGAAAATTTACACGTGCATTTATTGATCCTTAGAGAATACTTGTATATTAAAAAAAAAAATTATTTTAAATATTTTCATGTAGTTTTTTGCCTTGTTGCAACATGGTGCGCCGAAATCGGCGCCCACTCTCGACGATGTTGTATGCATCTGAAAAAAAAAAATATATATATTCTCTAGGGTGGTTCTTAATTTAGTGATGTTGGAAATTCTTTGGTATTGTTCCTCAAAAGTAATCAACATATCTAGAAAAAAAATTGGGCGCAAGCGGAACTTTGTCCAATAATTCTAACCCACCCCACCGAGCTGTCGAATTTTTATATGAAAAAATGCATGCATTCAAAATTTTGTTAAGAAAATTGTTTATTATTTCAAAACTATTTATGATAAAAGAATTTTATATAACGTTCTTGTAGGAAATATAATGCTCTACAAAAAAGGTATCTTGTGAAATTCTCGTAAATCTAATATTTATCACGTAATTAGCAAAAAACTGTCATCATTTATTCCAAAAGTCGATCATTATGGTCAAAACAGGAGTTTGACGTCGAATAGCTGCAATTTATTTTTCGTATGTATATAAGATTATGAAGAAATACGTAGCGTACTCAACAATGAAATGTAAACAATATTCAAATTTTCAATTTTATCAATTTTATTGTGAATTATAATGAATGATGTCATATATTTTTAAAATCAACTTACAATAATGAATTACATCGGTTGGAGCAAAGTTGCTTTGTTAATATCAGGATATTTTTTTTTTATATTCTTCAATTATTTGTACAATGAATTGTTTCTGATCTTCATCATAAGTGAGACGATCATTGTACTCTGTAATAAGTTTCACTCCTCTTTCTGCAACATCGTTAACCACTTTAATTCCTTTAACTATTTTTGAGCCTTGTAAATAATTTTCATTAGAAATCCACTCGCTCACATCGATATCAAAAAATGAGGAGTTGATTTCAAATCTTTCGAAAGAAGCCATCGATTTGGAACTGATAAAGAAATCAATGTCCTTATCGATCAAAGAAGAAAAATTTATCATGAATGATAATAAAATTGATAAAATTGAAAATTTAAATATCGTTTACATACTGTTATTGAGTGCACTACGTATCTCTTCATATTTCTAATTGCATATGAAGAATACATTGCAGTTTTTCGACGCTAAACTCCTGTTTTGGCCATAACGATGGACTTTTGGGATAAATGATGACAGTTTTTTTGCTAATAACGTGATAAATATTAGATTCACAAGAATTTTACAAGATACCTTTTTTGTAGAGCATTAAATTTCCTATAAAAGCACAATGTAAATTTTTTTTATCATAAATAGTTTTGAAATAATAAACAATTTTCTTAACAAAATTTTGAATGCATGCATTTTTTCATATAAAAATTCGACAGCTCGGTGGGGCGGGTTAGAATTATTGGACAAAGTTCCGCTTGCGCCCAATTTTTTTTCTGGATATGTTGATTATTTTCAAGGAACAATACCAAAGAATTTCCAACATCACCAAATTAAGAACCACCCTAATATTCTCAATCTGTATGAGTATTCTGAGCACTGGTAGCAGAATTGGTAGCAGAATTGGTACTTAAAAAATTTGTTATTGAGTCGAACAATAGTTTTGCCGACATTTTATAACTCGTCGAATACCCGAAAATGTATGAAATATCATTAATGAAAGTTCAACAGGCCGCCATTTTGTCAAAAATTTTTTTTGAGTACCAATTCTGCTACCAGTGCTCAGAATACTCATACAGATTGAGAATATACGTAGTTTTTTTTAGATGCATACAACATCGTCCAGAGTGGGCGCCGATTTCGGCGCACCATGTTGCAACACGGCAAAAAACTACATGAAAATATTTAAAATATTTTTTTTTTTTAATGTACAAGTATTCTCTAAGGATCAATAAATGCACGTGTACATTTTCATCAAGACAACTTCTACGGTTTAAACGTTATTGCACATTAGAAATGACGTCCAAAATCTCGCTCTAGACCAGACTACGGCGTTAAAGGAGACCCCAAAAGAACGTTTTAATGATTTTTCTCTTAGAAAATTCAAACTTAAGGAGGATGAATGGTATTAACAAATTTATTTTCGTTGCATTCCAACGATGCAAACTTCAACATTATAAATATTGGAACTTCTGTACGATGCCAAAGTCCGAAAATACATTTGACAACAAAAATACTAGCGTCATCACCAACGGGCAATTGTAATCATAATTATCGGACAGGTTGATTTGAGGTTTGCTGCGAAGTTTCGCCCTCTCTTTCGCTCCCTGACTTTCTCCGGATCGTATATTCAGCCGCGATAATGGAAATGTCTCGTTGACGCAGAGCCCACCTAGTAAATGAGGTATATAACGGTTTCGCGAATGTAATATTCATGAATATTACAGGGAGGTTAATAACATAATTCGTGGGATGAATTATGACCGTGAGAGCTCTTTCGCGAAAGAGGATTGGGAGAGGCGCTTTTGGTTGTTTCACCGGTAAGCTTTATCATCCCCTAACCGCGATATATATTTCATTATAAATAGAGAACCATTTCCAATCCCTTTCGTCTCATCCCGACTGCGCTATTCTTTTTTTCTTTTCTTTTGTTTTTTTTCAAGCCTTTGCCATGTATCGATGGAAACGAGGCTCGAATTTCCTATCAAGAGTGCTTTTGGGAATGCAACATACGACGCCGAGAGAGAGAGACGACGATTCAATTAGTAATCAAGCTCTCCAAGCCCCGTGTATGTTTCAAACGTTCGTCAAACACAAATAATTGTTAGAGCACGAAATTCGGGCTGCACACATATTGCCTCTGTGTGTTTTGTGGGCCGAGCCGTACGGAACCATGCGGTCAGCATCGCCGGGACTAACCCTGCGCGTATAGAGTCAGATTGAACGAATCATCGTGGATATCATTTACCGTGTCTCAATCTCTAGAACGAATACACGAGGTGTGTAAATTAAGTAATGAGACTGGCAACGTGGCGTTCAATCTGGCAACACTTGAGGCGCTGGGCTTGCAGGGGTGGCAGGGGAACATGTGATACGCCTTCAGTACGGGTTTGAACTCGCTCGAGTCATTTGGTTGTCCGTAGCGATTTGTTTTGTCAGTTTTTTCTATTGTGATCTAAAAATGATTGACATCAATTTTGAGCAACGTTGTGCCATCAGGTTTTGTTTCAGACTTGAGCACAGCGCAACGGAAACTCTTGCTAAACTTCAGCAGGCGTAAGGAGACAGTGTTTTGTCAAGAGCCCAGGTTTTTCGGTGGTTTAAGGCATTTTCAGAAGGGAGAGAGTCGATTGAAGATGAACCACGAAGCGGAAAGCCTTCATCTTCAAGAACCGATGAAAATGTCGACAGAATCCGGGATCCGGGAACAAAAATTCTTGATAATTCTTAATCTATAGACATGTCATTCTCGTTGGAACTACTGAAGTTAAGTTTCATGGATAAATAACAAAATGACGGACTCTGGAAAAAAACTTTTTTTTCAAAAGTCCGCCATTTTGTCATTTATCCATGAAATTTAACTTCAGTAGTTCCGACCAGAATGACATGTCTATAGATTAAGAATTATCAAGAATTTTTTATTTCAGATAACATCAAGAGCCAAAATCACCGGGGCCACCCACGCGCTTTTTTTTGGAGGTGCCAACTTCGATGAATAATAATAATAATAATAAACTATTAAATTTAAAAAAAAATGTTTGTTTGTATCTTTAATATGTAAATAAAAACATCCTAAATATCCAAACCGATTCATTTTCATTTTCCTACAAAAAAACGCCCTCCAAAAAAGACACGAAAATCGGCTTAAGTTACGAGACTACTATTTTAAGAAAGCCGAATGGACGGAGTAGCGAATGCAAATTAGCGGCATCTTGATTTTTCGATTTCTTCGACATTATCGTTACGGCATGTCTCTCGTGGATACAGCTCATCGTTACGAAAGCGTCTAATTTACCCTCGTAAAATGGACGCTTCGACGAGAAATAGAGAAAGAAAGATTGAACGCGGCGTCACCTTCTTTCTCTCTCTCGACCTCTCGATGAAGTTTGCCGAGGGATGAAATCCGATCCATGACCCGTGACTTGCCCGCTGGCTTATTAAGCCTATATTAAGTCCCGGACCGTAATAAAATTTTCGTGATAATTAAGACCGATCAATTACAGAGTTAATTACCGGTTGGTTGGTCGGTAGGTGAAACGAGGGAGAGAGTGGGGAAATAACTGAACGCCTTGCGCGGCCCATACCACACACAGAGGGCTCTCGCGATGTCGAGAGAGAATATCGCGTCCTCCCTTAAATCTGCTATCTATAATCCGATGCCGAGGCTCGGATCTCTCCTATCTCTCATTCTCGGTTATCATATACCTTTCCATGTTTCTCATCCTAGAATCGATATCGTCAGGGGAAAATCGGTGGTTGCCTCATTAACGCGGTAGTCTGGTAGCGAGGTTTTTGACGTCATTTCTAATGTGCAATAATTTTTAAACCGTCGAAGTTGTCTTGATGAAAAATTACACGTGCATTTATTGATCCTTAGAGAATACTTGTACGTTAAAAAAAAAAATTATTTTTAATATTTTCATGTAATTTTTTGCCTTGTTGCAACATGGTGCGCCGAAAGCCGCCTCAATCGGCGCCCACTCTGGACGATGTTGTATGCATATGAAAAAAAAAAAATATATATATTCTCAATCTGTATGAGTATTCTGAGCACTGGTAGCAGAATTGATACTTAAAAAAAATTTTTGACAAAATGGCGGCCTGTTGAACTTTCGTTAATGATATTTAATACATTTTCGGGTATTCGACGAGTTATAAAATGTCGGCAAAATTATTGTTCGACTCAATTCTGCTACCAGTCCTCGGAAACAGGCTACCTAAGGTACGTGCAAAATTTGAGCTCGATCGGTCCATTAGTTATCGAGATATCGTGGGCGCCGATTTGAAAAACATAGTTCTGAGATAAACGCGTTCAAAGTTTTGACACCGATCGCGCTACCTGAGCGCGCGGCTTACTTAGAATTTTTATTTCTCGGCTAATTTTCGAAATATCAATAAACGGTTTTCAGGAGCGTATGAAGAAAGGTCTAAGGAATAAGAAAAAGAAAAAAAATCAATTTTTTCAAATTTCTAGACCAGACTACCGCCTTAATGAATAATCGCGGTGAGATAAATGCCATCGATGAAGAAACAACGTTGCATCTCTATCCTTTCGTCCCTTCGATGACATTGGTGGTGAATAGGAAAATTAACAGGACCGTTTAGTTTAATCTCCGCTTTTCCACCGAGGAAAATACCCTTCGGTATTCCTTTCGGTACTTCAAGTGTCGAATCAATGTCGTTAGTAGATAAATGGCCACGGTATTAATCCTAACATGCGTTTTTTTAAATTTAACACTTCCGATTTACAAAATGTCAAACGGGGTGAAATTTTTCTGTCACTCCCAAAACTTGTTCACGTGGAAAAAGTGTCGATGACACGTCGAAAAATCGCAACTTTCCTTCTTTCAGGCGATAAAATATTGCAAAGAAAAAAACTTTACAATTGTGAAATAGCAGCTTCGAGTTTTCATTAACGTAAAAAAGAAGGAAATAACGTTTGCAACGTCACTTTTTTTTTTTCACTGTCTCCCTCCTTTCTCTCTGTGATCTTCATTCCCGACACATTGCGAACTCTCTTTCTTTTTCGATTCTCAGTGCCTTTCAGCGCCAAAGCCTGCTCCCTCTTTCTCTTTCTCTCTCTCTCATCTTTTGCACACAATGCCACGGCCTTTATCGTATATTTTAACGGAAAACCGGTCATAAGAGAGCGAGAGAGAGAAAGAGGGAGGAACAGAGAGATGAGGAAGAAGTAGAAGAAGGGGGAGAGAAAAGCGTTTGAAACAAAAGCACCCTCGAAACGTCAAGCTCTCGGGGAGCAGCGTCCGTGCGCGCTTTGCGCACCGTTCCTCTCATCCCATCGCGCCATTATCATAATTTTATTCAGAGGGCGAAAAATCAGTCGCCCAGCAGTTCATATATAGTGACGGTTGGCCCAAGTCCGGGAAGAGTTCTCCCTGCTATCCGTTGTCAGAGACTCCCTCTCATTTTCTAGTCGATCCCTGTTCACAATCAAGGATCGTTCGTTCATTGTTCGTATTTTCTGGTGCCCTCGCGTTCAAGACACACGAAGGAGTTTCTCGTTCCCGTATGACTTTTCCTTCGTGAATGGACACTTGGACCAGGCGCACTTTTGCCACGTTCTGAAACCCGCAATATTTCTAACTCAATCGTCTCAACTAAATCCTCAACTATCCCCACGGATGGCCACTGAATTATTTTCTCGGATTATCTTGACCGTGAACGTGAATCCCTTTTTATACCGCTGAGTTATATATTTTTATTCACATTTTACTAAAGCAACAAAGGTTCTTCCGGTTTGTGTGATAAATATTTTATTTATATTAAACCACCGATCGATATTCATCCTCTCGACGGAGCGTTATTTCATTTTTATCCACACAAATCCTGCCTCTTTCCAACCCCGCCGTCCTCCTGTCCGTGTCTCTTAAGCCTTCTCCGCTTGAATTCGTCGCCGCACCCGCTCGACAGGGGCTAACGTCTGTCCAGAAAGGTTGACAGTGCCCCGGGGCCTTCAAGTCCACGTTTACGTATATATAATACAAGCGAGCGGATGAGACGCAAATCCTTGGGAGCTCAACGCGTTCCCCTTAATCCATTTCATATATAGATATATACATCGTGATATTGTATGGTCCCTTTTTCCTGATACATACACATCGGACGGACACATCGTTGCAAAGTCCAGTGCGGAATCCGGCCTAAATGCTCTCGGCAACACTGTCACACGGATACTTTTAGAAACCCGGGCATTAATCGTTTGCAAAAACAAAAAAACAAACACATCGCGCTCACGTAAAAACTACGGCGCAACTCTGATGACATTTTCCTTGCTAAGCTCGGTCAATGTTCAAGTACAGTTGACAAATGATATGGATAAATGGTGTGCAGGTGACAGCCCGCTGAAAGTTCACAGACTGAATCGTAAAGTCTGACTGTATAAAAAAAAGAAATTCCGCCACATCCCTGTCTCATCTTTGATGTACGCAAATAAACATATACGAGGGGGGACCCAAAAAAAACGTGAATTGCGCTGCGGCGGGGAGGGAGAGTGGGGGAACCCATTGCTAGACCAGGTGTCCGTTGGGGACACGTCTCCTGAGTTAGTGTGCGAAGTCCCGTCGCCGTGAGTGCATCGGTTCGCCCGTGCGAATTTTTGTAGTGAAACAACTTTTTCCATTTCAGCGAAAGCGTGATGGAAATTTTGTTTCCTGTTGGAGAAATCGGCCGCGGAAACTACTGTAATGCTTGAGACTGCTTATGGTGATGCTGCCCTAAGTAAAACCAGAGTCTACGAGTGGTTTTCACGTTTTGAAAATGGAGAAATGTGAATCGAAGACCAACCCCGTTCGGGACGCCTCTCAACGTCAAAAAGTGACGAAAACGTCGACAAAATCAATGGTCTCATTCGCGAAGACCGTCGCCGGACCATTGATCAACTCTGTGAGATGTCTGGGATATCATGGAGTTCAATTCAGAGGATTTTATCCAAAGATTTGCACATGAGCAGAGTTGCAGCCAAATTTGTCCCTCGCCTTCTCACGGACGAGCAAAGGGAGCGTCGACTTCAGCCATGTTTTAAACTTCAAAATCAGCTCGAAGAGGACCCTGAACTTTTTTCCAAGGTGATTACTGGCGATGAATCGTGGTGCTATGGATACGACCCCGAAACAAAGCAGCAATCAAGCGTTTTGCCACTGTGGAGGAGGTGAAACAAAAATCGCTGTAAGGCCTAAATAACATACCGATAAGTGAATTTAAAAAATGTTTTGAAAAATGTTGTGGTCAAAGGAGAATACTTTGAAGATGATCAAAATTTGGTGTAAAAATATTAAAAAATAAAGAATATATGACGAAATTCCCGTTTCTTTTGGGTCCCTCCTCGTATACACTAGGAGGAAAGGGGTTGGAAGAATCGTAAAATGAATGTTTACTCAATGTTGAAGCCGCTTCGGTGGTGGAAGTGGCTCGATATAGTCCCGTATGCCAAAAGCGAAGGAAGCGAAGTGTGTGACGGAAAAGGAATGATGGAATGGAAACGGAGCGGGGCAAAAAAAAAGAAAAAGCGAGCCATGAAAGTGCTGCCTTTAACGGTCAAATGCGTAAGCACTTTCCGGATCTCTCGTTTTTCATTGTAAAACTTTTTATGCCCGCTGTATAGCGCCTCTCTTTCCGCCATTCTCTGCATTTCGTACGTTCATGCGTCAAGTTTTGCGCGATGTGACGGCAACGGTAGAGCAGACGTGAACTTCGTATGAGCGTGTGAACGCGAATGTTCCATATTTTTTTTGTTTCTTTCTTTTTAGATCTCGAGGTAGAGAAAGGGGTTGAAAACTCCTATAACGGACGGGGACTGTACTAAAACCGAGGTTGTAAAGGTGCGGTATGAAACGATAGAGGAACGGATAAGCGGAGGGGGATGGGGGAGAGGTAGAATCGGGGAGAATTGCAGCTTGCAGCAGACTCGGCGGAATCGACCATCCAATGTCTAAAGCTCAGCGCGCGCCGTTTGTAAATCGCAAAAAGCCGTTAACGTTACACATTTGCCGGATAAACTTTACTCCAACGCCGCCACCACTATCGCAACCGTTCCGGGCCCCGTCTCCGTCTCTCGTTGAGCCCGAAGCATAGAGTTTCCGCACCGTTGCATATGTTCCACAAAACGTATTAATGCCGCGATATGCGAAAACCTATGCCCGCCTGGGCTCCGTTATAACGCGTACGCGAAAATGGTACCCTGCCACGTAGTTCGACCGTGAGAATATCCCGTTCCAGCACATGTAAAAGCCGAATCTCTTCGCCCTCATTCCTCTCCCCGTTGCCCGAGGGCTAGTATGGCTCTCGTTCGGCGGAAGCTTTCTCGTACAATCGGAAATTCCGCGAGCTCTCGGGACGATGTTCATTTTATCTTTGCGCGCAAAGACAACAAGCAACTGCGTTGATTAGACTTGTGGTATCCGGCCGTTATAATTCCCGTGTTTGGGGCGCATGTTGATCTCAACATTCTGCCATTCAATTACCGTCTGATCAATTACTGTTGGGCGATTTTCATTAGTTCAGGAAAGCGGCTACCGTCAAAATTTTGTGGACTTCTACCAACGTTAGACGTAATTATTAAAGGAATATAACCTACGACGTGACTTCTGCATCTCACACTGAGGAAAATCCACTTCTTTTTCTCTGTTACTTTCGTTCCAGCAAGCATCGTCACAGTCGGATTATCATCGAGCGGCCGCGGAATCCTCGTACGTACATACGAAAGTTATACACGCAAACCAAGAGCCATATTAAAGTCCCACTATAGTCATCCGCCGAGGTTTCTATCTCTCTCTCTTTCTGAGGTACCCACTCGACCTATCTTCGAGAGTGGGAACACGCGACTCGCTTGCAAACTCAACAACCTCACGATGCCTGCTACGTAGGGTGGTTGATTCTGCTGGTTCTGAGGTTTCTGTTACGAGTGTCAGTGTGTTATAGTCATGAGACTGTGCAACGATGACTCGGCAGGCCAATTTCGCAGAGTCATCTCTCGTTACCCCAAGTCCCGTCTCTCGGCAATGTGCTACCTCGGCCATTCCACCCTCTTTACCCCTCGCTCTCTCACTCTCTCTCTCGCGTTTGGTTTGCTCGAGTTACACGCCACGAGGCGAAAAGCTTTCTGACCGGGTTTCCAGAATCGCGCACACATCCGGCGAGTGTCGTGCAGAAATCGGGGCTGGATGAACACAAGGATAGCCTAACGCGTGACAATAAAAGCACCGGAATAGCCTCTCAAGGTACTAACGCCCACTTATCGAGAAGAAAAGACGTGACCACGCTGCTACCAATTTTCGAGTGAATCGGAGCTTTATTACGTTGTACCAAAGTACGAGGGCACGAACTAGAGCCGAACACCACGGCCATCGTACTTCTGTCGTCCTTTCTTTATCGAAGCGGTGCTAAGGAGGTTGGTTTTTTTTTTGGTTCTTCGTGATATCAACGTATCGAATGTTCTTATACGCGAGACTCGTTCTTCGACACTTGATAATTTGATCGGGGATCAGAAATGGAGAAGAATGTTTTGTGAAAAATTCCTCGGGATCACTGTCTCTCCCTCTGTCTCGCTATCCGTTCGAGCACACTATGTGCCATGAGATAACCTCTCGTTGAACTTACGTACGTGCGCGGCATTTTTTATCTGACTCCGGATTGAAGCCGTTGACTTTTCGCGATATCCCTCATCCCTTTCGTGTCCAGCAACCGACGACGAGCTTAGAATCATCCAAAGCTGGTGCTTCGGCGCACAAAATAGGACGAAAGCAGAGAAAACTTCACGTTCAGGGAGGGGCTAAAGGAATGAATGAGCAGTGAATTCGTAGCTTCTAGAGAGAATATATACGAGTAAGAAAGAGTGTCTCGGTCGTAATATATGTATCTATGGCCATTTTTCGTTGATTCCATTTTCTAGCTCGACACCACTCGAAAACTCAACCACACGCTGACTAATGAGAGTCTGCACCCCTGCACCTGTGCCTTTTTCTTTCTCTGCAAGCTTTTTTTGTGCCACACTGGGTCGGATGACTGGTGAAGAACTATCGTTGCCAGCGTTGGAAACCGTTGGATATGGCGAGCCATCCCGTTCCACACTTACCTTAATGACGTCCCCTGTCGATTAATCTTCTACGTGAGACAATTGAATGTGGTATAGAGTTCGTGAGACTCTCTTTCTCTGTATCTACCCTCTCTTTCTCTCTTTTATATATATCCCTCGAGTTGAGGAAGTGGGTTAGGTCGGGTCAGGTGAGGTTGGGTCAGGTTAGGTTGGATCAGGTTGGGTTGGACCAGGTTAGGTTGGACCAGGTTAGGTTGGACCAGGTTAGGTTGGATCAGGTTAGGTTGGATCAGGTTAGGTTGGATCAGGTTAGGTTGGTTCAGGTTAGGTTGGGTCAGGTTAGGTTGGGTCAGGTTAGGTTGGGTCAGGTTAGGTTGGGTCAGGTTAGGTTGGGTCAGGTTAGGTTGGATCAGGTTAGGTTGAATCAGGATAGGTTGGATCAGGTTAGGTTGGATCAGGTTAGGTTTGATCAGGTTAGGTTGGGTCAGGTTAGGTTGAGTTAAGTTGGGTGGGGTTAGGTTGGGTCAGATTGGATCTCAGTATGTATATATACATATTTATATCGTACATTGAAAGCTACATCAATGATGGATTTTTCATCCTTCTCCGTTGTTCTCGCAGTTAATTTTGGTAGTATCGCATTCGTCTAGTTCAATGACGGAAAAGCGTGTCAATGATGCAACGGCGTATCCGTTTAGTTAACAAAGCATTAATCTGCATTAAAATACAGTACCCCTCGAGATTACCGAAACTCTTGCGAGTATACACGCGTCATCACCCGCTAATAATTTTTCTCCTCAACCGCAACGTTATATCCGCGTTCTATCTGTACTCTTTTTTTTCTTTCTCTTCACCATTGGAACACCGCGCGTGTGCCAACGTTGATTTATGAATTGTCCGACTCTCGTACCGGTACACACGAACCGCATCATTTGCTCGGAGAGAGAGCCTCCTCTCGGACATTTTTCTTTCATTTTTTTCCTACCCTCCCTCGATTTCCATATCGTCGTCTATATGCACGCGCGCGCGCGCATATACACCACGTACGATATACGCAAGTACTAGCCCAGGCGCATTGTTCTCGTAATTTTTAATTTTTTTATTTGTTGCATCATACGCTCTATGTATAGCCGGCGCACACAGAGGGTATTTCCTGTCTGCGCTTTGCTTTTGCCGCGGTGTGCCATTCTTCTCCATCTATTATCAAAAGTCTATACACATATTATGTACACATACCTCTCTCGCCTGCGCTGCTGCCCCCCCGTCCTCACGTGACTAATCGTCCGGGGTTCATAATAATTCCATATTTCCGAGTAAATAACGAAAGCCGCACTGGTTTTCTATTGTTATCGATAAAACGACGATGGTGCGCGCTCTGTGTGTGCGTGTGTGCAATGAGAGTGCCTCGCCGTGTCTACCCTCGACAATCGGAATGGGTATTGCGCTTGCGAATGGGAATGACAATGCACTCTGGTGTTGACACCGTAAATTAATTTAATTAACAATACATATGTGGATAGAGGAGAAAGATCGATGATCCGATATCATTCATTGCTACTACAAGGGTTGAAAAAAAAGTGTCGTATATCTCAGTTTAGATATACGACATTTTTTTTCAACGGACGTTGTATCGCGTCGGACGATGATATCATGATCATGATTAAGGACGAATTACGTATGTTTTTACACATTATGATGAAGCTCGATATCCTGCGAGTAGTAATTATACAGTTTTATGTTCATTACTCGCAGGACATATCGAGCTTTATCATGATGTGTAAAAACCCGTGTAAAAAAAGTTGAGTCCACATCAAGTCTTTCACATGGTGTACGAAAAGTCTCCCTATTGGAAAGAATGCAGCCTTGAACGTAGATTTTTAACTCAGTGATTAAATCCATTATAAGTCTACGAAAGTCAATATCTCTCGATAGTGTATCGTTCGATAGTGTGTCGTTCCACATTGAATTTACTGTAAGCCTACACGATGTCTATGTCCGATTCTTCGAGCAGGATTACCAACAGTTGGTCCGAGGTAATGAGTATAGATTAGAATATAGACCTGATAGACCTCACGTTCACGATCGCAACTCGCAAGTAAATTTATGGTAAGTTTCCCCGATGTATTTATTATGTATTGAAATATAGACTTTATATCCGGAAAAGTCTATTACAAGTCCACACAAGGTCTACTATCGTTTTTTAAAGCTAGTTTATCTGAAGTCTAAAAATTACAGCGATTATGGACCCTTAATGTAGACCTAATTGTCGGCAGTAGAAGGGGGCACGAAAAATGTATATCAAGCCTACAAACGGGTGTGCGATCGATTTATTAAGTATGTCAAAAGTCTGCATATTCTAACGATTATAGACTTTAATATAAAATTGTTAGTTTGTAGGAGAACGCTGCTAGAAGTCTTTCGTGAGGTCTATCAGGTCTATATTCAAATCTATACTCATTATCTCGGGCCAACTGTTGGGTAATCCTGCTCGAAGAGTCTGACATAGACATCCTGTAGACTTACAGTAAATTCAATGTCAAACGTATCATACACTATCGAGAGATATAGACTTTCGTAGACTTATAATGGATTTAATCACTGAGTTGAAAATCTACATTCAAAGCTGCATTTGTTCCAATAGGGAGACTTTTCGTAGACCACGTGAAAGACTTAAAATGTAGACTCAATTTTTTTTACACGGGTAACATACGTATTTTGTCCTTAATCTTTATCATTCGACAAGACACAACGCCGGAGTCGAATGAAAAAAATATCGTTTGATATTTTGCAATTTTTCTTTTTAACGCACGAGCCCACATGCTTATGACGTCTACCACCTTCCCCGGGGCGCAGCATCCACGAACGAACTCCATTGTTGTCTAGCCCACGAGAGGAGAGGGTCTCCGGTCGCGTTTGTTGTTCGTTTGTATAGTAGTATACACCGCACTATCACGGTGAGTTCAACGTGACGCTACATCTCTACAGCCGCCCCCCGCACCGTAGAAGAGGCGGAGTAGCCCCGACGCCGGATGCGATTCTCCCCGCGTTTCGTGCGCGGGTGCGCCATTATTAATATTTTTAATTAAAGCCCCATAAAGAATTTCGCTCGGCGCGCGGTCGCGCGTCACGCTGTGACCGCGCGTGCGAAATTCTTTATGGCTTGCGCTACCCACCGTCCCTCCGGCACCCTCGAGATAAAGGCTCGCAACGAATTTTTTTTATTTCCTACCCCTCTCTCTCTCTCTCTACTTTTCTCTTTCACCCTTGACCGATAGCCCCAGGTTCCGTGGCACACACGGTTTCATCGCTCGATGTATAGCTCGCACACAACGCGAAACAAACGAGGGCGAGTATAACGTTCTCTACATTGGGATCTCCACTGTCGTGCACCCTTCGTAATTAGCGTTCTCTTTCATTACACGTCGATCATGGGGCTTTTGCACATTCCCTTCGAGTCCTCGACCCTCCCGAATATTGGGGCGGATACGCGAAACCTTCGACATATTCTCGCACAAACATCGAAATGTCAATGGCGACGTTATTATGATAACAACGAACCTCCGATCGTAGGCGTTTGTCGCTGTGATCCTCCCCACGTAGAAATTGCCAGTATAATTTTACTGGCCAAGCTTTGGGCCAGTACTGGCTGACTATCTGGCCATACTATGGGCCATACTACGGGCCAGTATAAAATACAGACTTATGCCAGTACCGGTTGAATTCTACTGGCCAAGCTTTGGGCCAGTATTGGCGGCCAAACTTTGGCAGCCAGTATTGTTTCAGTACTGGCTGACAATCTGGCCAAGCTTTGGGTCAGTATAAAATATCGTCTTGTGCCAGTACTGGTTGTCAATCTGGCCGCACTACGGGCCGGTATAATAACCAGATCTGGGCCAAAATAGGCTATAAAATACGGCCAAGCTCTGGCTTCGATACAGGCTTAGTACTGGGCTATAGAAAATGCCAATACTGAGAGTATTTCACTTTAACAGTTGCGTTCTGTGATGTAATTGTAGATTAGGTTATTCCGATCAAAAGTCCATTATTTTGCAAACAACCAAATTGTTGAATTATAATTTGCTCCGAACTTGAAATTGCACGATTAATACAATATTTTTTAGTGTAACATTTGCTTCGTATAGCTTATATTTTATAAACACTGTTCTATAAACATTTAAGTACGTATTTTAGACCTGTACTTAGTCTCTTATTAATAAAAACTACTCCGAGTATATAGTATATATCAAGTGCATTTAATCATCAAACATTTATGCATAAACAACCCAGACAACACAGACATCCAAAGTACGTCCTAAAAACATCCGAAGAAAGTCCTTACGTCCAAAGGACATCCTTTGGACGTACGTGCGCTGCTTGGGAAACATCTGGTAACGTGGTAAAAAGAAATATAAATTACTCCCAGAGAGAAATGGAATTTAAGGGAGGGGTAAGGGTTTCAGCGTAAAGAAAAACACTTTTTTTGCGATTTTTTTTTCTCAAATATGGATTGAGCAATTTTATTCGAACCTTTTGTACATTATTGAGCATACTTTTGACAATGTTGTGTAATTTTTTCATGCAGAAATATTGAAGCATAAGCCCGTAACAGAGCTTCCCCCAGAACGTCTTGGAAAAAAAACAATTTGCGGTGTTCACTATAACTCGGCCGAAAATTATCTGAAAATGAAAAACCATGGAAATTTAGTCAAATTATAATCAAATCTTCCCCCCAATGTTCTCTGATAATTTTTTTTTTCATTTAAAAATTTTTGGCGGCCATCTAAAGTATGAACTGTTATTTTCCACGAAAAATTCCGCCATTTTGTGGGTGGAAATCACCCTTAATGTAAAAAAAAAAAATTTATTAAACGTTGGGGGGAGGTATTTTATATGTAGAAAATGTGTACAAAGTTTGAAATGAATCGGTCAAGTAGTTTTTAAATGGCAGTGAACACGGACTTTGAAAAAGTAGTTTTGAGAAAAACGCGTCTAAACGTGTCTAAAGTTAATAAGACAATAACTTCAAGAATATTGTTTAGATCGGTTTAAAATTTTAAGGACATATTCTTGAAATGTTAAACAATAAGATAAGACAAAAAAAAAATTCGATTTTTCGAAATTGAAAACCCTTACCCCGCCTTTAAATAGACATTGGATCGGCGTCCACTAGACGCCAAAAGTGTCTAAAAGACGTCGATACGATATCTATTTAATTTGCCATTTCTCGCTGAGATGTAATTCGCACCGTCGGCAAAATCGTCTGCCAAGGTCCGGCCCAATGAAATAACCAGTATTGGTACGACCGTTGGTGCCAGTAGTGAGCCAGAAGTTTGCCAGATCTGGGCCAAAGTCCGAGCCAAAGTCTGGTCCAAAGTCTGGTCCAAAGTCTGAGCCAAAGTTCGGGCCAATTAAATAACCGGTACTGGCCCGACCGTTGGTTTCAGTATAACGGCCGGCTATTACACTCCTGTACCGAATCTGTACTGGCCCAATACCTGCAGCCAGTACCGGCACTACGGCAATCAGTATTGGTCCAACGCTCGGTCGTTACAATTTTTCTACTTGGGTCGTTATTATTTAGAAATAAACTTGTACATTTTTCCGCTCGAACGAACAGCGCGTCGAGCTCGGTTTGTTACCGTCGACGATTCCTCTTGGAGGCCCTCGAAGGGTAGATAAATCCACTTTGGAATTAAATTTATTCCTCAACATGGATTGGGCTCGATACGGTTCTTCGCTTCCGGTTTCTCGGCAACGGCGGCGAATGTATAACCGATCCTCAAGGCACCGGGGTATATCCGTATACCATCTTCTTGTGAGATTTGTGCTTCGCGCCGAGAAAGCGCGAGTTCCCAACGGTTATCGCGCTCGACGATAAATGAGAAAGCGAACGATAACGCGTAGTATATCTTCGACACAGGTAAACCCCGCTGCGCGGGGATAAAGCGAAGCTGCACAGCTCTCCTTTGAAACGGGAATACCCTCTTCCCTTTCAGCTCTTCTGTGTTTCTTTTTTTTTCTTTTTTTTTTTGACAGCGGGCCGGGAGAGTATACTCTCGTTAAATCCGATTTAAAATACACGGTGACTGGGTGCGATACCGTCTCATTCGATTCCCGATGTAATCTCGTTCCTTTATTTTGTTTTCTCCTTCTTTTCCCTCCCCTCGGCTATTTTCCTTTTGAGCTTCACCCGATGTCTTCGATAGTGGGAACCGCGCTGTGCTCCACAGTACAAAGATTCACGCCAAATCTTACGAGACAAATGTACAATAACAAAGGTCATTTTGAAATGGGATTGAAAAATCCTGTGGAATCGATGTCGTTCGTGTCTTTGTATTACTCGGAGTTCCTAGAAACGTGTGTGTGAGGATCGAACGAAGAATGACGATTTTGAGTACCGACACTGTCAGTTTTTTTTCCCGGATGAATACTGACGAAAAGCTCACACGATAAAAAATGAATAATCACCGTACCATATTGAATTCTGAATGCGGATCCACGATGGCGAAACGCCAAGCATTCGTAACGCCGAGGAGCGAACGGGTATTCATAGGTTTCACGAATGCAAAACCTCGAGTTGTTACGTGAAGTGAGACGGAGTTTGGTGGAGCGCGATGCCTCCGAATGTCGCTTCTCATTGGCATTCAGTGGTGTAACTGTTTGCCACCCTCCGGTATCCACGACACAACTGACACTATCCAATTCAACTGTCGACTATTCGACAGTTGTATTTCCATCGATGTATATATTCGTTGCTGTTGCCGTATCCGCACTAGACACAGATACAATCAATCGCGAGAAATTTATTCAATTATGGCCGTCGTCTGGTCTGGAAATTTGAAAAAATCGATTTTTTTTTCATTTTCTTATTCTTTAGACCTTTCTTCATACGCTCCTGAAAAACGTTTATTGATATTTCAAAAATTAGCCGAGAAATAAAAATTCTAAGCAAACCGCGCGCTCAGATAGCGCGGTAGGGAAGCAACTTTGAACGCGTTTATCTCGGAACTATGTTTTTCAAATCGGCGCCCACGATATCTCGATAACTAATGGACCGATCGAGCTCAAATTTTGCACGTACCTTAGGTAGCCTGTTTCTGAGGACTGGTAGCAGAATTGAGTCGAACGATAATCTTGCCGACATTTTATAACTCGTCGAATACCCGAAAATGTATGAAATATCATTAATGAAAGTTCAACAGGCCACCATTTTGTCAAAAAATTTTTTTAAGGGACGGGTAAGGGTTTCAGCGTGAAAAAAAATACTTTTTTTGCGATTTTTTTTCTCAAATATGAATTGAGCCATTTTATTCGAACCTTTTGTACATTATTGAGCATACTTTCGACAATGTTGTGTAATTTTTTCATGCAGAAATATTGAAGCATAAGCCCGTAACAGAGCTTCGCCCCAGAACGTCTTGGAAAAAAAACAATTTACGGTGTTCACTATAACTCGGCCGGAAATTATCTGAAAATGAAAAACCATGAAAATTTAGTCAAATTATAATCAAATCTTCCCCCCAACGTTCTCTGATAATTTTTTTTTTCATTTAAAAATTTTTGGCGACCGTCTAAAGTGCGAACTGTTATTGTCCACGAAAAATTCCGCCATTTTGTGGGTGGGAAACACCCTTAATGTGAAAAAAAAAATTTCACTAAACGTTGGGGGGAGGTATTTTATATGTAGAAAATGTGTACGAAGTTTGAAATGAATCGGTCAAGTAGTTTTTAAATGGCAGTGAACACGGACTTTGAAAAAGTATTTTTGAAAAAAACGCGTCTAAAGTGCACTGCTAGCCCGACCGCCCGCAACTGTTAGAGGTATAGCGTTAAAGGCCAGGAGATTAATAAGACAATAACTCCAAGAATATTGCTTAGATCGGTTTAAAATTTTAAGGACATATTTTTGAAATGTTAAACAATAAGATAAGACAAGAAAAAAATTCGATTTTTCGAAAGTGAAAACCCTTACCCCGCCCTTAAGTACTAATTCTGCTACCAGTGCTCAGAATACTCATACAGATTGAGAATATATATATTTTTTTTTTTTGAAATGCATACAACATCATCCAGAGTGGGCGCCGATTGAGGCGGCTTTCGGCGCACCATGTTGCAACAAGGCAAAAAACTACATGAAAATATTAAAAATAATTTTTTTAAAAAATGTACAAGTATTCTCTAAGGATCAATAAATGCACGTGTAAATTTTCATCAAGACAACTTTAACGGTTTAAACATTATTGCACATTAGAAATTACGTCAAAAATCTCGCTCTAGACCAGACGACGGCCTTATGTCATTGAAATATTGTAACTTCGGTTATTTTTTTGTCCATGGCGTGCCAGTGTCGAGTTTCATTGAATTTTCGTACACACAATTTCCGAGATTGGCTTTTCTAAATGGACACTTTAGTTGACACGTTGATTAATGTCACGCTGCTCATTTTATTCTCCCGTCAAAACTTTCCTTCGTCTTATCCACTCTCTATTTTCAAAGAGTCACAAATTGTTTTCTGAGAACCGTAAGAACGCAACGTTCTCACGTTCATACCACCTGTTTATTCCAATTTCATTATACAAGCTCGCTTTCTTCGTCAATTCTTATCACGCCGCGCGATATTCCCGACAAGCTTTGCGTCCTCAATGTCGAAACCTTATGACGCCGTTGAAAGCGCTTTAACGTTCCTTCATCCATCGCTCGACAACCGTATAAAATAATCGCCAAGTCATTATTCCTTAATTTGCACAGAAAAGTTACTCAATCTATCAACCCCGTCCACTTCAGTTGAACTTTTAATAGTCAGCAGAGAAAATTGTTCAATCAGTCGATTCGAAGAGTAAAATGAAGAAAAAAAAAGGAAAACAAAGACGAGGAAGGAGAAAAAAAAGTTTTACAAATCGGACGCGATGGTGGGAAGCCCGTTGTTCGCGCTTTATAAACTATGAAGAACAGCTCTTCGTATTGAGCGAGGATGTAGTATAAAGCTCGTTGCGCGTCGTTGGTCTTCTCACTCGACGAGCTTTTCCCTGTTTTTTCTCATCTTCCCATAGAGCTTTCCGTAAATAGAAAACGAAAAAAAACATTACTGCCCGTAAGCGGCGGTAACATCCGCGTATAGCTGCCGACGATCAAATCGTCGGTGTTGGAGAGAGAGAGAGAAAGAGAACAGAATGAAGGGTGTTATAAGGCCTCTGAAACCGCGGTGGTTGATCTCACCCTTATATACATACAGGTATATAAACTCTCAAGATCCGGGGAGTTGCCGTAAAGTTTTCGAATCAACGGTTTTCCAACCCCCTCGTATACATATACCCTCATGGCCCTCTTCTCTCGTTCTACATCTTTCGCCAAAGCCAATCGAGTACCGGGAAAGTCGCGAAGAAGTTAAACTCCTCTCGCATAACTGGAATCCAATGTCTTGACTGTGGATCTCGCATTTAAAAATAGTATGTTTTTTCTCGAACAATTGGACTGTGACAGCAGCCAGTTAGGCCTCGTGACATTGGTAATGAAAGTATTAGTGATCGGGAGGTGTGAAGGTGAAAAGAATGAGTGGATCAGGGAAGAGAATCAGGGAGAAGGAAATGGAGATTGACACATAATACTACGTACAGTACGTATATTGTACGTCCGTTCGTACAGCCGTGTATGGAGAATGGATATATAGACGAAATAGGAAGAGAAAAAAAGGAGAAGATATACCAGGACCGGAACTGTTGACAGACAGTGACGGGTACCACTTTATCCGCGACACGGTTCTGCGCTTACCACAGCCACCGTCGTGTGGCCTCTGTCACAGAACCAACCCACCAACGCGCCCACGGACAACCGCGAGCTATCTGATCCGATCCCTACACTATCCAGTGTAGGCTCCGATCCTATCTCTTCGGATATATACATACACCCCTCGCTCCTTTATCCCGTTGGTGGTTCATCCCTCGTACCTACTTTAACGTCATCCATCGTCTCACGTAACACCCGGTACCCGTAACCCGTCGATGTCTCTTTTTCCAGGCACCCTTGAAAGCAGCCTCTCTTTCCACTTCGACTCTTTTCACTCTCTCCTCTCTATCCAACGAACGAAATACGAATAATATTTGTCGAATACAGAGTGATGCACCCCAGCGAATTAATTCTCTTGCACGACAATTCTACCTAGAGGTTTTATGATTCTCGACCAAGCCATATTTCTCTTGAAGCGTCTTTAAGGCGGGAAATAGGGTTAGGACAGCGTTTTCTCAATGATTTTCATGAATTTTTTTATAGTATAAAAAATTAATATAATTTATTAAAACTTTGAGAATATTTTATACATATATTTAAGTATATACTATAAAATTTTTGAAGAATTTCCTTGAAAAACACCGCAGATATTAGCGACCCCATATTGCAGGTCACAATCACACTCAGCATTTTGCGTACATTCTGGAAGCCGTAATTTTCATCTGAAATCAAAGGAGGTTGGAATTTACTTTCATTATATGTCTCTCATCTATATGAATCTAAATGCTATCAAAAAAATAGAAAATTGAATTTTTTACAGGGGTCAAAACAAAAAAGCATGATTTTTTGCCATTTTTTACAACTGTATTTGCAAAAAAAAAATTATTTCTCAATGATGTTCATGAATTTTTTTATAGTATAAAAAATGAATATAATTTATTGAAACTTTGAGAATATTTTATATATATATTTAAGTATATACTATAAAATTTTTTAAGAATTTCCTTGAAAAACACGGCAGATATTAGCGACCCCATATTGCAGGTCACAATCAGACTCAGCGTTTTGCGTACATTCTGGAAGCCGTAATTTTCATCTGAAATCAAACGAGGTTGGAATTTACTTTTATTATATGTTTCTCTTCTATATGAACCTAAATGCTATCAAAAAAATCGAAAATTGAATTTTTTACAGGGGTCAAAACAGAAAAGCATGATTTTTTGCCATTTTTCACAACTGTATTTCCAAAAAAAAAATTATTTCTCAATGATGTTCATGGATTTTTTTATCGTATAAAAATGAATATAATTTATTGAAACTTTAAGAATATTTTATACATATATTCAAGTATATACTATAAAATTTTTTAAGAAATTCCTTGAAAAACAGCGAAGATATTAGCGACTCCATATTGCAGTTCACAATCAGACTCAGCATTTTGCGTACATTCTGGAAGCCGCAATTTTCATCTGAAATCAAACGAGGTTGGAATTTACTTTTATTATATGTTTCTCTTGTATATGAACCTAAATGCTATAAAAAAAATCGAAAATTGAATTTTTTACAGGGGTCAAAACAGAAAAGCATGATTTTTTGCCATTTTTCACAACTTTATTTGCAAAAAAAAATTATTTTAAATAATGATAATATTCCGATTTTAGGTTCATATAGAGCGCAATACTATGAAGAAAGTGACTGCCAATTTTCAAAACGATCGGTTGAAAACTTTTCAGACTAGCGTGTACGCAAGTTCGAAAAAAGTCGTTTTCAGAAAAACGCGTTTGAAAAAATAGCAAAATGCTGAGTCTGATTGTGACCTGCAATATGGGGTCGCTAATATCTGTGTGCGGTGTTTTTCAAGAGAATTCTTCAAAAATTTTATAGTATATATTTAAATATATGTATAAAATATTCTCAAAGTTCCAATAAATTATATTCATTTTTTATACTATAAAAAAATTCATGAAAATCATTGAGAAAACGCTGTCCTAACCCTATTCCCTCCTTTAATGACTTATAACAATAGAACGAGTCGGAATTTTCATTTAAAATTTCGGGAAAATATTTTTCAATAGTTTTACTAACAATTTAAGAAATAAAAAAAAATCGATTTTTTGAACGGTCTAACCCTATTTCCTCCCTTAATATCCCTTCGATGGGGAGTTTAGGATGCCAGGAGTTTGGCGGGAGGAGAGCGCGCTTTCACGAACGTTTCAATTAACTTCCGGTATGAAATTAACACAACGTTGGAGGGCAGAGTTTTCCAGGATTAACCAGGAAGCCCTTTAGCTACTGTTGACATTCCGCAATGATCCCATTCGAACAGCAGGATGTTGCTAACCTCTCGCGATGCGCTGTTTGGCGGGGAGTTTTTTTTCCTTCGTTCCTTTGGCAATCCTCGATGGGTTCTAACGCTTCCTCTCGTTGCGCATGTTCGTCTCTCCGTCTCTCTTTTTCTCGTTTCATCCGCCATCACTCCCCCCCCCCCCCCCCACCTCCCCCACTTCCCCGTGTAAACAATAATCATTCCCTGTAAACAGCTTGATAACGAGAAGAGTCTACTCGAGAACGAGAGGGCCTGGTATTCGGGGGTTCCTTCATCCTCGTATTTTCGCCACCGCGCTTCACTCCCAGTTGAGCCTTCTTTCTCTCCATCCTCCGTTTCGGAGGGGGGTTTAACATCGCTCTTATTCGCATTCGCCTCGGAACCCCGGCTCTGCGGGATCTGGATTTCACCCGTCGGCGTTTCTTGCCGTGGCGTTTCACCGTTGAAACGCTTTATTTTAAAAACATCGGTTATGTAAAGCGATGCAAATGGCACGCTCTCGTATTTGGAGTGTAAACAGCGAAGGCGTCTCGACCGCGGCTAATGACGTTCGCCCTCGAGCTTTCTACGATGTGTTCTCTTTCTCCTTTCTCTCTCTCTCTCTCCCTCTCTCTCCCTCTCTCTATCTATCTATGCATCTATCCTTGCAGCCATTACCAACAAGAGCAAGAACGTTGCAGAAATGGTATGCACAGCGTTGAAGGGATCCAGTTGCGAGA
Organism: Oxytorus armatus; assembly: GCA_958009045.1. NCBI lineage: Eukaryota > Metazoa > Arthropoda > Insecta > Hymenoptera > Ichneumonidae > Oxytorus > Oxytorus armatus. Next base: position 14,542,170 of record OY253756.1, read on the forward strand.
AATTCGCGGTTTAAGTGTGTATACACAAGCAGGTCATATCATAGATGAAACGAGAAATGAGAGTTTTGCGATAACGTTGCCTCCTTTTCAAATACATCTTTATTATTAACCTTATTGTTGTTTTTTTTTCCCTGGGTATAAACATCTCTAAAGGTATAATAATGGTTACGAAAGAGTTTCCGGAGCGTCATTGGCCTCTGATATATTTTGTTTCCGTCATTTATCGTGTGAGAATTACGTGAAACGTTTAACATATATAATGTGATGTACCGAAGGATGAAAAAAAAAACATCCCCTCCCGGGGCCAATCGAAAAGTGTGCCCTGGTTAGCGCGCCTGGTGAAGGATCCTTAATCGTAGCTCTGGGATGAGGCTTCAAGTGTGGGCAGTCCAATTTGTAACTTCTCGAGTGAGAAAGGCAAGAGAGAAAGGGAGAGAGACGGTTACTTTCTTAAACAACAGCACGCGAACCCATCGGACCAGCCCAACCCTGGGCCAGAGTTTCTCTCTTCGCAAGAGTTAACCCCCTTTTCTTCGTCGACCATATAGGCGGACGCAAGCGCAATGAAAGGACGAGCAAGAAGAGAGAGAAAGAGGTGCTTCAAGGATTTCCGCGGACTGAAAAAGACGTGCACCAGCAGCAGCGCCGGGTGAAGAGCTTGGCCGCTCGCTTTATACCGCATTACGTTTAAATCTTCTCGTTCCATTTACATTCAAAGATACTTGACCTCCATTTGAGGGGATAGCTAGCGACGAAAAGTTCACCAGCGCTTTTCTAAAATATATACATATTTGTACACTTATCCGCCAGACTTCATTGCACTCGCGGTCGTTCAGTGTCCGCCTTGTCGCGGATTTCCTACGCTGATGACGGGGGATTTTCGAGAGGACAAGAGGAAATAAAAGAGAACTCGTACAGTGTACAAAGTTGCGCGCCCCCAACCCCTGCGACGTTCACAACGATTCAAATATTAAGGCAACGGTTTTCCATGTAAATTAATGGCTATTAGTTCGAGCTTAACAATTTTCGTGAAGGCGTGTCGTTAATACCAATCGCTGACTTACCGCACAGCGAAAATACGAGGGGGCACCCAAAAAAAACGGGAATTTCGTCATAATTTCTTTATTTTTAAATATTTTTACATCAAACTTTGATCACCTTCAAAGTATTCCCCTTTGACCACAACGCACCTCCGCAAACGATCCTTCCAATGTTCAAAACATTTTTTAAATTCACTTATCGGGATGTTCTTTAGGCCTTCCAGCGATTTTTGTTTTACCTCCTCCACAGTGGCAAAACGCTCGATTGCTGCTTTGTTTCGGGGTCGTATCCATAGCACCACGATTCGTCACCAGTAATCACCTTGGAAAAAAGTTCAGGGTCCTCTTCGAGCTGATTTTGAAGTTCAAAACATGCCCGAAGTCGACGCTCCCTTTGCTCGTCTGCGAGAAGGCGAGGGACAAATTTGGCTGCAACTCTGCTCGTGTGCAAATCTTTGGATAAAATCCTCTGAATTGAACTCCATGATATCCCAGACATCTCACAGAGTTGATCAATGGTTCGGCGACGGTCTTCACGAATGAGAGCATTGATTTTGTCGACGTTTTCGTCACTTCTTGACGTTTAGGGGCGTCCGGAACGGTGTTGGTCTTCAATTGACATTTCTCCATTTTTAAAACGTGAAAACCACTCGTAGACTCTGGTTTTACTTAGGGCAGCATCTCCATAAGCAATCTTAAGCATTACAGTAGTTTCCGCGGCCGATTTCCCCAACCGGAAACAAAATTTAACAGCCGCGCGTTGCTCTCAACAATCGGCCATCACGTTTTCGAGCCTCGTGATTGAACACGAGCCTCGAGCTTTAACGGATCAAACTTGTACTCGAACGTCGGTTCGTTAAGTAAAATGCCGTGACTTCACAAAAGTTTATCCGGTGATCAACCCCTCGGCTGCGTCACGCGACACTTGACTAACTTCTCAAATGTCGTCAATGTTTATTCGCCAATTCCAGCGTCCCACAATATTTGTTGCCGTTCTATAACGCAAAGCGGTCATCAAAATACGAGGTAACTCGTTGAAACAACTGGAATCATAATTTTCGCCACGATAATATTCGTCGATCTTTAACGAAAATTATTTGAATTCACGATGACGGTAAAACAGAGTACACTGGTAGGGTTTAAATTATGCAGGGATAAAGGTGAGGAGGGATTAAGCGAAGAGAAATCGGGTAAATCAGGGGCGGGAGAGATAGGAGTCGAGGGGGATGGGTCGTAATTCAACGGATTTCCAAGATCAACTTTGTCAGTTATCGCGCGATAGAGGGTATATCGATGAGATTAAGTCGCTCCTCGTCGAATTGGTAACAGTGATTCTCGCGGTGAGGGTGGAAATGTCGTGTAGGGGTTGGGAGGGTGGGAGGGAAGGGTGTATATGAAATAGCTCGGCAGTGAGAAAATAAGTGAAGCGCATTCGTGTCGCAGCATCCGAGCATTCGGCGACAATAATTTCGATAAAGTTACATGTATATAAATTGTGCTATAAGGCTGGAACCATATGTGGTATATATGGTTACGTGTTCACTGATGTCTGTGATTTATGATCCAACTGATATACATATATGTATGACAGAATGAGAGAGGAAGATAAGATTGGGGGAAGGTTGGAAGACGATGTTCCCGACCGGAATAAGCTCGGTAGAGTTATATACGTCTCGTCGACAATTTACCTCGACTTCCTGATGGCGTCAGTCTTCCATCATTGACGATATTGCCAACCCCATCTGTCACGCTCGTAGATGCATAAATGATTCTTTTGGAAATAGGCACAGGGTCGCGAACTTTATGTGGTCATAGGTCGTTTGTAATTCTAATCAAAATACCGTCAGGAGATCAGGCCACTCTAGAGGCCGAAAAAATAGGCTTTTTTGGGGATTTTTTTATCAGGAAAACTAAAAAATAAATCGAAATTACAAAATAGGGTGTTTATCATACATATCAGTGACTGTATACAATAATTTTTTCGAAGCGATTCATTTCAAAATGGCGCCTGTGCAGCGTTTTTACGATGACATCTCCGTTTTTGTTGGTCGGAACACAGAACTCAGACAATTTTCAACCGATTCACTTGAAATTTTCAACATATCTTCAAAAATATATTGTCTATGGAAGTGCGTTTTTTTCGATATTTTGATTTTTGGCCAAATGGCGGCACTTCTAAAGTGACAGTGAAAAATTTGCTTAAAAATTCGTTAGAAAATTGTTAAAAACAAATGAACTGTGCGATATAAAAAAAAAAATCCTACACACTTCCGTAAACAATGTATTTTCAGCTCCCGTTTTAAGGGAGAGAATTGGGTTAGACGGTTCAAAAAATCGATTTTTTTTTCAGTTCATAAATTGTTAGTAAAACTATTGAAAAATATGTTCCCAACATTTTTTATGAAAATTCCAACCGTTAGGACAGCGTTTTCTCAATGATTTTCATGAATTTTTTTATAGTATAAAAAATGAATATAATTTATTGAAACTTTGAGAATATTTTATACATATATTTAAATATATACTATAAAATTTTTATACACATATTTAAGTATATACTATAAAATATTAGCGACCCCATATTGCTTGTTTGTCTTGGTACTATTTTTTCAAACGCGTTTTTCTGAAAACGACTTTTTTTGGACTTGCGTACACGCTAGTTTGAAAGGTTTTCAACTAATCGTTTTGAAAATCGGCAGTTACTTTCTTCATAGTATTGCGCTCTATATGAAGCTAAAATCGGAATATTATCATTGTTTAAAATAATTTTTTTTTGCAAATAAAGTTGTAAGAAATGGCAAAAAATCATGCTTTTTTGTTTTGACCCCTGTAAAAAAATCAATTTTCTATTTTTTTGATAGCATTTAGGTTCATCTAGAAGAGAGACATATAATAAAAGTAAATTCCGACCTCGTTCGATTTCAGATGAAAATTGCGGCTTCCAGAATTTACGCAAAATGCTGAGTCTGATTGTGACCTGCAATATGGGGTTTTGCAAGGAAATTCTTCAAAAATTTCATAGTATATACTTAAATAGATGTATAAAATATTCTCAAAGTTTCAATAAATTATATTCATTTTTTAACTATAAAAAAATTCATGAAAATCATTGAGAAAACGCTGTCCTAACCCTATTTCCCCCCATAAGGAGTAAGTTTTCTCCAATTAACCACATTCAGTTTTTTGTTGTTGTCAGAACGTTCGTAACTTCAAGAACATCGAAAATTCTTATTACTTTTAGTTGATAGTTGTTCGTATTTTTTCGATCTCCGTTATAGTTTTTCCTAGGCCCGAAACTCCGTGGGGCTTTAGACGCGCGATAATCTATGGTGAGAAGGCAAACAGCTGACTTTCATTGCCAGGGAAGAAAAGAATGTGGGGATTCGGAAGAGGGTGTACTATTGTGAGAGAGGAAATTGCTAGCAACGTGTTTCTCCCTTTATTTCCTCCTTCCTCTCTCTCTCTCTCTCTCTCTTTATTTCTCTCTCTCTTGCCTCGAGGGTAACAACCGAACGACACAACCTCTCTGCCTCTCCACACCTCTTACCTTCTACTCGATCGTTTACAACCCCCAAGCCTTCCTTCTCCTCCCCCCGTCGGCCTTCGAACTCTCGACTTGTCTATCACTTGGACGCCTCGCTATCGCGAATAATTTACGCTAATCCACGCCGTCTTCGGTTTCAAAGCTATATCGATCGTTGTGCCGTTGTCTGGGCAAACTAAAGTCGTGGAAATCGAGAGAATATCGAGAAAGTCAGAACGGGAAGTCATAGAGACTTTCGTTAGTTATTGATTGTAAAATGATTTGAGCGGCGTACAGTGCTTATATATAGAAAATTGCAGTTCTAAGCTAACATTTGGAACGTTGTAATGATTGTATTTTTTGCCTTTTTGTTACAGGTAAGTACCATGGAGAAATCTTAGCGTCGGAACGGAAGCGCTCGTTTATTCTACGTCTCGTAAGTACATGCACATTTATAGTAGGGATGAAAAAGAGATTCTATAAATGAACGTGCGCAATTTACAGCGAGCGCCAGACGTTCGTTGTTTATTTACTTTTTCTATAATTCAATTTCAATATTTACCTTTTAGTTCAATGCTTCTTAAATCTTCGTCGCGAGATAAAGTTTGTAAACTAAAAAGCCCCCCCTCGTTCAACGGAACGCCCGATGTTGTTTACGTTTTTATCTCGCACCGGGAAAAATGGGCAAAGCGGTTATTGGCTGTCCTCTCCACCTCGACTAGGATAAACATTCCCGTCCAGAATTCAGAGCGCGTCTCACTTCCATATATGCAAGCAGCAAAAATCGTCGGATTGAATGAGAGACACACCGGGGGCGCGCTGGGAAAGTTGTCGCGACACTCCAAATTCGTATTTCAATGGCTGCGGCGTCGTCGTCCTCCTCGTCCTCGTCTAATTATCATAACTCGTGAGGTTACTCTGGCCGACGAGCCAAAAACCCAAAAGGACACACAGACACATACACAAGCGTTAAAAACAAAAATCGTTAACGCGTCCGAGCCGCGGCAAATTAATCGTCGCAGACGAGAGAGTGAATACACGCTCGATCGATGAAAGTTCTACCTTCTCTCTGTCCTCCTTTGGCAATCTACCGAACTCTATGTAGGCAAGAAAAAACGAGAAAAAAATTAGTTCCCCATTAAAGGGGGAAATAGGGTTAGGACAGCGTTTTCTCAATGATTTTCATGAATTTTTTTATAGTGTAAAAAATGAATATAATTTATTGAAACTTTGAGAATATTTTATACATATATTTAAGTATATACTATAAAATTTTTGAAGAATTTCCTCGAAAAACACCGAAGATATTAGCGACCCCATATTGCAGGTCACAATCAGACTCAGCATTTTGCGTACATTCTGGAAGCCGCAATTTTCATGTGAAATCAAACGAGGTTGAAATTTACTTCAATTATATGTCTCTCTTCTATATAAACCTAAATGCTATCAAAAGAATAGAAAATTGAATTTTTTACAGGGGTCAAAATAAAAAAGCATGATTTTTGCCATTTTTTACAACTTTAATTGCAAAAAAAAATTATTTCAAATAATGACAATATTCCGATTTTAGGTTCATATAGAGCGCAATACCACGAAGAAAGTAACTGCCAATTTTCAAAACGATTGGTTGAAAACTTTTCAAACTAGCGTGTACGCAAGTTCAAAAAGAGTCGTTTTTAGAAAAACGCGTTTGAAAAAATAGCAAAATGCTGAGTCTGATTGTGGCCTGCAATATAGGGTCGCTAATATCCGCGGTGTTTTTCACGGAAATTCTTCAAAAATTTTATAGTATATACTTAAATATATGTATAAAAAATTCTCAAAGTTTCAATAAATTATATTCATTTTTTATACTATAATAAAATTCATGAAAATCATTGAGAAAACGCTGTCCTAACCCGATTTCCCCCCTTAATGGCTTATAACAATAGAACGAGTCGGAATTTTCATTTAAAATTTTGGGAACATATTTTTCAATAGTTTTACTAACAATTTATGAAATTAAACAAAAATTGATTTTTTACCACTTTATTTGCAAAAAAAAATTATTTTAAATAATGATAATATTCCGATTTTAGGTTCATATAGAGCGCAATACTATGAAGAAAGTAACTGCCAATTTTCAAAACGATTGGTTGAAAATTTTTCAAACTAGCGTGTACGTAAGTTCAAAAAAAGTCATTTTCAGAAAAACGCGTTTGAAAAAATAGTACCAAGAAAAACAAGCAATATGGGGTCGCTAATATCTTCGGTGAAAAATTCTTCAAAATTTTATAGTATATACTTAAATACATGTATAAAATATTCTCAAAGTTTCAATAAATTATATTCATTTTTTATACTATAAAAAAATTCATGAAAATCATTGAGAAAACGCTGTCCTAACCCTATTTCCCCCTTTAATGGCTCATAACATTAGAACGAGTCGGAATTTTCATTTAAAATTTTGGGAACATATTTTTCAATAGTTTTACTAACAATTTATAAAATTTATAAAAAAATCGGTTTTTTTAACCGTCTGGCCTTATTTCCCCCCCTTAATGGGTTCGAGGAAAAACGAAAAAATGTCAAAAATTCAAACCGCCGGAATTTTCATGCCACAAAGATTGCGCTTGAAAAGAAAAAGAACGTTTTACTTCCCGGTGGACTTTCGTAACGCCTGTAACTAGTTTAGTAAGGACAATTTGAATTTCACGTTTTTTCTGAAAATAAAACTATAGCCGTTTTGATTTCTGACGATTGACCGAGTAGTTAACAATACGGTAAACGATAATTTCCCGAAGATGCGGGTTCGTTTTTGGGAATTGCGTTGGGCAACGCGTCAGGGGGTTGTAAAAATTTGATTCTCGTTCGACGTGCGGATTAAAAATTCGTTTTAACGCGGTTATTAGGTTAAAATAGCGATAAACGTGGTTTAAAGAGGGCTTTTTGGACGCTGCGATTGCCAAAAGATCTCGGCGGATTCTACGTGGCGTTCTGGCCGCACGGGATTAATGAAGTTCGACGAAATTATTCACGGGAGAATGAGGAGGGAATCGTGAAACAGCTTTGGGGTCATATACCCGAGGGGTATTAGGCGAGAACAGCTCTCGCTCGCCGCTGGTGTGATAGCCTCTGTAATTTCGTCCCCTTCCTCCACCACCACCACCCCCCGTATTCGCGATAACGTGCGTAAGCCCGGAAATTCACGAGGGAGAGAGAGAGAGTGAGGGATGCTGTGACGCGCGGGAAACTCGGTCAAGAGGAGACGCGAGAAGCCCGAAGCTCGAGTTTATATGGCCACTTGCGCACCAGCCCCAAAGCCAACCGGATTAATGAAAAAAAAAGGACCATGAATATACGTGAGTTACAGCGAAAATATAGAGTATACTGCCGTAACCTCATTTTTGGAATTTAGAAAACAAAAAAAAGACAAAATCGTCCTTGAATGTTAGAGCATTTTTAACAAATGATTCTCGTCATCAAACTCGTTACGTAACTCGAAATTCCTAATCTATTTACAGAACATCACACTTTTTTATGTTACTCCCCTGTTTCGATGCCCCTTTCTATCCTCTGTTGTCCTGTTTTTTTTCTCTCTCAGTTCCAATCTCTATTGATTAGTCACAAAAACGAGATTGCGTTCAGAGTTCTGGAGTTCCTATGGACAATGATGCAGAATGCTCCGTTGATGGCAATTGAAATGATAGCGAGAATAGTTGTGATTCGTATGTGTACGCTGTGTCATGTAAATTTGGTCATGTGCGACGTGTATGCATGTATATATTTGCGGATATCGCTTCGATACGAGGAGTACATCAATGTGATAAAACCTGTAATTTTGCTCGAGGTGAACTCGTCGCGCTAGGACGTGGTTAACAGATATCGTCAATGTTAGTACTCCTAGATATTTCTCTCTCTCTCTCTCTATATATATATATTTATAGAATAAATTCGTATCCTAATTTAAGCACGAAGAGTTAGAGGGTTGTCAAGCGGGAAACCTAAATTCCATTAATCATTGGGTCAACGCCGAGGCTAGTGCGTTGTACGAGACCGGTTAGGATCGAAACCCATGTTACTACGTATAGTAATGGCTATGGAGTCTGGTTTAATTCAGAGCTCTTCGCTTACTTGATTCATATACATATATATATAAATGTATATAGATTTGTTGATATACATAATAGTTGTCTGTTGGTAATAGAGATGGAATTGGGAATGATATCGATTGACAATAAATGATTCACGTCCGTCAAACCCACGATCTCGACAGACACGCATCCTCTTCGTCATTCAATAATTACATCCTATCGATCTCGAAGATAAATGTAAGCTCTTTAAGCTTGTAATCTGGTAACTTAAGCCGATTTTCATGTCTTTACTGGAGGGCGTTTTTTTGTAGGAAAATAAAAATGAATCGTTTTGGATATTTAGGATGATTTTATTTACATATTAAAGATACAAAAAAAAAAAATTTCGTAAAAATTTAATAGTTTATTATTAGTATTATTATTGATCGAAGTTGGCACCTCGAAAAAAAAAGCGCGTGGGTGGCCCCGGTGATTTTGGCTCTTGATGTTATCTGAAATAAAAAATTCTTGATAATTCTTAATCTATGGACATGTCATTCTGGTCGGAACTACTGAAGATAAATTTCATGGATAAATAACAAAATGGCGGACTTTGGAAAAAAACCTTTTTTTCCAAAGTCCGCCATTTTGTTATTTATCCATGAAATTTAACTTCAGTAGTTCCGACCAGAATGAGATGTCTATAGATTAAGAATTATCAAGAATTTTTGATTTCAGATAACATTAAGAGCCAAAATCACCGGGGCCACCCACGTGCTTTTTTTTCGAGGTGCCAACTTCGATCAATAATAATAATATTAATAAACTATAAAATTTTTTCAAAAAATTTTTTTTTTGTATCTTCAATATGTAAATAAAAACATCCTAAATATCGAAAAAGATTCATTTTTATTTTCCTACAAAAAAACGCCCTCCAAAAAAGACATGAAACTCGGCTCAAGTTACCAGACTACTACCTTCACGTGAACTTTAATGATCGTCGCAAATTCATCGAACGAATGTACGCTGAGAAAAGAAAAATGTGTTTGCGATGACTAAATTGGTGTTCACCCTCGTTCAAACGTTTTTTTTTTATTTGCACTACAAACGTTTTGTTTGCCTTAATGACATTTTAGTCATCTGACCGTAATAATTGTTGAAAAAACTAATAATTTATCTGTAATAACTAAAAAAATGTTTGAAAGAGGATAAACGCTGATTCAATCGATCCACTTTATTTTCTCATTGTAGGGTGAAAGGAGATTAACCAATTTCTAGTAAAAAGTCAGAATCTCCTGTTATACTTAAATTTATGAAATTTTCAGCTGTTCAAAAGTTGATTAATGTGAAAAAATAATGAAAGTTGAGTTTTACGTCGGGCGAATATATGCATAACATTTTTATCGCGTTTTATAAAATCTGGACAAAGTTCCAGACAGAGAAAGAGAAGATAAATAGCTGTGAGCGGCGAGCCGGAGAGATTGGTCGTGCCTATAATGGGAGGGGGTGAACAAATGTCCTGTTGAAAAATGTAAGCGATTCTCGCGCGGGTTTCCCTCTCTGTGTCCGTCACCGTCGTCTTTGCTCGCGCTCTTAACCGTCTCTTCCCCGAAAGAGACGGGGAACGAGTAAGAGCAAGAGCCTAATGTGATCGGGCATTTGGAGATGAACGTTACAAATCGATGGTATTAGAAATGCCAGAGTTGCGTATAGGGCAAAAGGAAAAAGCTAGCAGGAAGTAGCGAGAGGGTGTGTTTATATATGAGGGAAGAAACCGGAAGATCGATAATGGCCGAGAGCGACGCGTCGACAACTTATCCGACATTTTCGTTCCGAAGGGGATGAAAAGTCTGCCGCTGGAGGCGAATCTTATTTCAAGAGACATTCGTCATATCTGTTCCGTATTTCGTTCGTTGTAACCCCTTTTTTTTCTCCTTCGCCTTCTCGCGACAGCGATTGATCAATGGCAATTGAACGCGGACAAAAAGTGACGAACAAAATAATCTATGAGCTGAGATTGGTTTTTTTCTTTCTATTTTACTCCTTAGTCGCAAATAGTGCTGCCAATCGGCGACGAACAGGAGTATCGAATATAAGTAAAGAGCTAGTGAAGTGAGCAATAACACTTGTGAACTTAATTTTGGAATATACTCCTGGCAATAATTCACATATCATAGCCAGAGACGAGGTATACTTACTGATCGAATATATGTTTAAAATGAGATAACGCAAAATGCCGTTGAAAATCGTCCAAAAACTGATTTTTTTTTTTTCGTTTTTCGCCTTTTTCACATTGATATTTTGAGATTTCGGCTAAAACTCGGTGTTATTCGTAATCAGCGGAAAATTTCCGATCAAATAGGGTATCGAAACATTGAAAAAAAAGAAAAAAAATTTTTTGTAAGTTTTTGCCCTCCTTTTGGGAAACCTAAAAATCTCGAAATTTCAAATGGTCATAACTTGGCTCCCGTTTCATCGATTTTGGGTTTTGACGAGCGTTTTCAAAACGTCTCGAGTACACTTAGAGAATGCACTTTGGATCATCCCGCTATCTCAATTATTGTAGCCGTGAGAGCAGGTTGAAAATCGGCGAAAAAAATGAGAAGGGGTATGTATGGAGAAATTCGAAAAAATCGATGGTCCGACTTTAAAAATCTGTGAAAAATCGAAAAATAATGATAGCACAATGATTCAAGCGCCATTTTAAAGGGTTTTCGATCACGAAAAGAATGAGCACAGATTGGGGTTCCAACTCTGTCGGGGAGCAACGTTACAACGATTTTAGTGAAGCCACTTGTTTATGGCCGAAATGCAAAAAAATTTTGAATTTTTAAATTTTCTTTTAGGACGCTATATCGATGTATTTTGACTCGCTGATTACTAATTCAGTAGCCATTTCTTTGAGAAACCCGAAATTTCATTGAAAATCGTCCAAAAAGTGATTTTTTTCGTTTTTCGCCTTTTTCACATTGATATTTTGAGATTTCGACTAAAACTCGGTGTTATTCGTAATCAGCGGAAAATTTCCGATCAAATAGGGTATCGAAACATTGAAAAAAAAGAAAAAAAATTTTTTGTAAGTTTTTGCCCACCTTTTCGGAAACCTAAAAATCTCGAAATTTCAAATGGTCATAACTTGGCTCCCGTTTCATCGATTTTGGGTTTTGACGAGCGTTTTCAAAACGTCTCGAGTAGACTTAGAGAATGCACTTTGGATCATCCCGCTATCTCAATTATTGTAGCCGTGAGAGTAGGTTGAAAATCGGTGAAAAAAATGAGAAGGGGTATGTATGGAGAAATTCGCAAAAATCGATGGTCTGACTTTAAAAACCTGTGAAAAATCAAAAAATAATGATAGCATAATGATTCAAGCGCCATTTTAAAGAGTTTTCGATCACGAAAAGAATGAGCACAGAGCGGGGTTCCAACTCTGTCGGGGAGCAACGTTACAACGATTTTAGTGAAGCCACTTGTTTATGGCCGAAATGCAAAAAAATTTTGAATTTTTAAATTTTCTTTTAGGACGCTATATCGATGTATTTTGACTCGCTGATTACTAATTCAGTAGCCATTTCTTTGAGAAACCCGAAATTTCATTGAAAATCGTCCAAAAAGTGATTTTTTTCGTTTTTCGCCTTTTTCACATTGATATTTTGAGATTTCGACTAAAACTCGGTGTTATTCGTAATCAGCGGAAAATTTCCGATCAAATAGGGTATCGAAACATTGAAAAAAAAGAAAAAAAATTTTTTGTAAGTTTTTGCCCACCTTTTCGGAAACCTAAAAATCTCGAAATTTCAAATGGTCATAACTTGGCTCCCGTTTCATCGATTTTGGGTTTTGACGAGCGTTTTCAAAACGTCTCGAGTAGACTTAGAGAATGCACTTTGGATCATCCCGCTATCTCAATTATTGTAGCCGTGAGAGTAGGTTGAAAATCGGTGAAAAAAATGAGAAGGGGTATGTATGGAGAAATTCGCAAAAATCGATGGTCTGACTTTAAAAATCTGTGAAAAATCGAAAAATAACGATAGCACAATGATTCAAGCGCCATTTTAAAGGGTTTTCGATCACGAAAAGAATGAGCACAGAGTGGGGTTCCAATTCCATCGGGAAGCAACGTTACAGCGATTTTAGTGAAGCCACTTCTTTTTGGACGAAATGCAAAAAAAATTTTAATTTTAATATTTTCTTTTAGGACGCTATATCGATGTATTTTTATCCGCTGAACACTAATCCGATCGAAATTTCCTCGAAAAAAAAGCGTCAAAAACGTATTTTTCTTTCGGGTTCACGAAAATTCGGTTTCACTTCTGTTCATACACATAGGGGATTATTTAAATAAAATATAACAAAAATGTGAAATATAATTTTTCCCATAGAAGCCAGGATGGATGTTTTCCTTCCTTATGTAACGACGACGGAGAGTATATGTTCTGTCCCCGGTACGTTTCATTCGCAACCATATATGATGACGGGAAATGGGCACCAAAGTTAATGGGCTCGCTCCAAGAAACTTATTTTTCCCTCCGTACTAATATCCGAATCGAGATATTTATCTGTAACTAAAAAAAAAAAAAGTTACGCAAGGAAGGAAACATATATCTCCTGTTTTTTTGCTCCTTACGAAAATTGGATCTCTGTAGTATGTTTCGCCAATGGATTATCGTAGTTTTCCATAGTTCTGCCCTCAATTTTATTGCCCATTTGCGTTATTATTTCCGGCTTCCTTCCTTCGTTTTTTCTTGTAATCTCGTACCTTCTGGTTTATCTCGCGAAATAATAGAATGGTCTCGAGAAATAGTCGGACAAGTGTCTTAATTTTTCTCTCTCCGAAAATCTAAACTCCAACTTGACCCGTCCCCTCTTCAATTAAAAAAATGTAACAACTATTTTCGTAGCGTCTCGACCGTTTTTTAATTTCACAGAACGAAATCGATTCGTACGAACGAAAAGGAGGTCAGGGCAATGTGCAATATTTAAACAACGAACATTTAATTGTCAGTCATTTTTTAGGTCAATAATTCGCCGAGGGTGAGTAACGTCGTAAATCGGGATGGGGGGGTGGGTTCCCGATCGATTAGTGTGTTGGAACAAGGAAGGAAAAAAAAAAACGAAACAAAAACGTTCCCGCAGTATCGGGGCAAAGCGGTAATTACGTGCTCGGAAGAAAATATCTAGGCTACCGATTACCGGTGGGGTGGTTCCCGGTAAAGCTACTCCTATATATATATATATTTATATATATATATATATATATATATATATATATATATATAAGTGCAATACCCAAGATGCAATAGGTAACATGTTACAAGATCTATATATATATCTTTAGACATTACTGGTAAAACCGATCGACCGTGTGCTCACTTGTTCCGGGCGTTGCGAATACTGCACCGTGGAACGATTCATTACTCACATAACTGAGACGTGGAACGAATGAATGAAGAAACGAGAAGGAGTACCAGCGAGTAGAGAAGAGGCATTGGGTCTGTGGGCAGTAAGTAGAAAAGGGACGAAACCGCGGGAAGAAAGAAACGAAAGAAAGGAGTGAAAAAGGAGTGGTTCGTAGAAACGATCGAGTCGCGAGAGGTTAAAGCCAGTGGAGTTTGGTACAAACTCCGCTGGAGGGCTGGGTAGAGGGTGGAGAGGGTGGAGAGGGATGATGAGAAAGAAAGGCGAATGTTCCTCGCGTGCAAGCGATCGCGCGCGCGAGCTAGTTCGTCCGGCTTCCGGTAGTTCGCATGCTTCGAGCTCACTTGTACTAAGCTCGATTGGCTCCTACCCACCCCTTTGCTACCCTTCAGCCGCCCAACCCTCAAACCTCATCGAGGCCGCGAGAACGAAGCCTCCCTCGTTTCTCGCTACCGAACAACGATGAATCCTACAAACCCACCCTTTTACCCTCGCGGCTCGCGCGTCTCGCATCCCAACGCTTTGTTAACGATTCCCAGAAACAACTGTCGTGCTTTTACTCTTTTTTTTCTTCTCGACTATACACATATTCTCTTCCTTCCTCATCCCTCAATCCGTTGCTACAATGCACTCGTCACTTAACGGAGAACTACCGTCGTGACACAAAAGCTAATGGCCGGTTAAATTAATTTCCATGTGTCGTCATATATTTGACGAATTTGGGAATTTCAACAAAAATTAAACGTTCGACGAAATTTCATAATCTCTCGAACGAAAACGAAACGGGTGGTTTGAATGTGCGAGGGTGGTTTGAAAAATCGGATGATATCCGTTCGACCTCGTGATTTAAGGGTTGCGGTAGCGTTAGAGGCGTAAATAGGGTATCCAACTATATCGATAGGGGGGAATAATTGGGAAGGATCATACGTAAAAACTCGCAAGATACGTTGGGACACACGGAAAAAAATTTAAAAATAAAATAACTTGTTTTCCGTGAACCGTGTGATGGGAAAAAATTTGATAAATTTTCTCGTCGTACGGGAGTAGTCACGGAGAGTGGATCCGAGCAGCTCGACAAGCGCCGCTCTAATGTCAGACTCGGCAAACTCGTTGTACATGAAAGGTCTCCTCTCGCCGGCTTTTGCGCCTACCGCCGCCAATTCCACCTCCACCATCCCTTCATCTCTCCCATCGCTCCCTCCCTCTTTCCAACGTTGATATGCTGCTCTAGAGCAGCTGGGACGTGCTGCCATCCATTGGGAATATCCGCAACGACACGGGCTGTAATAGTTTTGTCACTTCTTCGTGATAAATTACACGAGGAGGAAAAAAATTGAATTAAATTAATTCTAGTTTTTAAGCATAAAAACTTAATATTTTACATGTCTCTCGGCATTTTGTCAATTTATTTTTATAATTCATCACGTTTTTATAGAAATAACCGAGAATTCTTAACGGAAGACTATCTTAATGTTGCGCGGAATAAGCCAAAGAGGGAACATTAACGATTGACATATTAAGCGGGGAAATAGGGTTAGGACAGAACATTTTCATGAATTTTTTTATAGTATAAAAACGGATATAGTTTATTGAAACTTTGAGAATATTTTATACTTATATTTAAGTATATACTATAAAATTTTTGAAAAAATGTACACATTTTTTGTTTCAATATTAACATTATTTTTTTACGGGTATAAATGGACTACCGATGAAAACCATGGCGCCTTGTCGACATCGTAACTTCACAAAAAATTATCGAATCTGCAAAAATAAAGTAGAATCTAGTAAAGTAACGTCGTAGTAATAGTCTGACGAAGGGAATTCTTTTTTTTTTCCAAAAATAAAGATATTACAGTACTGCAAATTTTAGTATGCAATTTAAAAAAAAAACATCAGCGTTTAATTATTTATAAAAAATTGTCCAACCAAAGAATTAAAAAAACGTCTCGTCAGACTATAGAGAAAATAATTGTCAAGATTTGAAAAAAAAAACAAAATTTAAAAAATATCACAAATTGACTGAGTTATCGTGCTGACACTGTCTGAAAACATAGCTTCGTGAAAAAACGCGTTTCAAGTTTTCGGTAGATAGAACGCGAACTTACGGCTTGGTCTCCCATTTATTGCCACAACTTTGCAACGGAATGGAATTCTTAAAAGTACAAAGAATAGAAATCTGTAAAAAAAACATTGATTTTTCGAAAATTTCAGGGGTATGCGAGCTCTTAAGGGGGGAAATAGGGTTAGGACAGCGTTTTCTCAATGATTTTCATGAATTTTTTTATAGTATAAAAAATGAATATAATTTATTGAAACTTTGAGAATATTTTATACATATATTTAAGTATATACTATAAAATTTTTGAAGAATTTTCTTGAAAAACACCGGGGACATTAGCGACCCCATATTGCAGGTCACAATCAGACTCAGCATTTTGTGTACATTCTGGAAGCCGCAATTTTCATCCGAAATCAAACGAGGTTGGAATTTACTTTTATTATATGTCTCTCTTCTATATGAACCTAAATGCTATCAAAAAAATTGAAAATTGATTTTTTTACAGGAGTCACAACAAAAAAGCATCATTTTTTGCCATTTTTTACAACTTTATTTGCAAAAAAAAAATTACTTTAAATAATTAAAATATTCCGATTTTAGGTTCATATAGAGCGCAACATTATGAAGAAAGTAACTGCCAATTTTCAAAACGATTGATTGAAAACTTTTCAAACTAGCGTGTACGCAAGTTAAAAAAAAGTCGTTTTCAGAAAAACGCGCTTGGAAAAATAGTACCAAGGGGCCTGAAAGAGAGCTACTCACTTTAATGGCTTATAACAATAGAAGGAGTCGGAATTTTCATTTAAAATTTTGAGAACATATTTTTCAATAGTTTTACTAACAATTTATGAAATAAAAAAAAAATCGATTTTTTGAACCGTCTAACCCCCCCCCCCCCCCCCTTAAGTAGTACATTATCATTGATCCTCAATTACTATTTCAACTCGTGTCGTTCGTGGTTGTTCGCAAGTTAAGTAATGACAGCGAAAAGCGACAAATTATCGCGCAATTAGCGCAAAAGTTGTCGTTCGCAACTCACAGTGAAGAAACAGGCAAAGTGTCAAACTCCGTTTAAACTCGTGAGGAAGATTGTCAAAATTGTTGATACGCGTAATTGAAAGTCGGAGGGAGGCCGAACGACGGATTGTTAAAAGCGGTGGTAAGAGTTGCGAGGGTTTATTCACTACGAAATTAGATTTCTATGGCGCAGAAACTATTATTCATTACGAGCTGTGCCCCGCGGTTTCACTCGCGTTTCTACCTCCCGAAATTTCCGTCTTCCGATTCAACGCGCCGCCGCCGTCGTTTCTCTGGGTCAGAGCATAAAGTTATACGGCGTAAAGCCTTCCTCGATAAACGGGCTATCTAATGCAAAAAAGAAATTTTCAAATCGGATTAGTATTTCCTGAGATTAGCGCGTTCAAACAAACAAACTCTTGAGCTTTATTATAGCAGTAGGACAACACAGGATCTCGGGAGGAAATCGCTCTCAACAAAGACTTACCCTTCAATATACATATTTATATTTATGTAAATATGTATTCCAAACTATATACTCCCTGCCACTGGTTCATATCGAACACGTATTAGAATGGAAATGTCAAGCGCAGATATCGACTATTCGTCGAACGTTCATCGATTATTCGATACGCCTATACACATCGCCGCCCTTCTTGTTTCGTGGATGTATGAAAAATTCGGATAACATTTCGCCCCGGATCACACACCGTGGAACGGAGATTTCGTCGCGAAACTATTCTTTATATGCACTCCATTCGAATACTCTGTGTGTTTCGCGTTGAAACATTTATTTGGTAGACGCGAGAGTGACGTAAATGTAAAATAAACATAGAGCAAATGTCATTGTCACTTTGTCAATTCGGTATTGTAAAATGAGCGATGAAGGGATAGCCAAAAGGTCAGCGTAAACAAGTTGAATCTTACCCCCTTCGCTCAAACGGCTTTTTCACGTCGATTTCAACTCGCAACCGCCAAAAGGTTCGATCAATTCCACAATGCACTCGTACATCATCGTTCGAACGAAAGATCCGGAAGTAAAAACCAAAATGTTACAATATACGTAACACGACATTTTGTTTTTATATGATTCCGCGGGGGTGGGATAAGGAGGAGGAGGAGGAGGAGGAGGAGAGGGTTATCGGAATAGTGTGGGCCAAAAAGAAGGAACCTCGCATTTGGCACGAGCTGTGAAAAAAAGAGTCTGAAATCTATCGACCGCATCAAACGACGCTTTACGTCGTACCGGCTCTCAGGGGGTAGGTCGAGGGGAAATATTCTCTCTCATCCTCTCGTACTAGGTAGTGTGTGATATGATTTACGATGTCGTCGAGCCAAAGATCACGTACGGTAGATGTGCACCACTTTTTTTTTCCTCTCTCTCTGTCTCCGTGTTCCACGGGTTTGGCGGGGACATGTGAAATGTGATGGCAGAAAAAAAAAACAAGATCGCGGGAGAGTCGAGAAAAATAAAGAAATTGAGTGTATTAATAGAGATGTGAGAGGGGTTGATTCTACTTCGTATCGAGGATATTTCTTTTCGCGGTGTAATGACCGTACGTCTCGTTTCTTTTTTTTATCGCGAAGATCCTGAAGGATATCATAAAGGATATTCGGTGGGATTCATAGTTTGTCGGATAGAAGAATTATTATTATTGTTTTTTTCAAAATACAGTAAGACGAATAAAGGGATATAAAACAAAATATATTAAGAGCTCACGTACCGCTGCGCGTGCTGAAAACCGACTAGATTTGAAAAATTATTATAAAGGTTATACGGTGAAAAAAAAATTATATTGTCGATTTCACATTTTTCATTAACTCTTCAACTATAAGAAAAAAAATGTACAAAGTTTTTTTTTCAATATTAACATTATTTTTTTACGGGTATAAATGGACTACCGATGAAAACCATGGCGCCTCCGTGTCGACATCGTAGCTTCATCAAAAATTATCCAATCTCTAAAAATAAAAAAGAATCTAGTAAAGTACCGTCTTACTAATAGTCTGACGAGGGGAATTCTTTTTTTTTCCAAAAATATAGAAATTACAGTACTGCAAATTTTAGTATGCAATTTAGAAAAAAAAGATTAGTGTTTAATAATTTATAAAAAATTGTCTAAGCAAAGAATTAAATGAACATCTCGTCAGACTATAGAGAAAATAATTGTCAAGATTTGAAAAAAAAAAAAAAGTTAAAAAATATCACAAATTGAGTGAGTTATCGTGCTGACACTGTCTAAAAACACAGTTTCGTGAAAAAACGCGTTAAAAGTTTCCGGTAGGTAGAACGTGAACTTACCTCTTGCAACGGAATGGAGTTCTTAAAAGTATAAAGAATAGAAATCTGTAAAAAAATACATTGTTTTTTCGAAAATTTCAGGGGTAGCGAGCTCAGGGGGAAAATAGGGTTAGGACAGCGTTTTCTCAATGATTTTCATGAATTTTTTTATAGTATAAAGAATGGATATAATTTATTGAAACTCTTTGAATATTTTATACATATATTTAAGTATATACTATAAAATTTTTGAAGAATTTTCTTGAAAAACACCGGGGATATTAGCGACCCCATATTGCAGGTCACAATCAGTCTCAGCATTTTGCGTACATTCTGGAAGCCGCAATTTTCATCTGAAATCAAACGGGGTTCGAATTTACTTTTATTATATGTCTTTCTTCTATATGAACCTAAATGCTATCAAAAAAATAGAAAATTGAATTTTTTACAGACGTCAAAACAAAAAAGTATGATTTTTTGCCATTTTTTACAACTTTATTTGCCAAAAAAACTATTTTAAATAATGATAATATTCCGATTTTAGGTTCATATAGAGCGCAATACCATGAAGAAAGTAACTGCCAATTTTCAAAATGATTGGTTGAAAACTTTTGAAACTAGCGTGCAAGTTAAAAAAAAGTTAAAAAAAAATTGCGGCTTCCAGAATGTACGCAAAATGCTGAGTCCGATTGTGACCTGCAATATGGGGTCGCTAATATCCTCGGTGTTTTACAAGGAAATTCTTCAAACATTTTTCAGTATATACTTAAATATATGTATAAAATATTTTCAAAGTTTCAATAATTTATATTCATTTTTTATACTATAAAAAAATTCATGAAAATCATTGAGAAAACGCTGTCCTAACCCTATTTCCCTCCCTAATGGCTAATAACAATAGAACGAGTCGGAATTTTCATTTAAAATTTTGGGAACATATTTTTCAATAGTTTTATTAACAATTTATGAAATAAAAAAAAATCGATTTTTTGAACTGTCTAACCCTGTTTCTTCCCTTAAAACGTATCCGTTATAAAAAAAGCTTTTTTGGAGTAAACTATGTAAACCTGCTCACAAAAATACCCACATATATATCTCGTATATAGAGCAACAATCTATATAGGATTGAATTGGAGTAAGTGAGTTTGCGCGAATGTTTGGCCTGTCGTCGGTTTAATGGGATTATCGAATTTCAGATACGAACCCTCACTGTCTCCGGCGTTATTATTTTAGCAAACAAGTGGTGGGGGCCCCCGCCCAGGTGAACGACAGACGAGCTTTCAAACGTTATATATAGATAATCGCGCCGAGTTTCATGTAGTACAATTCCGTACGGTTTCAATTTACAATGAAGTTGCTCGACGTTTATTTATTTTATTGAACCAACGATATGTCCTCAAAGTCAAATCCTATTTTTATTATTACGTAAAAGGAAAATAGTATTTTGCGTTATAAGAGTTGAAAACAATTTATTGTGCTTTCCTTTTCGATGCTTGCAATTGCAATTTTCCCGTAGTATATTTATGGATTTATCGTTGAGCGAAACTACCGGCCATAATAACGAGCAAGGGTTGTCAATTGACGAGGACGAGCGTAACAAGCGTCGAGACCGACGGGAGGACGAAGAGTGGAAGGGTGGTAGCAGCTTTCAGATTAAATAATTAAGCGACCGGTCCATCGATCGTTGTTGAGAGGGTGGTGGGGTGGGGGTTGGCGAGGAGGGTAAGTTTGCACGTGTCATTGCGCGCGGAATGAGGAAACCCGCGTCTGACGCGGGTTGTACAGGAGGAGAGAAATGAAGGAGAAGGAAGAACGTCGAGAAAGACGACGTTGTCGACTATGAGGGTGACAGCAACCCTCCGCCCTCCCCCCAAGAGAGAGAGAGAGAAAGAGAGGCCCCGTGACGTTCGAGGCATCTGAAAAGAGGTGGACGGCGCGTAAGCAAGAGACTTTCGCTATACCGAAATGGAAAACCCGGTGGCTGACAGCGTAACCCCCGTCGTTGACAGGCCGCTGAGCGTATTAATAATAAATTCAAACGCTTAACATGAATTTCCGCCTGTCGGCCTTCCGTCTCTTGTGTCTCCCCGTCGCTGGAGATTCGCAACAGAACGAAAAGAAACGAGAAAGGGATGAAAGTTTCGATGCTAACGCGCGGCCGTTAAAAGCAACTCTTTTCCTCTCTCTTCAGTTCATTCTCCCCTCGTTATATCATTTCCCTTTTGTCACGACTGAACTCTCGATATTACGTAATCGTATAAATTTTTATATAACCAGTAGCACCCTCGTTAATTTGTCCCCCATCGAACTGAACAAATTAAATGAAAAAACAATTCGCGAACAAGCCAGTTCGTTCTTCAACGTTTTTTTTTCTTTCTTTCCCCCCTCTAATTATTCAAAATATTTATTATATCCGGGTTCACATAATTTTCGTATATGATCAAAGAGTTAACACGTCGTTGTTCGTTTTTTTTCGGCCTTTTTTTCTTTCTTTCGTTAAAAAAAAAAATATATATATTCTTACCGACGAGTCGAAATTGTTGGGCACGAGGATGAGATACCTAGTATACTCGTGTGCAATTTTATAAGCGTTCGTGTGTGTCTTCGGCCCCCAGGGCACTATCGATTCAGAATCGATTCCGAATGCCCTCGTAACATCTTGTGCGACCGCGTGACAGTGTGTGGCATCGCGTCGTCCTCGCGTTAATCGCAAAAGAGGTGCGTTGAGAAAGAGAGGAAAAGAGAGGAAAAGAAAGCTTGGAGTATGAGAAGAGGCGCCGCGTATTAAGACACGTGCGTATGCAAAACAGATGCAGTTGCTCTCGTCGGTAACGAGCAATTTCTCTCTCCTTCTCTCTCTCGCTCTCTCGTTTTTCTTCTTCGTCCCTTGCTCGTGATATAATAAGAATACCGTCGCAAGCGGCGAGAATGACGATATTCCTCTTTCTCCCTCTCGTGTACCGCGCTCATGTTAATTACCGATAATTACAAACCCAATAAATATGAAATTTATGACTCGGTTCTTGTCCAACGCTCACACTGCTCGATATACAATATATATATATATTATATACAATATATATATATTATATACAATATATATATATTATATATATATATATATATATTTATTATATATATATAAAAGATATACACGCGAGGGACGTCGTACAATCGCGGAACAACTCTTCGTGTTACTCTCTACTTTCTCCCTTATTCTGCGCTCGTAGTTTATTGCATTAAACATAACGGACGTTTCATGCCAAATCTACCTGGCTCTCTCCACTTTCATTCTCTGCTATTTCGTTAACAATTTTTTCACACTCTTGTTACAATCCTAAAAGGCTTCTGAAGATTTTTCCGCTGATCACTGTTTAAGCGGGGAATTAGGGTTAGACGGTTCATAAAATCGATTTTTTTTAAATTTCATAAATTGTAAAACTATTGAAAAATATGTTCTCAAAATTTTGAATGAAAATTCCGACTCGTTCTATTGTTATAAGCCATTAAAGTGAGTGGCTCTCCTTCAGGCCCCTTCAGTTGTGAAAAATGGCAAAAAATCATGCTTTTCTGTTTTGACCCCTGTAAAAAATTCAATTTTCTATTTTTTTGATGGCATTTAGGTTCGTATAGAAGAGAGACATATAATAAAAGTAAATTCGAACCTCGTTTGATTTCGGATGAAAATTGCGGCTTCCAGAATGTACGCAAAATGCTGAGTCTTTTTCATTTTATAGTACGAGTATATACTTAAATTTTATAGTATATAGTATATACCAATTTTATAGTTTATACTTAAATATATGTACAAAATATTCTCAAAGTTTCAATAAATTACATTCATTTTTTATACTATAAAAAAATTCATGAAAATCATTGAGAAAACGCTGTCTTAACCCTATTTCCTCCCTTAACAATGATTTTATTGCAAGAAAATTATTTTACCCAAATGGTTAGCTGTAAGTGTGAAAATTTGCAATAATTCTGATAAATCCTCCTGTCTAATATCAATACTTTTTTTTAGCCATAACCCAGAGTGGTCGGGGCGTTTATTTCAGTTCTCGAAAAATACTCGGAAAAAATACGAGAATTATCCGCGGATTTTCCTTCGCCAAGCACATCTTTTTGCATTTTGAAAAAAAAAACCTCTTATAGCGGAAAAAAAACCTCTATGATCGGTAAAAATTTCCCGCCTCGTGAAATGAACAATTTTTAATCCCCAATTTCGGCGGTGATCCGACGTTCAATTCTATTTCCTTCAGATATTTTACAACTAAACAAAAATCGATAAGATAAAATGAAATGAAATGAAACAATCAAATCAAAAACCAAATGAAACAAAAGAAATTTCAGTTAACCTTTTGTTTTATGTTAAATATATATACATATATTTTTTTCATTATTACTATATAGAAGTAAACGACGAAAAATTGACAAAAAACCTACGCATGCCGTTTAACGTTGTAACAACATTATAGAAAAATACAAACTGTAATCCTCTCACCCCCTCCCCCACTCCCCCGCTTCCAAGGGGTGGTTGAAGATTACAGAAAGATCTATTTGACATCGAAGGTCCTATATATGTCTATAAGTACCGGTACGTTGCACTTGGACCAAGTGCAACCTCACAGATTGCGGACGGGGCCCCCTTTTTCTCCCGCCCCCCCTTTCCACCGCCATCATGTTCTTACCTGCGTGTTTTATGTTATGTAAATGCCCTTTCCCAGCGTTCTCAAAGTATACACACACACAATCATACTCGCTGTGCATTATATGTATAATTCCTTCGTACCATACGCGATTTCGCGTAGGTATTAACGCCAATAAGGCCCTTTTTTTTTTGTCGGATGTATATACGCTCGAAGGTTGATTGGATACGAAAATGAGTATAAAAGAGTGGTGATAGAGAGGATGACGAAAAAAAAAAAAAGGAGATAGGGATAACACATGTCATGGGGTGTATTAACGAGTTGGTCGATTAAATGTTTTGGCACCTCGACTCGATCACTTCTCTCATGCTTCGTCCTCTCTCGTCCTTTATCTGCGAATTTGAATAAACTGCGCGAGCAACGGAATGGAAACGAAAGAAAAAAAAAATTGCTTATTTTTAAACAATATATATATATATGTATTGAAAGATGAACGAAGGGAGGTCCCGGTGAATTTCAATTATAATTGAGAGGTTGTCAACGAGGTGTGCGATAACGTCGACGGTTATGTACACGTATATATGCGTGTATATGTAGGCGGTACTCGTTTCCTGTCTCTCGCCGCCGCGAGAGAGAGTATCGACTGGTGGTCCGAGCGTGTCTCGGGCATCTGGTCCCCGAGATCTTGGCTCGCTGAGGTGACACGTCCCGGACGAGCCCCCCGAACATGCCGATGACGATCCGCCACTGCGAAACCGCACAGCGAGGCCCTCAAGATTGTCCGATAGAGTGAAAACGAAAAAGAACACTACAAAATTATTTAAAAAACTGTCTTCCGCAGTTCATACCTAGTTGTTCCACTCGAGATATTGCTTTTTGTATTACTATTACTTTTAAGACGATTTTTTACAGAAGTTTTTTATTTTTTTTTGCGAAAATCCTCACAATATCAACAGGTACAGAAAGTACATTAAGGGAGGGGTAAGGGTTTCAGCGTAAAAAAAAACACTTTTTTTGCGATTTTTTTTCTCAAATATGGATTGAGCAATTTTATTCGAACCTTTTGTAGATTATTGAGCATACTTTTGACAATGTTGTGTAATTTTTTCATGCAGAAATATTGAAGCCTAAGCCCCGTAACAGAGCTTCCCCCAGAACGTCTTGGAAAAAAAACAATTTGCGGTGTTCACTATAACTCGGCCGGAAATTCTCTGAAAATGAAAAACCATGAAAATTTAGTCAAATTATAATCGAATCTTTCCCCCAACGTTCTCTGATATTTTTTTTTTTCATTTAAAAATTTTTGGCGGCCATCTAAAGTGTGAACTGTTATTTTCCACGAAATATTCCGCCGTTTTGTGAGTGGGAAACACCCTTAATGTAAAAAAAAAAAAATTTAACTAAACGTTGGGGGGAGGTATTTTATATGTAGAAAATGTGTACAAAGTTTGAAATGAATCGGTCAAGTAGTTTTTAAATGGCAGTGAACACGGACTTTGAAAAAGTAGTTTTGAGAAAAATGCGTCTAAAGTTTATGAAGTAAAAAAGTGAAGAAATTTTATTTTTTTTTCCAACTTACACAGAATCATCGATTCCAGCTCGTTTCTTCTTTTAAAATATTGTAGTGTATAGTATACACTATATACTATATACACAATAACAATGAATAAACTGTATACCTGTTCGACAGCTGCACCGCTAGCCCGACCGCCCGCAGCTGTTAGAGGTATAGCGTTAAAGGCCAGGAGATTAATAAGACAATAACTTCAAGAATATTGCTTAGATCGGTTTAAAATTTTAAGGACATATTCTTGAAATGTTAAACAATAAGATAAGACAAAAAAAAATCGATTTTTCGAGAGTGAAAACCCTTACCCCGCCCTTAAGGAAGGAAATAGGGTTAGGACAACGTATGCTCAATGATTTTCATGAATTTTTTTATAGTATAAAAAATTAATATAATTTATTGAAACTTTGAGAATATTTTTTAAATATATTTAAGTATGCGCCATAAAATTTTTGAAGAATATCCTTGAAAAACACCGCAGATATTAGCGACCCCATATCGCAGGTCACAATTAGACTCAGCATATTTTTCAATAGTTTCACTAACGATTTATGAAATTTAAAAAAAAATCGATTTTTCGAACCGCCTAACCCTATTTCCTCCCTTAATATGGAGTCCTGAAAGAAAATTTCGAAATCCAAATAATCACTGCACTATTATCTTTCTCGTGTCATCCGCAAAATTTACTATAAATAGAATAATAATTGGGGAGAAAAAAAAAGAAGAAAAAAAAACGCCAAGAATCGTTGCGCCGTCTGTTTCGCCTGGAATGTCCCGCATATAAAAGAGTTCGGGGAAACAGGACCTTGTGGCTATCTCTTGCTATCTCGTGGCTCGAGTACCAAAACGTGTTTCTCGTCGAATACAGGGCGCACACGTATAATATACTCATATATTTACGTATACACGTATACACGAAACCACTGTAGCCGTACGTACATACATTAGGGTGGTTTTATAACGAAACGTTTCTGTTTTTTTTTTTTTTCTCCTTTAGATTTCGTTCTTTCCCGAATTACTTTCGAACCTTTGATTTATCAATAATTCCGCTATAACCGCGACGATTTATCGACGGGCCATTGTCACATTTTATCATTTTAATAGTCGTCAGTCTCGTTAACGATAATTTGATATCCGCGCGTTTCTCAACCTCGTAAATCCCCGTCCAATTGGGAACGTACATTGAAACGTTTATTATATCATAGCCTTCTGCGGTGAACATTTCCGCTTGGTTCGGCGCGTTCGACGCGTTAGCCACAGAGCCACCGAGATGAATTCTCTCGCGGAAAGATAGTCAGCATCCCTTCTCTCTCTCTCTTTCTCTTTCTGTAAAATATATGTATATACATTTGTCGATTCGCGTTTCCCTCCGGCAGGACGATAGTCGACGAGAGAGCTGATATAACTAACCAATAGACGCGGCGAGCAGCGGGCCAAAGAAGAGACATAGTCGTGAGGGTTGGAGGGGGTTAAATTATCTTTGGGCGGGGTAGAATATATAGCCACGACGGAGATTGCTAAAAGTGAACAAGTGAACGAGCCAAAGAGAGACATAGATAGAGAGGTATGGAGAAGGGTAGTGAACCGAGGTAAAGTCGGTTAAAGGAAGGCCGGTGTCGAGGTAGCGGATAGGTATTAGCGGAGATTAATCGGAGGACATAGCTTCCTCGTGTCCCCACCCTTCGACGAGGATATATACTGTACATACCAGTTATATATACTCTAAGATGATGTCACTTACGCCGAGGCTAACGTTGTCGAATTGGGGACCCGGAGTCGAAGTAAGACGAAACGAGACGACCGAACGAACAGCTTATAAAGTATATATTACATATAATGTTATATACCTGTATGTACTTTATAAAAGCATTTAGATGGCATTTAGTCGTATAGCTATAAAGTACCATGTGGTTACAAGGAGCGTGGCGGTATCAGTGATTAGTTACTCACTCACTTACCAGCTCTCGGGAACTAACAAGGTAGAGTGTACACAACGTTCACGATCAAACCACCAACAGCCCCTCTCGTCTATAACAGCGATCTTGCATCGTGAGCGTCTCCGCGAGCTGTCGAACGGAGAAATCGAGCTCGTCGGTAAATTGGCAAGGGTTCCGATTGGACTTTCTCCAACCCCTATTTGACATCGCAACTACCAAACACAGCTTCCGACCGTTTGCTATCCACTTTTTATTCACCGCCAAACGATTTTTTCTTCCTTCGTAACTCGATATCCGAATGTCACTAACAAATTATAAACGAGAAATAATATTGTTTATAATCTATCGCTAAGCACGGATTAATAAATGTCATCGAATAATTATGCATGACGAATAAACAATATTTCATTCCCGTTTATTCATAATTCCGCAAAGACAAATTTCGACGATTTTACGTTAAAAAACGTAACCTCAAACTTTGCGGGATTGAAGATTTCCATATAAGGGTAGAAAATGTACGATTTCTCTACGTTTATATTGAGAGGTTAGATCTTTATTGGTGAAGTCGTCGTTCCGTGAAGCGGAAATGCTTAATCCGAGGTGGAGAGAGAGAGAAATAGGAGCAAACATCAACGTGAGCGGAGTGAGCTTGCAGAGACGGTGGAAGTTGAACGGTTCGATTCACTCGATCGGTCGAAGGGATCGGCGGGTAAAGTCTAAATCGCCCGGGTCAATACTTGAACAGTAGGATAGGGGGTGTGGTGAAGAACAAGCAAAGAGACGCCGTGGCAGAAACGTTCTAAGAGGGTAACGTCACAGTTATTGGCTCGTTGTGGACGAAAGCTCGGAATGACGAAGTCATCGAGATTATCGGGCAATACTCTATAAATCCATGCGTTTCACCTCGATATGCCAACAACTGGGATGATTCTCATGTTGAATATTCGCTCGACGAATCCAATTGCCGTCGTAGTATCGAATTGAAATTTCCAAGATTTCCGAGAATTCACGCTGTGACGTTTCCGCGTTTGCACGCAAACTTGTGTGTTTCCATCGGAATAATTCGAGAATCGGGATCTTTCGTCTTCGATGTTTGTTCGTAGCGTTGGTTCGTTAGTAAGACTTCGAAATGAAATAATTCTTGCGCGTGAAACCGAACTTGCGGATATAGAAATTATTGTTCATCAGCGTTAACATCCCCCGCCCCCGTCTTCCTCAGCCTCTCACGTCATAAACTCGAACAGATAGAATTCCATGCATTTAAAATGTTCGATTAGTTTTCGCGTGTAATAAATATCGTGAGATGGCAATACCCGGGTGCATTTTTAACTCGACTTGAACCGACGTTTGGGGCAAAAGCCCCCGCCCCGCCCCCAAGGTGTCCGCTCTTCGATCTTTCGCTTTGGTCAGCCGGAGTGGTACAGGTATCGATATGGAGATGCCGAGCAAAAGGGACGAGAGTCGCGAGACTCTTTTCTCATAACGGTCTTCACGCGGGCCACGTATAGTATGTTAGACGCGTGTATACGTATGTGGCCACATGTTTCGAGAATGGACATTGTAAGGAGATCTGATTTATATGCCCCCCCCCCTCCTCCCCCCTGAACGAAATTGGTTTCATCGCTGGGCCATTTCTTGGGTGGCATCGAGAGTACCTCAGCGAGAAACGACACGTTTTCATCGTTCGTATCATAAATACCTCCTCCTCCTCCTCTTGATCTCTCCAAAGGAAATACATAAAACCGAAGCAGGGTAGTTTAAGCAATATGTATTTTGTACGATTTTTCAATTCATAACTCGTCACCTCAAGCATAGTATTGAGATTTAGGGATTTGAGAAGGAAAAAAACAAAAAAATAAGTTCATGACATCCTTTCGGTACGATACTACTATAATAAAGTCTGCATGTTTGCATGTTTGCATGTTTGCATGTTTGCATGTTTGCATGTTTGCATGTTTGCATGTTTGCATGTTTGCATGTTTGCATGTTTGCATGTTTGCATGTTTACATGTTTGCATGTTTGTATGCTTGAATGTTTGCATGTTTGTATGTTTGTTCGAACGCGCCAATCTCCGGAAATACTAATCCGATTTGAAAAGTTCTTTTTGCATTAGATAGCCCATTTATTCGGGAAGGCTTTACGCTAAATAACTTTATGATATGACCTTAAGGAACGGCGGTGGCGCGTTGATTCAGGGGAACGGAAATTTAACGCGGGTGAAACCGCGGAGCACAGCTAGTACCATATAAATTACTTGAGTAATGAGGAAATCGAAAGATCTTTGCACGAAACGTGCGGTTACGTTTTCGACGGGGGAATGCCCCATATATACAGGCATTAGGTTTATACGTATGTGTATAGAGTACAGGGGCATAAGCCCTGCGTGCCAAAGACTGATTGCTAGAGTTGACCCACGGGAATGCAGGTGGAACGTGCGATGAGTAAGGATTATACGATGTGCAGCAAAGCGTCTTCTCTCGCCCTTCCGCACTGAAAGCCGCGAGGACGAGCGAGAGGAACGACCGGAGAGATCTTTTCTGCGGGATTGGAAAACGTGCTGGGTGTATAAACGTTTGCGCCTCTTTTTTTCCTTCTCCTCCTCGCTTTGCCCCCTTATCTTTTCCTTTTCAACGCTCACGGCTTTCCATATTCGTTTTTCTTATTTCTCAATGCCGATCTTATTTCTCAATATAAAAAAAAATGAATCTATCCAGTTATTCAGGGCTTATTATGATTCCGCTCCGTTATATTAACGTGCACGTTGAATGTTATTGGCTCCAATTGAACTCTATCAAATTGGGAATTTAAACAAAAAAATCCCAACACTCGAAATTCCTAATGATTTGTGTATATTACCAAACGTTTGATTCTCGTATTTTAGTATTCCCTTCGGACTCCATCTCGAAGAATTTTCAGAGTCCTTTCTATGATATTAAAAAAATTGGACTTTAGATAATTAAAGTCTACTCTCGGCATTGAAAAATAAATGAATAACGCGAAAAATCGAATAAATATACCACATTTTCGATGATTTTTAATCATTTTGTTTAATGGAAATTTTAGTTTTTTGGGAAAACGGATAGCGAATTAGTAATCAGCGAGACAAAATACATGGACATAGCGTCCTAAAAGAAATTTAAAAGATCGAAATTTTTTTTGCATTTCGGCCAAAAAGAAGTTGCTCCACCAAAACTGCTGACATTTTTTTTTCTGATAGGCCACGCACTCCACTCTGCGCTCATTCTTTTTGTGACCGTTCAACCTTCGAAATGCCGCTTGAATCATCGCGTTACGATTTTTTTCCAATTTTTCAGAGATTTTTAAAGTTGGACCATCGATTTTTGGGAATTTTTCCATACATACCCCTTCTCATTTTTTTCGCCGATTTTCAACCTGCTCTCACGGCTGCAAAAATTGAGATATCGGGATGATCCAAAATGCATTCTCTAAGTCTACTCGAGATGTTTTGAAAACCCTCGTTAAAACCCAAAATCGATGAAACTGGAGCCAAGTTATGACCATTTGAAATTTTGAGATTTTTACGTTTTCGAAAAGGTGGGCAAAAAATTACAAACAAATTTTTTTCCCTTTTTTCAATGTTTCGACACCGTATTCGATCGGAAATTATCCGCTGATTACGAATAACACAGAGTTTTAGTCGAAATCTCAAAATATCAATGTGGAAAACGCGAAAAACGGAAAATCACTTTTTGAATGATTTTTTAAATAGAAATATCAGTTTCTCCGTTTAATAATCAGCGGGTAAAAAATGTGTTTTGATGCTCGAAAACTCAATGTGTAAAATCCAATGACAATCAAAAGAGCTTCACTTTTTTTTCTTCTACGGGGGGAAAAAAACAAGATCGCAAGTTACAGTGACCTGGTAGTATATACGTATAAATATATCGTGAAGCGGGATCTTAGAGTATCCATCAGAGTGCCACGGGGGCCACGGATTCGCGCGCTCGACGAGGTCCGGTTTGCGTGGGCAACACCGCGTGCACACGGCATGCACCTCTGTTATCTTCTCGTTGTAACGCGTATGATTGCAAGCTGCGACGAGTATATACATATATATATATAAAGCATATATGCACCGAGTATTTCACATCTGCTTGATCTTTTTGGTCTTTACCGTGTACGGTCGGTTATATACTCGGTTCGTTCGCTCATGTTTCGCGTTTCTAAAACCTCTCCACTACTCTATTTATCCGTCATACACGTCGTGGCGAACGAAAGTTGAAAAAAAAAACAAATCGGTTCGCGAGTGGAAAATGGCATCGCCCCGATTTTTTCCGCAGACCGTGCGTTTTCTCAGTTTCTTTCTCGCGCATTTTTCACGCGCCCACCCCGTCGACAATCGTCCGCGTACCAAAATATATATTTCTTATCATTAATGCGCGAAAT
Source organism: Oxytorus armatus (assembly GCA_958009045.1). Classification (NCBI taxonomy): domain Eukaryota; kingdom Metazoa; phylum Arthropoda; class Insecta; order Hymenoptera; family Ichneumonidae; genus Oxytorus; species Oxytorus armatus. Next base: position 14,574,124 of record OY253756.1, read on the forward strand.
AATCGTATTTCACTTTTTACATGAATTCTAAACGAAATTCAATTAATTTTTCTCTCAATGTGGGCGGTCTCGTTCATCTAATTTTATTATCAAACCTCTTAGCGCGTCTTTGCTCTCCCGATAATTTACCGACGGAGATTCTAGATGAAAATCTCATTTTGCCTCGGGTAAAAAAAATCTATCTACATACAGTGCTGGTCATTCGAAGTGGAATGCGACGATATCTTCGCCGATTTTTTTCCGGTAAATTTGACGAATTTGAAAATTGCACTTCGACGTTGCATCCGCCCCACCGTTTCCGGGCAACGATAACGAGAATTTCGTTTCACGAGGTCAATAGGCCCACGCCAATAATACAATCCACGATAAAAATTAGCCCTGTCGGTCAAACAGTTTTTCGCGCTAGCCTCGACAAAAGATTTCCACTTTAACCCGCTCCCCTGCCATCGGGGGGGTTGCACATCCATTTGCTCCTCGAGCAGTTTTCATCGATGTTCGTAACCCTTTAATTGGCTACCATATTTACCCTCTATCCCATCCGCAATCCTTAAAGGGGGAAATAGGGTTAGACGGTTCAAAAAATCGATTTTTTTTAAATTTCATAAATTGTTAGTAAAACTATTGAAAAATATGTTCCCAAAATTTTAAATGGAAATTCCGACTTGTTCTATTGTTATAAGCCATTAAGGGGAGAAATAGGGTTAGGACAGCGTTTTCTCAACAATTTTCATGAATTTTATTATAGCATAAAAAATGAATATTTTTTATAGCATAAATTTATTATAGCATAAAATATGAAATATATCTATAACATTTTTATACATATATTTAAGGTAGTAGTCTGGTAGCTTAAGCCGATTTTCATGTCTTTTTTGGAGGGCGTTTTTTTGAAGGAAAATAAAAATGAATCGTTTTGGATATTTAGGATGTTTTTATTTATATATTAAGTATACAAAAAAAAAATGTTTGAAAGAATTGAATAGTTTATTATTATTATTATTATTGATCGAAGTTGGAACCTCGAAAAAAAAGCGCGTGGGTGGTCCCGGTGATTTTGGCTCTTGATGTTATCTGAAATAAAAAATTCTTGATAATTCTTAATCTATACACATGTCATTCTGGTCGGAACTACTGAAGTTAAATTTAATCGATAAATAACAAAATGGCGGACTTTGTAAAAAAAAGTTTTTTTCCAAAGTTTGTATCTTTAATATGTAAATAAAAACATCCTAAATATCCAAAACGATTCATTTTTATTTTTCTACAAAAAAACGCCCTCCAAAAAAGACATGAAAATCGGCTTAAGTTACCAAACTACTACCTTAAGTTTATACTATAAAATATTAGCGACCCCATATTGCTTGTTGTTCTTGGTACCATTTTTTCAAACGCGTTTTTCTGAAAACGAGTTTTTTGTAACTTGCGTACACGCTAGTTTGAAAAGATTTCAACCAATCGTTTTGAAAATTGGCAGTTACTTTCTTCATAGTATTGCGCTCTATATGAACCTAAAATCGGAATATTATCATTATGTAAATTTTTTTTTTTTTTCCAAATAAAGTTGTAAAAAATGGCAAAAAATCATGCTTTTTTGTTTTGACCCCTGTAAAAAATATAATAGAAGAGAGACATATGATAAAAGTAAATTCCAACCTCGTTTGATATCAGATGAAAATTGCGGCTTCCAGAATGTACGCAAAATGCTGAGTCTGATTGTGACCTGCAATATGGGGTCGCTAATATTTTATAGTATATACTTAAATATGTGTATAAAAATTTTATAGTATATACTTAAATATATGTATAAAATATTCTCAAAGTTTCAATAAATTATATTTATTTTTTACACTATAAAAAAATTCATGAAAATCATTGAGATAACGCTGTCCTAACCCTATTTCCTTCCTTAAATCACGAAATGTCGACGGATCACCCGATTTTCCATCCCCTTCACATTTTCGTCGCGCACCCGCGCAATTGTTAACCAATATCAACGGCACCCATTTCGTTCGAAAGATTATCAAATTTCCTTGAATGTACCTTTTTGAAATTTTCAAATTCGACGAATTTTCACGGTTATCAACGAAGATAAACTCCACTTCAAATGTCCAGCACTGTATACATTGTAACTTTTGTTGATCCTTGAAAAAAAAAAAATTACATTCTGCTACACATCAGAGTGCGGGGGAGTGTGGAACGTATAGTAAGGATGATCGTATGTGATCAATAATAACGATCAGGAGGTTGGACACGAGCAGAAACCCCCTCACCCCCATCCCTCCTCCCTAGATTCCCCGAGGTTCGACAAAATACAGTGCTCGAACGAAGGTCCTGTATATCCTGGAAGAAACGTGCAATCCCGCGACGTGTTACCCTTCCGGGCAATGGGAGTAACCGAGGCTACGGCGAGAGTGAGGCTACATTTTCATTATTATCATCATTATTATTATCATTATACGTTATATAGAAACGTAAAGCGAAAACGTCGATGTGGTTTTGGCTAAAGGGGTCTCCTCGTTGCCTGGCAGCGATTCGAAAACGTATATATCGCCACGAGTTTCAATACCCTCCCTCCTGATATATGTGTGTGTATGTTTGTGTGCTTGTACGGGTCTCCTGCCCAGCAGCTTCGTCCGGGAGAGATCGTAAAGGCTGGGATCCCTCGATCAAGCAAATTTCGGTGCTAACTAGCCCTTTAAAACGCATCGATGGTTGCTGTGGTTATTCTCTCTCTTTATCTCTTTCTCCCTCGTACGAAAATTATTTACAAGTACCAGGACTGGAAGAAAATACTTTCAGCAGTTGCAAATTGAAGAGAAGACTTTTCGGTCTCACCCTCGGGGCTCCAAATCATTGAAAATCCTTCGGGGCCAATTCAATAATCGAATGACATTTTTTATTGCAGTTACTCCGTTGTTCTAACAAAACGTGCGACCTGAATGTACACTTATTTATCCTCAATATTGATTATTCATTTATGAAAAAATTGCGAGTTTACGCCATTCCGGTGAATGATTTATAATTATTTTTTTAATCGAATTTCCTGTATCCGCACTCAGGCGAAGTGAATGGTGGTTCATCCGAATATAATGTATTCGTTGGAGAGAGAGAGAGAGAGAGAGGAATAAAAAGAGGCGTAGAAGGAAGAGGGCATATGTACGAGAGATGAAAAGAGCACGGGCGCAAGGCGCGAAATGATAGGGGATATGCATAAAATGGTCGAAAGAAAGGCCTCTCTCTCTCTCTCTTTCTCTCTCTTGCGCACAAACGATACTCGGGGCTTCTCTCTACCGAGGCTATCTCGAATAACTATGGAAATCACTTCGAGCCTCGGTTCTCACACCGTACCGTTTCACTCGCGGGGCGGCGAGGAACCCCTCTTCAGCGATTTCTCCGCGCGTCTTCGCGCGTTCAACGAGATGCAAACACCACATACTCTGTGTTACTTCTCGCGGTTCTACAACCGCTCTGAACTCTGTGGAGGCCTTGTTTCTCACCTTATTGCCACCTTCAGCTAATCCTCGTAATCACACAACACTCGCCATCCGCAATTGAATCGAATAAAATGAAAAACAACAAGAAGAAACCAACGAATCGTTTGGGTTTAATGGAAAGTTTGACGCGGGGGAGAAAAAAAAATCCATATCCATATTTTTTATTCAATTCATAAAAACGTTTAATTTTTATTTTTCTTCTCTTTCGCCCCGACACATGACTTCTTACTAAAATATTTTAAAAAATACCATCATAAATTGTTTTTAACTGAATATTTCTAAATTTCATTCTATCCATATTTTTTATTCAATTCATAGAAACGTTTAATTGTTATTTTTCTTTTCTTTTGCCCTGACACATGACTTCGTACTGAAATATAAAAAAATACCATTATAAATTGTTTTTAACTGAATATTTAAAAATTTCATTCTATCCATATTTTTTATTTAATTCATAGAAACGTTTAATTGTTATTTTTCTTTTCTTTTGCCTCGACACATGACTTTGTACTGAAATATAAAAAAATACCATTATAAATTGTTCTTAACTGAATATTTAAAAATTTCATTCTATCCATATTTTTTATTCAATTTATAAAAACGTTTAATTATTATTATTATTTTCTTTTGCCTCGATACATGATTTCGTACTGAAATATAAAAAAATACCATTAAAAATTGTTTTTAACTGAATATTAAAAAATTTCATTCTATCCATATTTTTTATTTAATTCATAAAAACGTTTAATTGTTATTTTCCTTTTCTTTTGCCCCGACACATGACTTCGTACTGAAATATAAAAAAATACCATTATCAATTGTTTTTAACTGAATATAAAAAAATTTCATTCTATCCATATTTTTTATTCAGTTCATAGAAGCATTTAATTATTATTTTTCTTTTCTTTTGCCTCGACACATGACTTCGTACTGAAATATACAAAATACCATTATAAATTGTTTTTAACTGAATATTTCAAAATTTCATTGTATCCATATTTTTTATTCAATTCATAGAAACGTTTAATTGCTATTTTTCTTTTCTTTTGCCCCGATACATGACTTCGTACTGAAATATAAAAAAATACCATTATAAATTGTTTTTAACTGAATATTAAAAAATTTCATTCTATAGATATTTTTTATTCAATTCATAGAAATGTTTAATTGTTATTTTTCCTTTCTTTTCCCCCGATACATGACTTCTTACTGAAATATTTAAAAAAATACCGTGACAAATTGTTATTAACTGAATATTTCAAAATTTCATTCGATCCATATTTTTTATTCAATTCATAGGAACGTTTTATTGCTATTTTTCTTTTCTTTTGCCCCGATACATGACTTCGTACTGAAATATAAAAAAAAAATACCGTGACAAATTGTTATTAACTGAATTTTTCAAAATTTCATTCTATCTATATTTTTTATTTAATTCATAAAAACGTTCAATTTTAATTTTAATTTTCTTTTGCCCCGACACATGACTTTGTACTGAAATATAAAAGAAATATTTCCGGCTAATGAATTCACTTCTGACTATTTTGCAAATCTAACAACGACAAAATTTAATAATAATAATCACTTCGATATTCGATATTTCACAACCCTGAGTAACGTTTTTCTTCATGCACTTATATGATAACGATGGATTCACAGTGATAATAATATCCTTTGTGGATCAATGGTACTACAGGAGTATAATCGCAGATCAGACCGTCGACCAGCCACTAATTTGTGGACCGTTTGACGGTTCTTGCGTAATTGTTAATGATGTTCCTCCGGAGGTAGAAATCCGGCATCAAAGCTTAAAGCCTCTGTCCCCCTTCCATAATCGCTCACCGTAATTGGTAACCCATCTATATCCTCAAAGCTAACATTTCCACATTTTCCTGGCAAATATTAAATCCCCCGATCGTCCCTGTTACGTATTAGCCTCGCGGGCTATCTAACCGTCGAGTCGAATGACGTCTGATGTCACTTTGACGATCGTTCGAAACAATTGACAATAATTTTATGTCGTAACGAATGTCTGTCATTTTTTTTTCCCTCCCCACTAATACAGTACATTTTGAATTATTTATTCGTTGCAATTTATTTTCCTATATTTTTAAAGTACATGAAGAAAATATAAAAAAATGTTTCTACATATTCCTACATCCGCTCTTGGTGCAGAAGCGGGTTAACAAATATCGATTGTGTGCCTCATGAATTTTCGCAAAAACATATTAACGACAATTTTCAATATTTATGAAATATTGTAGTCTTTTTTCTTCAATCAACAGTCACGTATTATGCTGGTGAAAAGGAGAATGAAAATTTCCAATTTATCGTTCAATAACGACAATATCTGACGAAATCGTTTCAAGGGAGGAAATACGGTTAGGACAGCGTTTTCTCAATGATTTTCATGAATTTTTTTATAGTATAAAAAATGAATATAATTTATTGAAACTTTGAGAATATTTTATACATATATTTAAGTATATACTATAACATTTTTGAAGAATCTCCTTGAAAAACACCGAAGATATTAGCGAGCCCATATTGCAGGTCACAATCAGACTCAGCATTTTGCGTACATTCTGGAAGCCACAATTTTCATCTGAAATCAAACGAGGTTGGAATCCACTTTTATTATATGTCTCTCTTCTACATGAACCTAAATGCTATAAAAAAAAATAGAAAATTGAATTTTTTACAGGGGCCAAAACAAAAAGGCATTTTTTTTGCCGTTTTTTACAACTTTATTTGCAAAAAAAAATTATTTTAAATAATGATAACATTCCGATTTTAGGTTCATATAGAGCGCAATACTATGAAGAAAGTAACTGCCAATTTTCAAAACGATTGGTTGAAAACTTTTCAAACTAGCGTGTACGCAAGTATCAAAAAAAGTCGTTTTCAGAAAAACGCGTTTGAAAAAATAGTACCAAGAAAAACAAAGTCAAGGCAGTCATAAATTTTCTTCGGTGTTTTTCAAGGAAATACTTCAAAAATGTTATAGTATATACTTAAATATATGTATAAAATATTCTCAGAGTTTCAATAAATAATATTCATTTTTTATACCATAAAAAAATTTATGAAAATCATTGAGAATACGCTGTCCTAACCCTATTTCCCCCTTTAATGGCTTATAACAATAGAACGAGTCGGAATTTTCATTTTAAATTTTGGGAACATATTTTTCAATAGTTTTACTAACAATTTATGAAATTAAAAAAAAATCGATTTTTTGAACCGTCTAACTCTACTTCCCCCCTTAATTGCATCTTAATTCGCGAAGGAAAGTGTGAAAGTAACAGCCGCAAGAGAGGCGTCGAACTTTGGGACGGAAAATTCCTGTTTGATGCCTTCTGTTTTTTTTTCCTCTTCGCCGGTTACACAGTTACGCCGCGAGACGTTTGAGAAAATTGTACCGATGTTTTAGGCGAGAATTCCAATCGTTACTTTTGCTAGATTCTCGTGAGAAAAATATATCTGGACCAAAGTTTCGAAGATCTATACGAGTGCCAATGTGTTCACGAGAAAAGAGATGATTCCATTCGGTTTAACTCGTTCGTTTTTTTTCGGGGCAGGTTTATATCGATTTACGTTTGAACCGTATCGTGCGAAACAGCCGTAGCATCTCTGTATATACATGCGTTGTACCGTGAATGTTTATACAGATATATCGGGATCTTGGTGCAGCGAGGAGAGAAGCGCGGAGTTTCCTTGAGGATCGGGGGTAGATTAGAGTGTGGCCAGGATATTCGACGACGAAGAAGAGCCGTGGCTCCCAGAGAGAGTCCGAGAGCTCTCGGAATAGCTCTCGTAAAGTCCAGCCAAGACTATATAACGCGCCTCTCTTGTTCACGTTCGTTCAAACGGGGTGGCGCCTCTTCGACGTATCGAGAAAGAGAGTAAGAAAGAGAGAAAGAGAGAGAAAAAAAATCACGCTCTAGTTGCTGCTCGAGCTGAGGAAAATTATTACGATTGACGTAACGGGAGGCTTAGGTTTGATGCGAGGAAGTAAAGAGAGGAGAGGGTAGTAAAGGAGGTTGTAAAGAAGTTGCGAGAGGGATAAGGTGTGATAAACTTGGAATGCGAGCAAGTGCTGGTAATCGTTATCGATACAAATATATATATACAGTAAGTAACTATATATTCACGCAATGAGAGAGAATTCCAGAGCGCGTTGCGCGGAGATACCGTGTTTTACTACCGAGCAAACGCGCCTACGATCCGTAGATCCTTATGATCGGTTGTCGTACCTCCCGTTGTTTATTCCCGTATCGCGGATCCGCGCCACTCGCTACAACTCCCGATCTCGAGATATAAACAGGAGATACCAAAGTACTTGAAGCGTCGCCCGGAGCCCACGAGGAACTACAACGAGAGGTCAAGACATTTTATGACAATCATCGAATCTCCCGGGCATCGTTTTCTTCTTGATCCCCATCCATACGGGAAGCTTTGCTTTCGTAATAGAAAAACAAACAAAAAGTACCACTAGGAGAGATCGGTGAACAACGCTCTCGGGATTTTTAGGGATCAAATACCGCTGCGCCCGCTGAAAACCGAGTAAATTTGAAAAATTATTACAAAGGGTATAGGGTGAAAAAAAAATTAAATTGGTGATTTCACATTTTTTATTAACTTTTCGACTATAAGAAAAAAAATAAACAACATTTTTTTTTGTATTATTGACATTATTTTTTGCGGGTATAAATGGAATACTGATGAAAAACCATGGCGCCTCCTGGTCGACATCATAACTTCGCCAAAAATTATCCAATCTGCAAAATTAAAAAAGAATCTCGTAAATTAATGGAGTAGTAATAGTCTGACGGAGGGATTTTTTATTTCTTCTTAAAATAAAGACATTACAGTATTTCAAATTTTAGTATACAATCAAAATTAAGAAAATTAGTGCTTAATAATTTATAAAAAATTGTCCAACCAAAAAATTAGAAAAATCTCTCGTCAGACTATAGAGGAAATAATTATGAAGATTTAGAAAAAAAAAAAGTTAAAAAATATTAAAAATTGACTGAGTTATCGTGCCCACACTGTCTAAAAACGTAGTTTCGAGAAAAACGCGTTCAAAGTTTCTGGCAGGTACGAACCCAAATCGACGTCCGGTCACATATTTATTGCTATAACTTTGTAACTGTGGGATTTTCTTAAAAGTTTTTTTTTTTCAATTATTAAAAGTATAAAGGATAAAAATTGCTGAAAAAAAATCGATTTTTTGGAAATTTCAGGGGTATGTGAGTCCTTAAGGGGGGGAATAGGGTTAGACGGTTCAAAAAATCGATTTTTTTTTAATTTCATAAATTGTTAGTAAAACTATTGAAAAATATGTTCCCAAAATGTTAAATGAAAATTCCGACTCGTTCTATTGTTATAAGACATTAAAGTGAGCAGCTCTCCTTCAGGGCCCGAGCGCGCTATTTTTTCAAACGCGTTTTTTTGAAAACGACTTTTTTTTAACTTGCGTACACGCTAGTTTGAAAAGTTTTCAACCAATCGTTTTGAAAATTGGCAGTTGCTTTCTTCATAGTATTGCTCTCTATATGAACCTAAAATCGGAATATTATCATTATTTAAAATAATTTTTTTTTTGCAAATAAAGTTGTAAATAATGGCAAAAAATCATGCTTTTTTGTTTTGACCCCTGTAAAAAATTCAATTTTCTATTTTTTTGATAGTATTTAGGTTCATATAGATGAGAGACATATAATAAAAGTAAATTCCAACCTCGATCGATTTAAGATGAAAATTGCGGCTTCCAGAATGTACGCAAAATGCTGAGTCTGATTGTGACCTGCAATATGGGCTCCCTAATATTCCCGGTGTTTTTCAAGAAAATTCTTCAAAAATTTTATAGTATATACTTAAATATATGTATAAAATATTCTCAAAGTTTCAATAAATTATATTCATTTTTTATTCTAAAAAAAAATTCATGAAAATCATTGAGAAAACGCTGTCCTAACCCTATTTCCCCCTTTAAGGAACGGAATCGGTAATGTGGAAACAAAGAGGAAGGGATGCAAAAACGTGAAAAGTTATATACGGACGAAGCTTTCGTTATTTCAAGCGCATTCTCGTAGTTTAATTAAACAAAAGTGATTGGAAAAATCGAACTCAAATCCGACATTGACCACTTTTTTCCGAACCGGTAAGAAACCTCACATTTATACATTTGATCACACGACGAAAATTTCCACACTAAATTCTAAAACACTATAAAATCCGTATTCGAGTCACCGTATATAGAACGCAAATTCTCGATTAATACCCGATTTTCTTGTCAGATGCATTCATTGTTCTCGCACTTACTATCTCTTGCTCTCCCGTTTCTGTTATACTGTGCCGAGCCGAATGTCGAGACGAGAGACGATCGTCACGTCGATGTTACTACAACGATTCTCGTTGGGGGAGCTCTCTGATGATCTTCGAGGATGTTCTCTCACGAGCGGAGCGTCACAGAGTTTACGGCATATTGGTTTTGGGTTATTAATACAAGTGATGTCCGTGTCAGCATTGTCTTCGCGTTAGGAGGGGCGAGACAATAGACTTTGCTAATGGCCGCTCGCGGAGAGAATCTCTAACTTTCGTATATATATGTATATATACCAATTGTGTCTTGGCATTGTCCGACACTGTGACGCATATCGACCCAATGCTACGTAACGGTATAACTCGCAATTTCACGATCTATATACATCGATTATACATTGTTTTTTTCAGTAAAATTCGCGAGAACTCGAACATTTAGAAAAAAACCGTAATTTTTTGTCATTTAGTTGATTTTTAATTTTTTGTAACGCTCATATCCATTTTTTTTAAGGGTTGTGGCTAGCGGTGGCGAATATAAAGTTATGTGCACGTTTAACAATTTTTTTATGTATGAAAAAATGATTTATTTATAAAACTAATTACACAACTATTTAGTATAAATATCAATCTATTAAAAGATATTTTTTTATTTATTTTTTTCATGTACAAAATGGCCGACTACTGATATTTGCTTTTGGTATCGATTTTCGTTGAGGCGCTCCGCGGCGTGACATTTGGCATCCACAATTTTGGACTTAGATGAAAAAAATAATAATTCTCGTTAATCTACATCAGAGTACCTAAGGAATTTGGAAAATATTGTTTTATTCGAATATTGTTGGCATTTGAAATTGAAAGGTGAATTTCCAGTGAAAAATTTCGTATAAAACTGCTCATAAAGTGGAAAGTTTTTAATTAATAAAAAATGCCCGTACGTACTTCTCTGCGAAATGAAATTAGAAACGTAATTCGAAAATTTAAGTCAATCGGGTAAAAATTGTCTTGTCACGCGTCGGTGAAAAAAAATGTATCTCGCAATAAATCGAATAGTAACTTATCTTTATGACGATAAAGCGTCGTTTAAGCAAAAAAAAACGTCGATTTTTTGAAAATTCCATCGTGGCCACGACCCTCGAGGTTATTTTACTAAAAAAAAAAGTAAATTATTTTTCCCTCCGTTAATTCGCGTGCATGCATTTGCCCGGAGACATTTTTATCGTGAAGGATGACTTTGGGAATGAGGGGAAAAATCGACACAAAGTTTTCAAAGTCCATTCCCAAAGTCATCCTTTCACACGAGATGTATTATGTACAACAAGAATATATAAAAAATTTCTCATATATATATCCAGCGTGAAAAACACCTCTCGCTTCTCCGCCGTCTCGAAATACCCGTTGTACTGCACGAACTTTGAAGTGCAAATGAGCTTTGTGAAATGAAAAGACAGAGGGGTCCTGGAGACGGGGGTTTTTCATCGTCGGAGCAAGATGTTTATTTTATGCAGAGAGCATAACGAGACGACGAAGAGATGGACTGGGGGGGGGGGGATGAGAACTGCGTTGATATACACGTATAGAAGGAGAGTTTATGTTATAGCATTTTAGACGGACCTCGTGCTGGCAACGAAGCCAATTAACGTAATTATTCGTTATTAAATATCCGTCAAACGTACAGTCCTCACCCTCTGCGTTCGATAAATCCTCCCCTCAGTGGAGTTTCGACGTGGCTCATGCCGGAATTAGATTTCACGTTAAAAATCACCCGGTACCAACGATTTCTCCATACGGAGAAACGTAATAACAATTATTTCAAACAAGGTTCGTTAAAAATATAAAATGAACGCGATATTTTGCGTTAAAAACCTTATCGATTTAGTATCGCCTTTTAGCTTTTTTTTATAAATTCACTTATTTTTCCTAAGGACGACAGAAAAAGTAAATCCTTCACACGAGATTGAATGACCTGTATCGAAGACTGTACGGCTGATTTATTAGCGATCCGTCAGTCATTTATCTTCGTTTCATTTGTTTTAACTATGAAGGAAATTTACCCTCACTTCATATCGTTTTTCATATCAATGGACTTAATCATTATTGTTCCATCCCCCCTCTATGTCTCTCTCTCTTTACTGTATACGCCTGGGTGATAATTATTTACGAAATTGCGCGAAATATCCGTTGGCAGACGAGAGAAAATGAGAGAGAGAGAGAGAGAGAGAGAGAGAGAGACAGAGAGTCCGCGACCGGTACGGCAATTATCGTACATCTTAATAGCGTTTTATAATAAGGCCGTATCACGCATGGTCCAAATAACACGTTGTCCCGGCGTATATACGCTTTCGCGAGCTGCGTTGGAACGGTAATCATTAATTCACCGACGCGGCGTGGGGAGAAAAAGTGGTTAGGGGAGAGAGGCGCATCATTGTTTCACGCCTCTACGAGAAGCTGCTATATTCGCGGGGGCACATATCCGTCCCTCTCCTTCACTCTTTATCAAACTTCCCTTCTCTTCCTCGCGGTTTTTCGGGAGAATAAAGGCTTCAAAAGCCGGAATGAACTCTCGCGGACCGCCGGCGTGAAATGTACACAAGCGGTTGAAGAGAGATTGGATGAAGAAAGTGTGTTGAACCGATGTCGTTGTCTGTAAGAAAAATCAATCACGAAACAACGTTAACGAGCTCTCTGCCCACTTGACAAACAGTCGACAGAGGGATCTCGCGTGGCAGCTAGTAGTAATGGTACGATTTAGTCAGACAATTCTTCCGTAACGCGAATCGGCCCTTCCCCACTTCACCCTCTCCGCCCGCTTGATTTCTCGTGTATATGTAGCGAGAGTGAGGACAACGGTAACATATTTTATTATTATTTTTATTTTAAAACCATGTAACGAGCGTTCACAGGTGTTTCTGTTACCGATAAGCTAAAGACTGTTAAAAAGCCACGCTTCTGATTCTATTTACAACGTACACTTACACGTACTAATTCCAATGGTTATATGTATCATTTTACCGGATTATTGGTCAGCCTGTAATCGCGAGGAAATGTTTATCCACTGGTAATCAGTATAGTGGCGAAATTCGACGGAACGCTGGAAGCCAAGAGATAACAGCGAGCGCGGAAAAAGAGATGAGAGAGGATGGAAAACGAAAAGCGTCGCGCGCGCGGATCCTGTGAACCTGCCGGATCTCAACTTCGCGAGAAACGAAGCAAGAAGCGAAAGAGGTTCGTGTATTACTTCACCCGTTCTCGTTCGGTTCCTCCTCGTTCTCTCTTCCATCCCTGTCTCTCTCTCTCTCCCTCACGTTCTTTCAATATTCTCCTTTTTCTCTTTTCTGTTTGCACCTTCGCCGTAGCGCGGCAGGGTATACTTATGCCCGTCTTATTCATTTCTTTTTTCACCCCCCTTATCCCCCAAGATTTTTTCTCTCTTTTTGTTTTTTTTTTCTTCCTCTCGTCGAGTGGCACGACCGAAGGAGCCGTTGAATGCCGGAGTTCCTCTGCTTGCTGCTCGATTCTTATTTAAGCCCGTCGTTCTTTTTGCCCCTTTCTTCTTCTTTTTTTTTTGCTCCCTGCTTGGCCCCCCTCTCGTCGCAGCTCTCCCTGTCTTTTCTCGTCTTTGAGAGTGGAGTCTCTTCTGTACGTGACTACCTTACGCACTTCAAGAGCGCGTTTAATTTAATTGGTATTGACGCCCCTTGGCCGAGCTTTTCTTTTCTTTTTTTTTTTCCTCCTCCTCTTATTCTCATCGTAACATGAGCGAGAACGTTATTGGGAGAGAATGGCCATCGGAACGTCAGGAGCGAGAGAGGGACAGGACCCAGAGATGGGGTTCACTCGTCGATGAGATCGCCCCTCTCGTCGTTAGAACGATTCATTCCACAAAAGTATTGTTATTAGTTGCAGAGGCGTGTAAAATCACACCAGGCTCTGTCGTTGACGAGACAATAACCAATTACATTTCATCGTTCGCTGCAATATAACGTTTGATTATTTTTTTTGCTTTTTTGAAGGGGCGAAATAGGGTTAGGACAGCGTTTTCTCAATGATTTTCATGAATTTTTTTATAGTATAAAAAATGAATATAATTTATTGGAACTTTGAGAATATTTTATACATATATTTAAGTATATACTATAAAATATTTGAAGAATTTCCTTGAAAAACACCGAAAATATTAGCGACCCCATATTGCAGGTCACAATCAGACTCAGCATTTTGCGTAAATTCTGGAAGCCGCAATTTTTATCTGAAATCAAACGAGGTTGGAATTTACTTTCATTATATGTCTCTCTTCTATATGAACCTAAATGCTATCAAAAAAATAGAAAATTGAATTTTTTACAGGGGTCAAAACAAATAAGCATGATTTTTTGCCATTTTTCACAACTTTATTTGCAAAAAAAAAATTATTTTAAATAATGACAATATTCCGATTTTAGGTTCATATAGAGCGCAATATTATGAAGAAAGTAACTGCCAATTTTCAAAACGATTGGGTTAAAAACTTTTCAAACTAGCGTGTACGCAAGTTCTAAAAAAGTCGTTTTCAGAAAAACGCGTTTGAAGAAATAGCAAAATGCTGAGTCTGACTGTGACCTGCAATATGGGGTCGCTAATATCTTCGGTGTTTTTCAAGGAAATTCTTTAAAAATTTTATAGTATATACTTAAATATATGTATAAAATATTCTCAAAGTTTCAATAAATTTTATTAATTTTTTATACTATAAAAAAATTTATGAAAATCATTGAGAAAATGCTGTCCTAACCCTATTTCCGCCCTTAATGGCTTATAACAATAGAACGAGTCGGAATTTTCATTTAAAATTTTGGGAACATATTTTTCAATAATTTCACTAACAATTTATGAAATTTAAAAAAAATCGATTTTTTGAACCGTCCAACCCTATTTGATCCCTTAATCAGATCCCCACAGTGGCCTCATTAAAAATTCGTCATCTACCTCGTTCTCGGAGATTGCCAACATTTTTCTTTTGCACCCTCGACAATAATAAATCGACGTTGAATATAACAACGAAGTCTCGTGAAAAGTCTGAAGAATCTCTTATTTCGATTAATCTCAAGTGAGAGACCAAAACTTTCGGTTGTGTGTTTCAAGGTTTACAGCGTGGGGGGTTGGAATATAGTTTTAAAGGAGTCCGGCGAGACTTTTCAACTCGTTATACGGGAAAAGCGAGAGGATCGGCGGTCTTCGCCGTATGAAAACTTTTTCCTTCGGCCATACCGTCGTCCTTCGGTGTTCACGTCGTCGTCCTCGTCGTCGTCGCGGTCCTCGACGACGTCAACGAGACCTGCTATTACGATCAATGAGTTTGGACAGGCGCCATCACCGGGACGACGAAGAGGAGGGCACCGAGAGGGATGACGGGGCTGGGGAATCGTATTACGGGACACGTCGGTTAAACGGCAATCCCACAATGTTACGTCGTTTGTTAGTCAGCCGTAAGACGAGGAAGAGAGAAAAGAGAGGACGAGAGAAGAGGAAGAGGGGAAAGAAAAAAAAACCTCCTCAACGGATGGTAAGAGTTAACGAGATGGAAGCTGGAACATAAACTATATAGTGCGAGCGAGAGCGAAGACGGGGGATGAGAGAATGAGAAAACAAGGATGATCGGTCTCGGTAGTGGAGAAAGCGCTCGAGCCACATCCACTAGCTGGAGAGATTTGCGGGGAAAATAAGATTGCACGGGATCTCCGCGCGCTAACGTTGCAAGACACGCGGAATATACAGCCAAGAATTTATCGCAACATTTGTTAAGGATCCCTCGGCTATTCGACGACAACGACGACTGTATATTATTACTGCCTGCACACATGTCCCACCTAACTCCGTTTTCCTTCTCAAGTTTTTCGCCCTCCCTCCCCCTCAAATGAAAGGGAAAATAACGGTTTGAAACGACTCCAAAGGGGGATGGAAAATCGTCCGGAGTCTGAAACGCGCCGAGTAAAACATCGGACGAGGAAAAAAAAAACGATGGAACGACATAAAACGGTAACGTTTCGCGTTTTTAATAGGATAGGAAGAAATCTTCTCGATTTCTTTTTTTGGCTCGTTGCCCTTGCTGCTGACGTGCATATGTATGGGGGACACTTTACGTTGAAGCGATAAAACGTCTGACGATTCCGTTATGTCTAGCGATTGAGACGCTGATGTTTTTTTTCTTTATACATTACGACGGAATATTGAGTACTTTTTTTGTTGTTATTTTCCAAATTTCACGTCAGTTTTAACGATATGGAACGTTCAATGCCTACGTTATTTTGCTGGTTGACTATAAATTGTTATTCGCCGTTATGCAACGGACCGAGAAATTTCGCCCAGTACTTGACGTTTAATTTTTTTATACATAAATTTATAACAATTCAGATATAATAGTATCATGAAAATTAACCGTAAACGTTTTTTCTTTCAATTTCGACGCTCATTCCGTAATTTAAAAAATCAGGAACGAAATTGAACGGCGCTAAAGTTAGCGTTTTCAACCTGGTAATGTCCTACATGTGAGAGAGTCAATGATCCGCATAACGCGTCTTCGGAAACTCGGATGTATCTCGGATTATAAAATGCACGCACAGCCAAGGAATTGCATGTACTTCCAGGCACGTGTACTCTTCCTACTATGCAAATCATACAATTTACCAGGGCAGCCATCAGCTCGCTCGTACAAACGTTCAATGCCCGTTGGTTATTTATTCAAATATAAATAATCAATTACACCGAGATTTAATGAATATACCGGGCGAAACTACATATGTTTTATGTATAATGTACTATCTATCGGCTAGCCAGTAAATAGTCTCGTTCATATACGAGGCATTCCATAGAAACTCTGCCCGCATTCCAAACGTTTTGAGTTTTCGTTGCTGATTCATTAAAAAATCGATCGAAAACTCGATTTCTCGAACTTAACGGAAGGAAATAGGGTTAGACGGTTCAAAAAATCGATTTTTTTTAATTTCTTAAATTGTTAGTAAAAGTATTGAAAAATATGTTCCCAAAGTTTTTAATGAAAATTCCGACTCGTTCTATTATTTTAAGCCATTGAGGGGGGAAATAGGGTTAGGACAGCGTTTTCTCAACCATTTTCATGATTTTTTTTATAGTAAAGAAAATGAATATAATCTATTGAAACTTTGAGAATATTTTATACATATATTTAAGTACATACTATCAAATTTTTGAAGAATTTCCTTGAAAAACACCGAAGAAAATTTATGACTGCCTTGACTTTGTTTTTTCTTGGTACTATTTTTTCAAACGCGTTTTTCTGAAAACGACTTTTTTTGAACTTGCGTACACGCTAGAAAAGTTTGCAACCAATCGTTTTGAAAATTTGCAGTTACTTTCTTCATAGTATTGCGCTCTATATGAACCTAAAATCGGAATATTATCATTATTTAATATAAGTTTTTTTTGCAAATAAAGTTGTAAAAAATGGTAAAAAATTATGCTTTTTTGTTTTGACCCCTGTAAAAAATTCAATTTTCTATTTTTTTGATAGCATTTAGGTTCATATAGAAGAGAGACATATAATAAAATTAAATTCCAACCTCGTTTGATTTCAGATAAAAATTGCGGCTTCCAGAATGTACGCAAAATGCTGAGTCTGATTGTGACCTGCAATATGGGGTCGCTAATATCCCCGGTGTTTTTCAAGGAAATTCTTCAAAAATTTTATAGTATATACTTAAATATATGTATAAAATATTCTCAATGTTTCAATAAATTATATTCATTTTTTATACTATAAAAAAATTCATGAAAATCATTGAGAAAACGCTGTCCTAACCCAATTTCCCTCCTTACCGGGTTAGGCCACTTTAGAGGCCGAAAAAATAGGCTTTTTCGGGATTTTTTTTCAGAAAAACTACAAAATAAATCGAGATTACAAAATAGGGTGTTTATCATACATATCAGTGACTGTATACAATAATTTTTTTGAAGCGATTAATTCCAAAATGGCGGTGGCGCAGCGTTTTTGCGACGACGTCTCCATTTTTGTTAGCTGGAGCACATAACTCAGACAATTGTCAACCGATTCACTTGAAATTTTGAATATATCTTTAAAAATATATTGTCTATGGAAGTGCGTACGATTTTTCAAAAATATTGCATAGTTCATTTTTTATTAACAATTTTCTGACGATTTTTTAAGCAAATTTTTCACTTTTCACTTCAGAAGTGCCACCATTTGGCCAAAAATAATACTAAACATTTGTTTCGGCCCCGAGGAACGAAATAAATATTTAGTAACATACGCGAATCAAAAAGCTTCGCGGTAGTCGGTAGAACTGCCATGAAAAGTCCCACATATTATTCAAGAACGACCGCCTGAAGCGATGCAGAGAAAATACGTATGTGTGTTGTCATCGTCATATTGTATAACTCGCTTTTCCCCCGTACGAGAATTCACTCTCTTGACCAACAGAAGTCCGGTGTGCGCTTTCGTTGCATCGCTGAATCCGCGCCTTCCTCATAACCCCCCCGGCTAAAGAAGATCCATGATGGAACGCGCGAGCGAGATAAAAATAAATAAAAACGAGAAAGTAAGAGACAGAATGAGAGAGTTTACGGAACGAAAACTGGCGGAATTCCAACATGATCTTGCATTCCTTTTTGTTTTTTCCCCGCCCGCGGTCTTCAGTTGTTGAAACGCTAGAGAATTACACGGCAGAGAGAGAGAGAGAGAGAGAGAGAGAGAAAGGGCAGTGTACTTGAAGCGAGATCTGTGACCATCGAAAGTCTCTATCCGATGAATTACGTACTAAAAAAAAAGCTCTGCTTTCATACATATATGCCGGAACTCTGGGAAAAATTGTATGTTCCAAAAATATTGGGGTTAGGATTTAAATTGAAAAAAATGATTGCAACCATTTTGTTCGAACGAACAAAAAAATTATGGAGTTATTATTTTTTAAATCCTTATTTAAAATTAAATAGTTCTTCGAGAGATTCTATTCAAGTATGCGGAGTGTCATTCGTTTTTTTTATTTTTTATTGCCAACTATTATTCATTATTGTTTCGTCATATATTTCTTTCGGATGTTTTTTTTTTTTTTTTTCTATACAAGGATGACGACGATCCTTAGGTCTCGTTTGTCGGTCGCGATCTGTCTCGTTCAATTTTCCCGCGCACCAATCATCTCCATCTGACAAGGAAGGGCCCGGTGTGTTCCGTAGCGGCAAAAACTCACTTAAATTCTGCTCGGCTGTGCAACCACAGCCTCTTCTCCTTGTGTCACTCTCTCTCTCTCCTACTCTTTTTTCTTATACCCTTTCGTGCTGTGGTGCACGTCTCTCTTTGCCTCCTTCTCGTTCGCCTCGCTTTGAATCTCGTTCCGCGCGCGACAATTTTTCTCACTCCGGATCTGGTGCTCCCCGCGTCCCCCCCTCCGCCCCTTCGCCGTCCCCTGAGCTTTTTAAGCATCGTTCTACGTGGAACGGCCTTAAGGGCTGGGAATCCACGTCCCGAATGTTCTTTTATCGAAGGATGCAAATGACAAGCTGTTGATTCATAGCCCCGGGGTATTTTTACGATCTTTTTTTCTCTCCCCGTCGCGGAGTAAACCCGAAGATTTTTAATGATACTTAATATGCTATGATCAAGTTGCAAATTGCCAATTAATTGTTCATTCATAAATAACATGACTGTCGACAAGTATTTTCGTTGAAAATTATTCGAAATAGGGGTGGGTTTTTTTCTTAATAGCGTGAAGGACTCGCGTACCGCTGCGCGCTCGGAAAACCGAGTCAATTTGCAAAATTATTATTAAGGTTATATGGTAAAAAAAAAATTGAATTGTTGATTTCACAATTTTTATTAACTCTTCAACTGTATGAAGAAAAAAATATATATATATTTTTTCAATATTAACATTACTTTTTTACGGGTATAAATCGACGCTGCTTACGAAAAGTAGCACGATTCAAATTTCTTACGAAAACTAACACGTTTCGAATTCCACCACGAAAATCAACACGTTTCGATATTCGACGCGAAAACTAGCATGTTTCGGCTTTCATCGCGAAAACTAGCATATTTCGATTTGCACTGGAAAAAGTAGTATATTTGCCGAACTAAATCGAATAAGATTCGGAACTTTCACAAATGTTTTAATAATTTTTTCGGGAGCACTGTGAGGAATAAATGAAAAGCATTGAGGGTGTATCGCCCGTACACCTTTAAACATTTATATTCGTTTTCTATTAAAAAAATAATAACACTATTGAAAATACGATTCGCAAATACGATACGCAATATTCCACCACTCAAAAACTAAAATTGTTCATCAATGATATTTTTCATGACTTCAAGTTTCGGAGTCGGCGAATTGAACAAAATTATTGTTTATAAAACGTTCATTCTATTTACAGTCTGAAGAATCGTTCGTTGTGTTTTTATTTCATTAAAAAAAAACACAATCTTGGAGTGATCAACGACTAAAGTATAAAGTACAGTATAAGTATAAAGTACAGTTGACGAAATCTTCAAAACAATCGATTGAGATATCTCGACAAATGTCAGGTCCTGGACGAAGTAACAAGAGGGAAAAAAACTGACATTGTTAACTTTGCATACACAGCAATTGTTTTCGATTTTCTTTTCTCTAATTTTTTTGACCATGGTTTTTTTTACTCCAAAATGACGAGGCATTTGCCGTTTGCCATCTTATGATAAGCCTGACAGACCAAAATTCAAACGGTAAAATATGTATGAAATAAATTCAAACAAAAAATAAAACGGTATAAAATGACAAGCATAAATATTTCGACAATTTGGAGTAAAACAGGATGTTCAAAAAAAACGTGGAGTAAAAAATGAGAAACACTTCCGGTGATACTGAAACGTGGTAATTTTCGCGGTGAAAGTCGAAACCTGCTAGTTTTCGTGGTAAAAGCCGAAACATGCTAGTTTTCGCGCAGATATCAAGCGTGCTTGTTTTCGTAAGAAATCTGAAACATGCTTGTTTTCGTAAGCAGCGTCGAAATAGACTAACGATGAAAATCATGGCGCCTCCTCGTCGACATCATAACTTCACGAAAAGTTATCCAATCTCGAAAACTAAAAAAGAATCTAGTAAAATAATGTAGTAGTAATAGTCTGACGGAGGGAATTTTTATTTTTTTCAAAAATAAAGAAATTACAGTATTTCCAACTTTAGTGTGCGATTGAAAAAAAAAAAATTAGTGTTCAATAATTTATATAAAACTGTCCAACCAAAAAATTAAAAAAACCTCTCGTCAGACTATAGAGGAAATAATTATCAATATTTAGACAAAAAAAAAGTTAAAAAATATTTAAAATTGACTGAGTTATCGTTCCTGACCCCATCTAAAATCACGGTTTCGAGAAAAACGCGTCTAAAGTTTCTGGTAGGTAGAACGTGAACTCCGATGTCCGGTCACAATTATTACTATAACTTTGTAACGGAGGGGAATATTCTTAGAAGTTTTTTTTTTTCAATTTTTAAAAGTATAAAGAATAAAATTTCGTAGAAAAAAAATAGATTTTTTGAAAATTTCAGGGGTATACATTATTGACGATATTTTCCTTATCTCTAAGATCTCTTATCCGTTACGATATATCCTGTTCGTGTACAGGTTAGAAATCAAAATCACAACCGAAGAGTGCGCGATGTATAGAAGATTCCCTAGAGGGTAGAGAAACCAAAAAAGTGTGCACGCACACACACATGATCATGAATCATATACGAGAGCGCGAGGTCTCCGGTCGGTGTGAGTGTTGCACCCGGAGGGGTACACATCGTAGCCCGCATCTCTTTCAGATTTATAGCTCTTTGGGAATCGCAAGGAAAGCGAGAGCGCGGAAGGATTAGCTCTTCTTCATTTTTTTCTTTTTTTTTTTCACGCGTCCCATTCCCTTCGAGTCCCTCTTTACTCGCCCTCGCGCGCGCAATGCTTGCGCGAGAGCCCTCCGGGGATATAGCGAATATAGCTTATAACCTCGTGTACGTTCCCTCCTGCCTCTCTGCTTATTCGTACGCGGAATATATCCAACGTACGGACATCTACGATACAAACTCGCGGGGCATATACGACACTCCTTTGTTACGCTTCGTTATCCGATCCGTGCCGTCGAGAGCGAACCGCGAAGGATCTCTCGCGAAGCGAGAGAGAATCTCATACTATGTACTGGTACAGCCGTAAAAGAACAAACAAAAATTTACTTCCACTGTACCAACCGGTACTCGCTCGAACACACTTTTCTATAGATATTGCCGGGGAAGCCTTCTTTGAGAAATGTGCAGTTGTACAATAATAACCACGTCCGTTTGGACTACCCATCGAGCTATCCTCTCGGAAATGGGCTCGGACAACCAGAGTGGTCTATCGTTCGCAGACGAGAAACCAAAGTATCCGTCTTCGGTTTACTTCGCGGTTCTCACAGATTTGTTTGCCGGAATGCCGGGTTTTTTCTTTTCTTTTCGTTCCCGTGCTCCGAGCTTGTTTAATAAAAATTGTGACGCGGTACAACTGCCATTTTTATATTACTCGATGATAATTATTAGGCTTTCGTGGCTACAATGAACATTTTTACTGTTTTGCGAATTAGTTAGGACCAATGATTAATTAGACTTTTGTTTTTTTTTTCAATATTAGTTCGACATTGAGTGCAACATCTAAAAAACAATGCTGTTTGTAGGTAAGAAACCGACAGAGAGTTTATAGATATCTGGACAGATATCCTATGGGTATTGAGGGGGAAAATAGGGTTAGGACAGCGTTTTCTCAATGATTTTCATGAATTTTTTTATAGTATAAAAAATGAATATAATTTAGTGAAACTTTGAGAATATTTTATACATATATTTAAGAGTATACTCTAAAATTTTTGAAGAATTTCCTTGAAAAACACCGAAAATATTAGCGACCCCATATTGCAGGTCACAATCAGACTCAGCATTTCGCGTACATTCTGGAAGCCGCAATTTTCATCTGAAATCAAACGAGGTTGGAATTTACTTTTATTATATGTCTCTCCTCTATATGAACCTAAATGTTATCAAAAAAATAGAAAATTGAATTTTTTACAGGGATCAAAACAAAAAAGCATGGTTTTTCGCCATTTTTTACAACTTTATTAGCAAAAAAAATTATTTTAAGCAATGATAATATTCCGATTTAAGGTTCATATAGAGCGCAATATTATGAAGAAAGTAACTGGCAATTTTCAAAACGATTAGTTGGAAACTTTTCAAACTAGTTAAAAAAAAGTCGTTTTCAGAAAAACGCGTTTGAAAAAATAGCAAAATGCTGAGTCTAATTGTGACCTGCAATATGGGGGCGCTAATATCCGCGGTGTTTTTTAAGGAAATTCTTCAAAAATTTTATAGTATATACTTAAATATATGTATAAAATATTCTTAAAGTTTCATTAAATAATATTCATTTTTTATACTATAAAAAAATTCATGAAAATCATTGAACAAACGCTGTCCCAACCCTATTTCCGCCCTTAATGGCTTATAACAATAGAACGAGTCGGAATGTTCATTTAAAATTTTGAGAACATATTTTTCAATAGTTTTACTAACAATTTATAGAATTTTAAAAAAATCGATTTTTTGAACCGTCTAACCCTATTTCCACCGTTAAGGTAGTAGTCTGGTAACTTAAGCCGATTTTCGTGTCTTTTTTGGAGGGCGTTTTTTTGTAGGAGAATAAAAATGAATCGTTTTGGATATTTAGGATGTTTTTATTTACATATTAGAGATACAAAAAAAAAAAATTTTGAAAAAATTTAATACTTTATTATTATTATTATTATTGATCGAAGTTGGCACCTCGAAGTTGGCAGCCCGGGTCCTAACTTTTTTTCTACCGAACCGATTGCTTTCAAATTTTAACAGGCTACTCTACACACTTATAGTTCTCGTCGGAACTACCGAGAAATTGTTTCACCCCTAACTTTTTATTTTACAACCCCTTCTTTGCTAAAATAAAAGGACTTTTTTTCCAAAGTCCGCCATTTTGTTATTTATCCATGAAATTTAACTTCAGTAGTTCCGACCAGAATGACATGTCTATAGATTAAGAATTATCAAGAATTTTTTATTTCAGATAACATCAAGAGCCAAAGTCACCGAGGCCACCCACGCGCTTTTTTTCGATGTGCCAACTTCGATCAATAATAATAATAATAATAATAATAATAAACTATTAAATTTTTACAAACTAATTTTTTTTTGTATCTTCAATATGTAAATGAAAACATCCTAAATATCCAAAACGATACATTTTTATTTTCCTACAAAAAAACGCCCTCCAAAAAAGACATGAAAATCGGCTTAAGTTACCAGACTACTACCTTAAAGAAGGCAATGTGCTCCCGTCCGATTTTCCTATCTTTGCTCGCCGGAGAGTTGAATTAATAATCCGCAGATTGCCAGTGATAGGAGTAACTCTCGCGCCATCACCGGAGAGGAAGCCTGATGTTATACGCGATCGTCGTATAAATTGCAAAATAAAAACGGTACTTGCGGCGTAGTATCAGATGTAACGGTACGAGAGAGACGAAGGAAGATAATATGAAAGTTGAGAGAGGCTGGGGAGGGATGCCGCAAAAGGTTTCTAAGAGTCAAGCATCGAGTTGATTTACGGGAGATCAGAGATAGTCCGCCATGATCGGTACCCTTCTGCTTTCCCGCTCGATTCTCTCGTACTTACGCGTTTCTCCGCGCAACTATCAACTTCCGGTGCACCGGCACACTGTTTATAGAGTCATGCATCGGTATTATCCCACCTTAGGGTACAAACATACTCATGAACGTACGCGTATCCACGCGACGCTTTCGGAGCATTAATCTGGGATTTTGAGACACGAGAAGCCATATGAGAAAGACACAAGCCGTCCCGAGCTGACGATATCGCGGGAAAATGGCTGTCAATTGTCGGGAAGCACGATCGACGCCATGTCGAGCATTCACCGAAAAGTGTCGCTGTCAATTCGGCCGGAAATCATCTAATTTGTTTATCAGAGACTCATGTTTCATCGGCATCCTTTTGACGCTTTCTCGGAGTAATCTGATCAGAATTATATCTCGATGCTTTGCTCTCTCGTTGCTTTTTCGTTCCTACTATTTCTTTCTGATATCGTTTTCATGGTAATAATGGTACTTTACGGTAAATCGGGGAACAGGTCGAAAAATGAGGGTGAGAGATGCTGGCGTTGGCTGTGGATGCTGTGCCAGAGGGAGATAGAGAGAAAGAGAACAGGAAAAGGAACGCGCGGATAGCTGTCAACGGACTTTGAAAAATGTGCCAAGTCGAGAAAAAGTGGCTATGGGCTTCGCCGCAAGCGCCATTTCTCTCTCTCTCTCTCCGTCTATCTCCATCTTTTTCGTCCTCCCCGAAGAGAGATCCTTACTCGTAGATGGGTAACCAAGAGGTTTCTTCGAGTGAGAGACAAAGAGATGAAGCATGATGCACGATGTGTGCGTGCGTGTGTGTTTGTCCCGAAGGGTTCTCTATATCCCATTCCTACCCATATACCGCTGGTATGCTCTCGCATCAGCAGAAACAGAGCTAACAACACACGAGCGCCAAGTTCTCGTCCCATTACCCTCTTCCTCCAAACCCCTTCCTCACTGCTCGATCCTTCGCTTCTTACCTGCTCGGTTAAACCGCGGAAATACAGCAAAACAGTACAGGATCGGAGAATGTGGAAGGACAGCCAAGGTTGCCGGTACCATTAACATTAACACGCGCCACATTTCGCGAGCCGAACGAGAACCGCGCCGCTCTCCTCGGCCAGTTTCCCCCCTCCTCAACGAGAGACATCCAATGTTTTCCTACCCACAAGCATAAATAACCACTCACGCACGCACGTATTAATCGGAGACGGTAACGCTTCGACGCTCTGTGTTGCACTCCTTTCGACACGTCCTCCGTAATAACTATGTAAATACGAGATATTGCGTGTCTGTGGATTTTACTAGACGCGGGAAATAGCAAACAGGCGTCATTACGCCACCGTTTATCGAGGGTGTTATCTATATTTCACCGAGTTGTTAAAATACAAACGGTTAAGGTAGTCTGGTAACTTAAGCCGATTTTCATGTCTTTTTTGGAGGGCGTTTTTTTGTAGGAAAATGAACATGAATCGCTTTGGATATTTAGGATGTTTTTATTTACATATTAAAGACACAAAAAAAAATTTGTTTGAAAAAATTTAATAGCTTATTATTATTATTATTATTGATCGAAGTTGGCACTTCGAAAAAAAAAGCGCTTGGGTGGCCCCGGTGATTTTGGCTCTTGATGTTATCTGAAATCAAAAATTCTTGATAATTCTTAATCTATAGACATGTCATTCTGGTCGGAACTACTGAAGTTAAATTTCATGGATAAATAACAAAATGGCGGACATTGAAAAAAAAAACTTTTTTTTCACACTTTCCGACTTTTTTTTTCCAAAGTCCGCCATTTTGTTATTTATCCATGAAATTTAACTTCAGTAGTTACGACCAGAATGACATGTCTGTAGATTAAGAATTGTCAAGAATTTTTTATTTTAGATAACATCAAGAGCCAAAATCACCGGGGCCACCCACGGTCTTTTTTTTTAAGGTGCCAACTTCGATTAATAATAATAATAATAATAATAATAATAATAATAATAAACTATTAAATTTTTTCAAACAATTTTTTTTTTGTATCTTTAATATGTAAATAAAAACATCCTAAATATCCAAAACGATTCATTTTTATTTTCCTACAAAAAAACGCCCTCCAAAAAAGACATGAAAATCGGCTTAAGTTACCAGACCACTACCTCAATAAACTATCCATCTTTTTATACCACTGATTTATAGGTTAATTTTTTTTACCAGAAACAGGATAATTGGTTACTTGGATTAAGGGGGGAAATAGGGTTAGACGGTTCAAAAAATCGATTTTTTTTTAATTTCATAAATTGTTAGTGAAACTATTGAAAAACATGTTCCCAAAATTTTAAATGAAAATTCCGACTCGTTCTATTGTTATAAGCCATCAAAGGGGGAAATAGGGTTAGGACAGCGTTGCTCAATGTTTTTCATGAATTTTTTTATAGTATAAAAAATGAATATAATTTATTGAAACTTTGAGAATATTTTATACATATATTTAAGTATATACTGTAAAATTTTTGAAGAATTTCCTTGAAAAACACCGCAGATATTGGCGACCCCATATTGCAGGTCACAATCAGACTCAGCATTTTGCTATTTTTTCAAACGCGTTTTTCTGAAAACGACTTTTTTCGAACTTGCGTACACGCTAGTTTGAAAAGTTTTCAACCAATCGTTTTAAAAATTGACACTTACTTTCTTCATAGTATTGCGCTCTATATGAACCTAAAATCGGAATATTATCATTATTTAAAATAATTTTTTTTTGTAAATAAAGTTGTAAAAAATGGCAAAGAATCATGCTTTTTTGTTGTGACCTCTGTAAAAAATTCAATTTTCTATTTTTTGGATAGCATTTAGGTTCATATAGAAGAGAGACATATAATAAAAGTAAATTCCAACCTCGTTTGATTTCAGATGAAAATTGCGGCTTCCAGAATGTACGCAAAATGCTGAGTCTGATTGCGACCTGCAATATGGGGTCGCTAATATCTGCGGTGTTTTTCTAGGAAATTCTTCAAAAATTTTATAGCATATACTTAAATATATGTATAAAATATACCGAAAGTTTCAAAAAATTATATTCATTTTTTATACTATAAAAAAATTCATGAAAATCATTGAGAAAACGCTGTCCTAACCCTATTTCCCACCTCAAGGCAGCCGGTACCGTGTGACGGCTGAATTTTTTCGCTTTTTTTTTGCGAATTTTTTCTAACGAACGATGAAAATACACTATCTTGAAATTTTTACAATATATTTATCAACATTTGTACAGTCACTGAGAATTTTTTCAAGCCAAAATATAGATTGGAATTGACTTTACAGCGTTCGAAAGACACAGATGTGAAAAATTAGGAGGTTTACGGCTGACACGATTCTGGCTCTTCTGTTTCATCTGAAATCAAAAAATGAAATGGCATTTTAATCCGTAGACCACGGTGACTATTGCCACGGGTATGCGGGTCTCAGAGTTCGAAGTTTTCTCTTACTTTTTGCCTATTTTGCAACCCCAATGACCCACGCTTAACGATGGCTGAATTCCACTGAGATGATAAACAAAGCAGCGTTTTTTTTCTCTACTGGAATTTATAACTAATTAATTGTAAACAATTATTTACTATTGATATAGTTGAATGCTATCATATATATTTTCGTAAATAATGTATTGTCCATCGTCAATCTTATGGCCAATATGGACTTTACAATCGCCAGTTTGCCATCACTAAAGAATATAATAAAAAAAATAAAATAAAAAAACAAGCTTGCAAGGCAAGTAGCGGTGGTGAACGTCTCAGTGGAAAATAAACGGTCATAGTTTGCGGACCTTTATCCCAACGATCGATGATCTATGGGCTCCGAGGTATAATATACCTTGCGGTGTGTAGTACCACTCGTGTGGTATGTGCATCTCTTTGTCTCTCTCTACTTCTCTGTGTCTGTGAATGTACACATGGCGTGTATATAGGCTTGTCGTCGGGAGGTCAAAGGATTTTCCGCATAACGATCCCCGCATATAACACGCTGTGGCACCTGTTATCCGAGATTTTCTATCTTCTTCCGTACAGAGATTTAAAGAATCTCGTTGCTGACTCAACCATGAAACTTTCATACGTTTTTTCCCTTCATTCTCTATCCAAAAACCCCATAACGATACGGAACAAAATAAACGTTTGCCCAACCCTGTTGAATCGAGATCCTAAACTGTTATGTCCTCGCTGATAAAGAATGCAGCGACGAAATCATTCTAACAAATGTAAGTCGTTGTAGAAATGGCAAAAAAAATGTATTATCATCTCGACACAAATGGGAAATTGCCCCGAACGAATAAGCCTCACTTAAGGGTTGTCGATCATCGAATTATATTTAAAAAACAATTAAAACCACCGTAATTTCGTTTCCAAAAAGTTCAAACGACTGACCACAGTGAAGTGTATTTGCAAATAGAAAAAAAAGAACGTTTTGCTTTCCGTCAGAGTGCTCTAACTTCCAAAGACGCTGCTGGGTTTCTTAGTATTTTTTAAAAGGGTAGTTTGAATTTTGTGCCTTTCGAAAGTCCGTAAATAAACGTCCGGATAGATTGCTTTGGCATAAATAATTATTTCGTCTCGTGTATACTCCATGGTGCACGGATAATCGTTTCGTAAGTCGTTACTGGGGGGGTGGATTGAGTGTGGTTGTCAGGGAATCCGCTATCGTTGCCCCGACAAATGCTTTAACTATCGGAAATATGGCTTTTAACTCCGTGGCGCATTCTCTCAGGTGTGTATTTAAAGTGTACAACTTTATACCGGCCAACTACCGATCGTCTTTATACTATAAAAACAAACGAGAGACTCCCTCGTTCTCGCGCGTGTGTCTAGCAGGCAGCGTGGCTTTTATCACGGCATATCCACTAGTTTGCCTCTCGACAAGTCTCTCTCGTTTACCGATACGTTCTCTCTGGTGTTTGTAGACTACACACTACTGTTACACGTACATATATACTAGCCCCCACCTTCACGTATTCTCAATGGAACACGAAGAGAGAAAAGATGGGTAAACGGTTTTGCACGCTCTCCACTGGTACAAGCTTCGCGTACTCGACTCGCGTACTATATATATTATACAAATCCGTACATACGAATATATGCAAAACTCGCCGCGTACGCGCATAGGTATTTGTACACTTATATATACATAGCGTTGCTGTCGGGCATTTTGTTACAGAGTCGACGTGCGCCGTGCCGATAATTGAGTCGCACAGCCGCGAAGAGAGGGCGCTGCGAGCGCCGACGCGACAAATGATGTATCGGCTCCCGAGTGCCCCCTCGCGTTCGTTTTCCCAAGATAACCGATCTATCCGCTATATTCGCTGTCTCCGCTTTTTCAGCGAATATATACAATATAAATTGTTGAATCAACAATACGTGTGACATTTCCCGGTACTTCGGTCTAAAATTTTTTCTTCTTCGTCATTCATTAAGGGGGGGAAATAGGGTTAGGACAGCGTTTTCTCAATGATTTTCATGAATTTTTGTATAGTATAAAAAATGAATATTATTTATTGAAACTTTGAGAATATTTTATACATATTTTTAAGTATATACTATAAAATTTTTGAAGAATTTCCTTGAAAAACATCGAAGATATTAGCGACCCCATATTGCAGGTCACAATCAGACTCAGCATTTTGCGTACATTCTGGAAGCCGCAATTTTCATCTGAAATCAAACGGGGTTGGAATTTACTTTTATTATATGTCTCTCTTGTACATGAACCTAAATGCTATGAAAAAAATACAAAATTGAATTTTTTACAGGGGTCAAAACAAAAAAGCATGATTTTGCCATTTTTTACAACTTTATTTGCAAAAAAAAAATTATTTTAAATAATGATAATATTCCGATCTTAGGTTCATATAGAGCGCAATACTATGAAGAAAGTAACTGCCAATTTTCAAAACGATTGGTTGAAAACTTTTCAAACTAGCGTGTACGCAAGTTAAAAAAAAGTCGTTTTCAGAAAAAAGCGTTTGAAACGCGTGGCGCGCTCAGGGGCTGAAGGAGAGCTACTCACTTTAATGGCTTATAACAATAGAACGAGCCGGAATTTTCATTCAACATTTTGGGAACATATTTCAATAGTTTTACTAACAATTTATGAAATTTAAAAAAATCGATTTTTTGAACCGTCTAACCCTATTTCCTCCCCTAAGGGGGACATAGAGTTAGGACAGCGTTTTCTCAATGATTTTCATGAATTTTTTTATAGTATAAAAAATGAATATAATTTATTGAAACTTTGAAAATATCTTATACATATATTTAAGTATATACTATAAAATTTTTGAAAAATTTTCTTCAAAAACACCGGGGGTATTAGCGACCTCATATTGCAGGCCACAATCAGACTCAGCATTTTGCGTACATTCTGGGAGCCGCAATTTTCATCTGAAATCAAACGAGGTTGAAATTTACTTTCATTATATGTCTCTCTTCTATATGAATCTAAATGCTATGAAAAAAAATAGAAAATTGAATTTTTTACAAGGGTCAAAACAAAAAAGCATGATTTTTTGCCATTTTTTACAACTTTATTTGCAAAAAAAAAATTATTTTAAATAATAATAATATTCCGATTTTAGGTTCATATAGAGCGCAATACTATGAAGAAAGTAACTGCCAATTTTCAGAACGATTGGTTGAAAACTTTTCAAACTAGCGTGTACGCAAGTTCAAAAAAAGTCGTTTTCAGAAAAACGCGTTTGAAACACGTGGCGCGCTCGAGGCCTGAAGAAGAGCTACTCACTTTAATGGCTTATAACAATAGAACGAGTCGGAATTTTCATTTAAAATTTTGGGAACATTTTTCAATAGTTTTACTAACAGTTTATGAAATTTAAAAAAATCGATTCTTTGAACCTTCTAACCCTATTTCCTCCCCTAAGGGGAGAAATAGGGTTAGGACAGCGTTTTCTCAATGATTTTCATGAATTTTTTTATAGTATAAAAAATGAATATAATTTATTGAAACTTTGAAAATATTTTATACATATATTTAAGTATATACTATAAAATTTTTGAAAAATTTTCTTGAAAAACACCGGGGATATTAGCGACCTCATATTGCAGGTCACAATCAGACTCAGCATTTTGCGTACATTCTGGGAGCCGCAATTTTCATCTGAAATCAAACGAGGTTGAAATTTACTTTCATTATATGTCTCTCTTCTATATGAATCTAAATGCTATGAAAAAAAATAGAAAATTGAATTTTTTACAGGGGTCAAAACAAAAAAGCATGATTTTTTGCCATTTTTTACAACTATTTGCAAAAAAAAATTTATTTAAAATAATGATAATATTCCGATTTTAGGTTCATATAGAGTGCAATACTATGAAGAAAGTAACTGCCAATTTTCAAAACTATTGGGTTGAAAACTTTTCAAACTAGCGTGTATGCTAGTTCAAAAAAAGTCGTTTTCAGAAAAACGCGTTTGAAACACGTGGCGCGCTCGGGGCCTGAAGGAGAGCTACTCACTTTAATGGCTTATAACAATAGAGCGAGTCGGAATTTTCATTTAAAATTTTGGGAACATATTTTTCAATAGTTTTACTAACAATTTATGAAATAAAAAAAATCGATTTTTTGAACCTTCTAACCCTATTTCTCCCCTTAATTTTCCGAGTAGTTTCAAGCGTTATCCGGATCACGAAAAACAGCAAGCTACAAGAAAATGCTTCGTTCCTCTTACGACGACATCTCAATACTTTTTGCCGAAACAAAAAACAATTCCATTGATATACGATACGGAAAAATTAATCCGAAGCTTGAAATACGACGAGAAAATGAAAATACACGATCCCTAGAAGAAGGGTTGTTTTTTTCTACTCGCTCGTGCGCGTTGCTACAACAATCTATGTCACTTTATGGGACAAAGATGTCCGTACGTGTCTTAAGATACTGTCTGACAGTGTGAAAACTAGTTACCGATCGTCGGGTATTATATTCCGGAATGAAACACTTTGCGCGCCGTTCAGTTTTCCTATAAAGTGTTTAAAGTGAGCGTAAAAAAAATAATAAAACGCATTGGAAAAGTGTGACAAGTGCTGAAGTTACGAACAAAGTATGTATTAATCCGTCGCATATTGCGGCGAGAGAAAAGAGAGAGAGAGACAGTATGAACGCGCGAGAAGTAGCAACCGTGAATTAATGGCGATCGTAAATATACAAGACAGAGAAAGAGCGAGAGAGAGAAAAGGGAAGAGACAACCGAGCGAAAATCTATAAAATAGTCATAATGATAGTAAATGTTGTTGTTATTATTATTGAATATCGTTCGATCGTAAAACCGGTTAATTTATAGAAAGCCGTCGCCAAACCGTAAAATCTACGTCTTTAACTGCCCTCCGTTGAGAGCAAAGTGTTTGTGGTCCTGCTTGGTCTCGTATATGTATAAGGGAGCGTCTCTACGAGGAACGGATTTATAATACGTATATGCAGATTTATAAGGCGAAATAATCGAAGAAGAACGACGAGGTGGACGATCGGCGAGTCAAGTGAACGGATGAGGGATTCTATATGGTATAAGTATAAATATATACGTTTACATACACATATTCGTCATCCCATTAAGATAACGAACGAATTTTCGTCACTCAAGTCCAAGATATCCTCTGTCGCCCTCTTATCCTGACCATGGGATTTCGAAATCTTAACCGCCGGGGGCCTCTTACGAGAAAATAAATAAAATTCGTACGGACTGTAAGATTTTGGTCACACATACGATTAGTTTTACGAAACGTTCTTGGACACATCTTCATGGCGGATATAAAAATAATGTATCCGTCCAGGATTTTTTTTCCTCTAGAAATATTTCCAGAGAGAAAGAGCGAGAGAGAGAAGTCATCGTACTTATGGGATTCATACGATGTTTCTTGACTATCTCTCTCGTTCTCTCCTCACTGTAGATCTCTCGCGAGCGAACCGCCTTTGGATCTTTTTGTCCCTTGGTCCAAGGGGCAAAACGGCGACCGAGGGTTAAAACGCCAGCGCGGTACCCGCTCGAGCACGCACGCCATTAAGTGATGCAATCGGTTTCTTCGGGATGTCGCACGCGCGCGCTCGCGAACGGAATACACGGGGTAACTTGTTTTGGTGTTTGCTGCCGACAGAGAAATAGAAAGAGAAAGAGAGAGAGAGAGAGAGAGAGAGAGAAAGATGGATGGGTTGAGAGACAAAAGTCTCGCGCGCTCGCTTTCGTAGACATCGGGTAGAGAAAGAGAAAACTCCCGCGTGTGCTCGAGCAAACTTTTTATTCGCGTGATTTCGGTCCCTCTCGCGTTTTCGAAGCTTCGCAATGCGAGACACCACGATCTATAGTTATGTATATATGTATGTATGACATATAAAAGAGACGGTTTAAGAGCCACGCTAATGGCGTCAACGCCAAGGATACTCTCGCCTCTCAGGATATTAGGGAATCTCACACACGGAGAACAAAGAGAGAGAGGGAGAAAAAGAAAGAAAGACCCAAAACACAGAGGGGCGACACTCTGTTACAAGCTGCACACGGTGGAATGTTCCCTCGGTATCTTTAAAAACTTGCCAACTTACGAGATCGTATTGTCTCTTCGAATTATCTCGGATCCACTCTCCCGGTCTTTTGCAAAAAAACAAAGGTACTTCGCCTTTTTTTTCTCCCCCTTAGCCTGCGAGGTCAGTCTGAAAAATGTAGTATATTAAAATTTTTCTTACAGCGGAATAAAGAATCTTGCTACCAAAATGACGAATTCTATTTGGAGGTAATGAATACAATAAAAAATTTTAAATTGACAAAAACTATATCTTAGTATTATAATAAAGCTGGGGAGAGTGTATGTTTGTTTGAACGCGCTAATCTCAGGAAATACTAAGCCGATTTGAAAAGTTTTTTTTGCATTTGAAAGCCCGTTTATTTAGCGAGGCTTTAGGCTATATAACTTTATACTATGACCCTAATCTTATTATCTTACTACTATAATCAAGCCGGAGAGTTTGTACGTTTGTTTGAACGCGCTAATCTCAGGAAATAATAAGCCGATTTGAAAAATTCTTTTTGCATTTGAAAGCCCGTTTATTTAGGAAGGCTTTACGCTATAGAACTTTATACTATGACCCTAATCTTACTATCTTACTACTATAATCAAGCTGGAGAGTTTGTACGTTTGTTTGAACGAGCTAATCTCAGGAAATACTAAGCCGATTTGAAAAATTCTTTTTGCATTTGAAAGCCCGTTTATTTAGCGAGGCTTTAGGCTATATAACTTTATACTATGACCCTAATCTTATTATCTTACTACTATAATCAAGCCGGAGAGTTTGTACGTTTGTTTGAACGAGCTAATCTCAGGAAATACTAAGCCGATTTGAAAAATTCTGTTTGCATTAGAAAGCCCGTTTATTTAGGAAGGTTTTAGGCCACATAAGTTTATACTATGACCCTAAAGAGTAGCGGCGGCGTCGGTTTATGTTTTGGTCATTGTTCCTTTTATTTTTCCACACAATTTCCGGATGGTATTTATATCAGATTCACTTGGTTATGTACTCATATCACGTACGAAACAGATATATAATCCACATTTAATGCGGGTGAAACTGCGTGGCACGTCGCTAAAAACATTTACTAAAAGTTCGAATTTCTCTTATTTCTCACCCTCATAAAATATATTTGACAACACATCGATACTGATTTTCAATTTTTCTAAAAATCATTATTCACGAATAATTATCGTTACTTTTCTGCAGTACTTCAAAGAACCTCTCGAAACAACGCTGTAGTATCGGTGTCGTACCGGGGAAAAACTTTTCGAATAAAGCAAAGAAAGTGGAACTACGAAAAACGTCTGTCCCGTTGACTTACAATCTTCTCGCGAGATATATGTATATGAACTATCTCTTTTTCCTTCTCTTTCTCTCTCTTTCCTCGACAGGATTAACACGTGCTGCAAATGCACCGTACAAGAGGGTTTTTCCGTGCTTTGTGCCCTCGCGATCTCCGCAATAGGGAGTCCTTTCAGAGAGGAAGAGAGAGGAGAGAGAGTGAGAGAGTACGAAAAGAGATCGGTCGTACGGAAGCGCAGAAACGAGAAGAAGAAATGCGAGAGGATTGGCTCGTTCGAGCGGTGGAGGAGAGGGGGATGGGATGGGGGTTGAGGGAGGAATGGGGGGGTGCACATTGTCGGCACGAGAATAAAGAGAAATTTTATTGGGGGATTGGCCCGACGCCAGAGCGCGAACCGAATAAAATTCTACACCGAGATTCCTCACTGTTCTCTATTCCTCTTACCCTTTCCACCCCCTGCCACTGCCGCCACCCCTTTCCTCCCCCAGACGCGATAGCCCCTCTTGTCCTCCTTCATTCTCTCGCTCTCTCTCTTTCTCTCTCTCTCATTCTTTCTCGTGGAAAAGCGACTTTAAAACACAATTTAAAGCGGTTCCAAATGAATTCTGTCCCATCTCCTGGATGAGTAACACGAGAGCACTCTCCGCTCGACTATCATCTCGACCGGAATGAAGCCGCCCGGATCTTTCTTTCGTTTCTTTTGTTTTTTTTTTTTTTCCGTTCCTTTACGAGATGTTTTTTCG
Organism: Oxytorus armatus; assembly: GCA_958009045.1. Taxonomy (NCBI): domain Eukaryota; kingdom Metazoa; phylum Arthropoda; class Insecta; order Hymenoptera; family Ichneumonidae; genus Oxytorus; species Oxytorus armatus. The sequence goes on from OY253756.1 coordinate 14,610,209, forward strand.
TCTCACTTGGAAAATTTTCTTATATCCCTGAGTGATTTCGGGATGTAAACTTGGGGGGCGCGAGAATCTTACGCGCTATTGAACTCGATAATGAAGAAAGTTGCATTTTTTTTCTTTCTCACCCCCGTCACATTTCCTCGAAAGCCAAGAGTTGCGGACGATCGCAATTTTACAAATGTTCGCGCACTCTCTTTTGTTGCTTGCAAAAAATTGGGATAGAATGGGTACGGAAATGGATGAAATTTTAGCAGACAAATGAACGAAGCTTCGGGGAATACTTTCGCTCTGTGTCTCTCGTTGGAAAATAATTGAGGCGGTAGTCTGGTCTAGAGCGAGATTTTTCACGTCATTTCTAATCTGCAATAACGTTCAAACCGTTGAAGTTGTCTTGATGAAAATTTACACGTGCATTTATTGATCCTTAGAGAATACTTGAACGTTAAAAAAAAATTATTTTAAATATTCTCATGTAGTTTTTTGCCTTGTTGCAACATGGTGCGCCGAAATCGGCGCCCACTCTGGACGATGTTGTATGCATCTGAAAAAAAAAATATATATATATTCTCAATCTGTATGAGTATTCTAAGCACTGGTAGCAGAATTGGTACTTAAAAATTTTTTTTGACAAAATGGCGGCCTGTTGAACTTTCATTAATGATATTTCATACACTTTCGGGTATTCGACGAGTTATAAAATGTCGGCAAAATTATTGTTCGACTCAATTCTGCTACCAGTCCTCGGAAACAGGCTACCTGAGGTACATGCAAAATTTGAGCTCGATCGGTACATTAGTTATCGAGATATCGTGGGCGCCGATTTGAAAAACATAGTTCTGAGATAAACGTGAACGCGTTTATCTCAGAACTATGTTTTAAGACATAATAAGAACTAAGTTTTTATTTCTCGGCTAATTTTTGAAATATCAATAAACAGTTTTCAGGAGCGTATGAAGAAAGGTCTAAGGAATAAGAAAATGAAGAAAAAAAATAAAAATTGATTTTTTCAAATTTCTAGACCAGACTACCGCGTTAATAGGAAATCATTCGAAATAATGACGTACCTTATTCTTTCTCGAAATGTCTTTTCATCCCTTTGACGATCACATTTTCTTCTGAATCATCCTGTACAGATATCGCAACGAAGCTCACTGTTCTCTCTATCTCTCTCTCTCTCTCTCTCTCTGCTCGCCGATAAATTCAGTCGATGATCGAGAGGCGTGACTAACTGGTCCCGACTCCACGACGTTTATATATATGTATATATATATATATAACTCGTCGTCTGATCCCGACATGCTCGCTGACTTTGGCACGGACCCGCGCCTCTAATTAGACCCTCGCCTCTCGCGCTTACTCTCTACCCCGTCGTTACGACTACTATCCGTACCGTACCCGTAGTTTCGACGGATCCATCGGGGAATCGTTTATCCAACTCCACCGCTCGTACCATCGAAGATATTGGGTTAAAAATCGAATTTTTTTTTCCCGATTGTAGAGAAAAACAAAGTTTCCTTTTTTTTTCTTTCTTTTATATATTACATAATGATATTGACGCGTGAGAGAGCTGAGTGTGAATATACAATTGCGATGAGTTAGGAAAAGTGACGAATGTTTCGGGGGATATGAAGTGTCGAGGGTGATCAAAGAGTATTTTTATGAAAAATGTTGATAAATTCAGTAAATCCGAGATTAGAAAACCGAGTAAATTTGAAAAAATTATTACAAAGGTTACATGGTGGAGAAAAAAATCAAATTGTTGATTTCACATTTTTTATTAACTTTTCAACTGTGAGAAAAAAAATTAAAATTTTTTTTTCATACAATATTAACATTATTTTTCATGGGTGTAAATGGACTACCGATGAAAAACCCATGGGCACCTCCTCGTCGACATCATAACTTCACGAAAAATTAGCCAATCTGCAAAAATCAAGAAGAATCTAATAAAATAATGTGGCAGTAATAGTCTGACGGAGGGAATTGTTTGTTTTTTCAAAAATAAAGAAGCTACAGTATTTCGAACTTTAGTGTGTAATTTGAGGAAGAAAAATTAGTGTTTAATAATTTATAAAAAATTGTCCAAGAATAAAATTAGAAAAACCTCTCGTTAGACTATAGAGAAAATAATTGTGAAGATTTACAAAAAAATATAGTTAAAAAATATTAAGTATTCACCGAGTTATCGTGCTGACACTGTCTAAAAGCGTAGTTTCGAGAATAAACGCGTTTAAGGCGGGAAATAGGGTTAGACGGTTCAAAAAATCGATTTTTTTTATTTCATTAATTGTTAGTGAAACTATTGAAAAATATGTTCCCAAAATTTTTTATGAAAATTCCGACTCGTTCTATTGTTATAAGCCATTAAGGGAGGAAATAGGGTTAAGACAGCGTTTTCTCAATAATTTTCATGAATTTTTTTATAGTATAAAAAATGAATATAATTTATTGAAACTTTGAGAATATTTTATACATATATTTAAGTATATACTATAAAATTTGTATATATATATTTAAGTATATACTATCAAATTTGTATATATATATTTAAGTATATACTATAAAATATTAGCGACCCCATATTGCTTGTTTTTCTTGGTACTATTTTTTCAAACGCGTTTTTCTGAAAACGACTTTTTTTGAACTTGCGTACACGCTAGTTTGAAAAGTTTTCAACCAATCGTTTTGAAAATTGGCAGTTACTTTTTTCATAGTATCGCGCTCTATCTGAACCTAAAATTGGAATATTATCATTATTTAAAATAATTTTTTTTTTGCAAATAAAGTTGTTAAAAATGGCAAAAAATCATGCTTTTTTGTTTTGACCCCTGTAAAAAATTCAAATTTCAATTTTTTTGATAGCATTTAGGTTCATATAGAAGAGAGACATATAATAAAAGTAAATTCCTACCTCGTTTGATTTCAGATGAAAATTGCGGCTTCCAGAATGTACGCAAAATGCTGAGTCTGATTGTGACCTGCAATATGGGGTCGCTAATATTTTATAGTATATACTTAAATATATGTATAAAATATTCTCAAAGTTTCAATAAATTATATTCATTTTTTATACTATAAAAAAATTCATGAAAATCATTGAGAAAACGCTGTCCTAACCCTATTTCCTCCCTTAAAGTTTCTGCTAGGTACAAACCCATCCCGATGTCCGGTCGCACTTATTGCCACAACTTTGTAACGGTGTGGAGTTTTCTTAAAAGTTTATTTTTTTCAATTCTTCAAAGTAGAAAGAATAAAAATCTGCAAAAAATAATCGATTTTTTGAAAATTTCAGGACTATGGCAGTTAAATAACATTGAAAGTTCAACTTGATCTTTTGTGTTCGAAAAATCGACTACTTTGCGTCCCCTCACTCTGCGCGTATTTTACGTCGCGCTGTCGCGTCTCTTGATCCTACTACGGTATATAGCGAGTAGATATAGCTAAGAGACAATTATCCGTGCAGGGACAATGAGTAAATGCAGGTAATTAATTAGGTCGACGATGCTCATTTACTCGGTAGATATCTCTTGATGTAATGGTACAATAGCGAGAGAGAGAGAAACAGAGGGAGAGAAGAAGAAGAAGAAATGGGTCGAGGGGGTGGAAAATTAGGGAGAATAGAGACGCGAGTTGATTTGTGCCTCGGGTTGTTGTATAGTAGCTAAGAAGAAGATTAAGACGAAGAAATAAAGAAAGATGGCCGTGTAACATATAAGCAAGTCGAAGAGACGGGGGGGAATGAAGAAGAAGAGAGAGGGGTGGAAACGTCGAGGGGAGTAGAACACGACTATCGTGACAACAACGACGACAACGACACAACCGCTCTCGAGAGTCAGGAGGCGAACGAGCGAAATGCCAGCGCGTTGCTGAAGAAGAAGAAGGGCGAGGGGAAAGACAACGTCGTTCCAGTCGTTGTCGTCCGCGTAGTCGTTGTCGTTTCGCCGTTCTTCTTCTCTCCCTTTGATCCAAGGATTTGCGGCTCTATTTTGCATTCCGTCTCGTCTACCACGTTGCCGACGATTCTCTCGCGCACTTTGTCCACTCCCTCTCGCTCTTTCCTTTCTCTTTCAAACGTACAGAAAACAAGCAAACACACACACAAGAGCACAACATGACATTAAGGTACGTGTGTACGTAATATAGATATATTTCTCGTTTCTTCGCAAATCTTCCGTGCTACGCGAAGACTTCTCGATTTTAAAAGGAATAAAACGAAAAATGAACGAAACGAGACAGCGAATGAACAAGTTGCAAAAGAGTCCGGGTATTGTCGAGGCTGCTAAGCTGAGCAATTAGCCAATACCGGGGATCTCAAGTCCCACAAATTTTTTATAAGATATCCCACTCCTTTCTCACCTCCCTTTCTCTTGTTCTCTTTACATTTTTTTCTTTTACTATTTTTATCAACAAAGTAAAACTTTTACGTAAATTCTTCTCTCAAGTGATCGTCCTTTAATTCGATTAAATATGATTTTGTAACGAACCGATGGATTTTCTTGAAATCATCGGTTAGCAATTGTTAACGATCTTGATTATTACTTTTGTTCCTCGTTCGGACTCATTTAAGAGCGCCGGGACAAACCGATGAGTGCAAAAGACAGAGATTTAGTGTGTGAGAGAGAGAGAAAGGGAGGAGAAAGAAAAAAAAGAGAGAGAGGAATGGTGAGAAGATGCCAAAGTCAAAGAGCCTCCCGTTTTCTCTCCGCGAGACCACAGCATCTCCTCCTCTTTCTCCTTCCCTCCCTTCTCTCTCTTATTCCGGCGCGCCACGGTTCACCATTCCAGCGCCTACCCTTTCCGAACTCGAAGCCAAGTCGACGTTTCCCGGCTATGTAGCGGACCACAATTGTGGGACGAGCCAGCCCCGGGTCACGAGGTAGCCCCCCCGAGAGCGCGGGGAGATTTCTGGGTGCACAGACGCCGCCACATCAAGAGGCGAAATATAGACTCGACGGGCTTTTGAACCACGTGGTGTCTGCGACACTCGACGAAATTAGCGACCACGCGGATCCTCGCAATTTTTGGCACGCGTTATACACATCTCTCTCTCTCTCTCGCGCGCGACGAGAGACAGAAAAGACCACTTATAAACACAGAAGACACGTGAAGTTTCGTCGCGAGATTAACCGTTTATGTTTTAGAATTCATCAACTGGCAAAACTTGTTATCAATGTTATTACGAAATTTTTCAAGCTTTAAGATTTCTATTGACTCATTTTTATTCATAAATCAATCAATAAACACGGACTTTGAACGATAGGAGCTTAAGGGATGGCAAAAGGTTAACACAGCCTCGACGGATTTCTTGCCCGTTAGAATTGAAAACTAAAAAAAGAAAAATAGTGGGGAAGTCTGCGTTTATTAATTACGAGCACGGTCCCGACTATGTTTTTTTTTTCCATTCGATTGGGCCTGCGAGATAATAATCTGTTGGCAAATTTTTCGCTATATCTCTCTCGGACTTAAAGGCGGAAAAAGTCGGGAGGAAGGAGTTTACGCCTCCCTTTAATGAAAAGTAAAAGGGGCTGCCGCCCTTAGTTCTGTTGTGACGACTACGAGTACTAATAATGCGGATATTATTGTTTATTCATTATTAACGACAAAATTAATAATTCTAGAGAAGAATTAAAGAATTAAATGTCAAATTTCGATGCGGCAGCTTACTCGCTACACATTCAAAAGTAATTACCGTATTGGGCCTGTTTGGGAAACGTAAAAGGGGGCTGCCGCCCTTAGTTCATTATTAACGACCAAATAAATAATTCTAGAGAAGAATTATTTTAATTTTCAATGTTCCTTTCATCTTTATGAGGAATTAAATGTTAAATTCCGATGCGTCAGGTTACCCGCTACACATTCAAAAGTAATTACCGTATTGGGCCTGTTTGGGAAAAGTAAAAGGGAGCTGCCGCCCTTAGTTTATTATTAACGACAAAATGAATAATTCTAGAGAAGAATTATTTAAATTTTCAATGTTCCTTTCATCTTTATGAGGAATTAAATGTTAAATTTCGATGCGGCAGCTTACTCGCCACATATTCCAAAGTAATTACCGTATTGGGCCTGCTCGGGAAACGTAAAAGGGGGCTGCCACCCTTTTACGTTATTAACGACAAAATGAATAATTGTAGAGAAGAATTATTTAAATTTTCAATGTTCCTTTCATCTTTATGAGGAATTAAATGTTAAATTCCGATGCGTCAGATTACCCGCTACACATTCAAAAGTAATTACCGTATTGGGCCTGTTTGGGAAAAGTAAAAGAGAGCTGCCGCCCTTAGTTTATTATTAACGACAAAATGAATAATTCTAGAGAAGAATTATTTAAATTTTCAATGTTCCTTTCATCTTTATGGGGAATTAAATGTTAAATTTCGATGCGGCAGCTTACTCGCCACATATTCCAAAGTAATTACCGTATTGGGCCTGCTCGGGAAACGTAAAAGGGGGCTGCCACCCTTTTACGTTATTAACGACAAAATGAATAATTGTAGAGAAGAATTATTTAAATTTTCAATGTTCCTTTCATCTTTATGAGGAATTAAATGTTAAATTCCGATGCGTCAGATTACCCGCTACACATTCAAAAGTAATTACCGTATTGGGCCTGTTTGGGAAAAGTAAAAGAGAGCTGCCGCCCTTAGTTTATTATTAACGACAAAATGAATAATTCTAGAGAAGAATTATTTAAATTTTCAATGTTCCTTTCATCTTTATGAGGAATTAAATGTTAAATTTCGATGCGGCAGCTTACTCGCCACATATTCCAAAGTAATTACCGTATTGGGCCTGCTCGGGAAACGTAAAAGGGGGCTGCCACCCTTTTACGTTATTAACGACAAAATGAATAATTGTAGAGAAGAATTATTTAAATTTTCAATGTTCCTTTCATCTTTATGAGGAATTAAATGTTAAATTCCGATGCGTCAGATTACCCGCTACACATTCAAAAGTAATTACCGTATTGGGCCTGTTTGGGAAAAGTAAAAGAGAGCTGCCGCCCTTAGTTTATTATTAACGACAAAATTAATAATTCTAGAGAAGAATTATTTAAATTTTCAATGTTCCTTTCATCTTTATGAGGAATTAAATGTTAAATTTCGATGCAGCAGCTTACTCGCCACATATTTCAAAGAAATTACCGTATTGGGCCTGCCCAAAGTTTTCTGGCATTGTCGATCGATCGTGAAAGTATATGGCAGGTACTCGCGAGCTTGAGTACATTATGCATTACGTGAAGCCGGTGAAAAAAAAACGTCACCGCGACGATAATACTATTCCAAGAGAGAGAGAGAGAGAGAGGAGAGAGAGAAAGAGAGAGTTCTCTCGGCGGTAAATGTACAGGAGGACTGGGTAGAAAACCCTCGTGGCCTTGCGTGTACTTGTCCTCGCGATACATACACTCATAACACCATTATATATATATATATATATATATATATATATATATATAATCAGTTTGTGTATAAAGAGATATGCGTGAGCAGTGCACGTACGTACGTATTAAGAATATACCGCCATTATATTGGCTTAATGAGGATGCCGACATTCCAGGATAGAGAGGAACACACACACACATAAACACATATATTGCATACTAAGTTTTACTATATGGTACGAACGGCAAAGGTGCATCGTTCTCGCTCGTTCCTTCAACTCTTTCTCGTCGTTGTCGTCGATCTCCCGTTGTCGTTGTCACATATATATATATATATATATATATATATATATATATATATAAAGACGATATATATGTACAAAGCTGTTTTCTGTTCTCTTCAAAGGCGGCGCGAGACATTTTCTTGCCGCGCTTCTCCTCGATCTTCTCGGCGACTATACACCTTTCCCGTACGACCACCCGTATCAGAAATGTATTATTTATTAGTTTTACCGCGATCTCGTGACGGTCAACGAGGAGAGAACTGCCGCGTCGGTCGGGGCGTCTCAGCGGACGCGCTTTTGACGCCCTATCCACTTTATAGACGCAATCGTAAATTTTCCATCGAACGATTCCGTACTATATATCCAATATGGAAGAGAGAGAGAGAGAGAGAGAGAGAAGCCTATACTGTTCATATTACACTTGGCGTCATCATGCACCCCCCTCCCCCGCTTATATAGCATTGTACGAAACGTTCCGGATCAAATCAACGGGGTGAACTATGTCGAATTATTTTTTATCGGGTCTTTTATACCCTTTTATCAAAAGTTGGTAATGCAAGATGATAAAATGACATTTTTTACAGTGAGTTTTGAAAAAAAAAAAAGCATATTTTCGAGATGAAATCAAAGGGAGGGTGGCTATGTCCAATTTTTTTTTTAACCACTTTCTTTTTACTCTCTTAGTAAAAGTTGAAAATGCAAGATGATAAAATGACAATTTTTACAGTAAGTTAAAAAAAAGAAATAAACATATTTTCGGAATATTCTGATATGATATAATGAACTTTATGATATAAACGTTTAATTTTTCGAAAGAAATTCTTAATTATTAGAGGAAATAATTCGTAACATAACTCGTGATTTCTAATAGAATTCAAAAAAATTTACCGAGAGTCAGATGAGCGAAAGAAATAACAAATGAATGTACGAATTTAACGTAAAATTTTTGAAAGGTTTTGTTTGACTCACGGTTGGCACTTTTAGTGTTAAATGTCTCGTATACGTTTCTAGAGTACGTACAACACTTGTTCATTCGCACCGCGTGCGACTCGTCTGTCTGCAACTCTCTTAAGCGCTCTCGACACTGCTCTCTCTCTCACTCTCTTCCTTTCTCTTTGTCGATGAAAACCGGTGGCGTGAGTGATATTCTTTGAATTTCAATTCTTGGCATGAGAACCGAGAGAAATCCACGGACGTTCGAGAGACGCCGCGCGCTCGCGCTCGCGAGGCCGTGATCCTCGCGGGGCATTCCATCGAGCTTTCGTTTCGCGAGCCATTTTCTCACCTTGATCCCTCACGATCGCGCCTTAGTATCCGCGATGACATAGAGCGAGGCCGTGACGAATGCTATCCTAATTGTATATCTCTCGTGATCGCTCTCCCAGTGGTCATTTTTCTGCCATTTTTCTAAGCGTTCGTAAGAGACACTTTTTTCTTTTCTTCGATTCCATCATCAATCGGACAACAGTCACACGATCGTCTCATGGCCGTCTGTCGAATGAGAAAAAAAGAAAACAACGAAAAGTGACTTAATACACAAATAATGCAAAAAGACATTAGTTGACAAATTAATTAAAAATAATTATTGATAAGTTCGTAGCTAATCTAACCCCCCGTGTCACTCTCACGTGTTAGTTTTGAAAAACCCTGTACAAATACGTATATGAAGTAAAAGTATCCATCGATAACGCTTTCGGTACATGCTGAAGAAGAGTTTTCCAATTATACGTATTGGCGAGCGACATAGAGCGTTACTCGATCGCAATGAGAGAAAAAAAAAAAAAGAAGAAGCTGCAAGAGTGGCAATGCAGGAATCGAAAGTTTGCTGCTCTACTGGCTAGTAGATACGTCCGTGTAAGGGTCAGACGTATAACGAAGACAGATCGTAGCCGATGTTTCAAACAGTTTTCAACGTTAAACCATGCGAACGAGAATTCTCGCTGTTATTTCATATGTGTGCTTGTATGTATGTGTGTGTGTGTGTGTGTGTGTGTGTGTGTGTGCGTTGATATTCGGGAACTGACGATAAACCACCGACGGGCAATCGATCTCCCGCAGCAATGAAGGAAAATGGAGACGGAATATGGTGATACATTCGATGCATCGAAAGTTTCTCGTACGTCAATTTTTATTCCTTCTTTTTAAATTCTCCCCAGTACGTCAACTACCCCCCAAAAACATCGATTATGGAAATTTATCGAACGAGACAACCAAGAATTGTCTCAAGTTCTTACGAATCTAAAAATACAACAAACAAACTCCTTACACAAAAGATAAATTAATAAATTAATTTTTAACCCCCCGCAATCAATCAACGCGTTTCGCGATCGGCACCGTTAATTTTCGAAATTTGCGCGCAAAAGGCGCTTCGAGCGTGCAACAAATACATAAGTAAGTAATGCGGTATTTAAGGGGGGAAATAGGGTTAGACGGTTCAAAAAATCGATTTTTTTTTATTTCATAAATTGTTAGTGAAACTATTGAAAAATATGTTCCCAAAATTTTAAATGAAAATTCCGACTCGTTCTATTGTTATAAGCCATTAAGGGAGGAATTAGGGTTAGGACAGCGTTTTCTCAATGTTTTTTATGAATTTTTTTATAGAATAAAAAATGAATATAATTTATTGAAACTTTGAGAATATTTTATACATATATTTAAGTATATACTATAAAATTTTTGAAGAATTTCCTTGAAAAACACCGCAGATATTAGCGACCCCATATTGCAGGTCACAATCAGCCTCAGCATTTTGCTATTTTTTCAAACGCGCTTTTCTGAAAACGACTTTTTTTTAACTAGCGTACACGCTAGTTTGAAAAGTTTTCAACCAATCGTTTTGAAAATTGGCAGTTACTTTCTTCATAGTATTGCGCTCTATCTAAACCTAAAATCGAAATATTTTCATTATTTAAAATAATTTTTTTTTGCAAATAAAGTTGTAAAAAATGGTAAAGAATCATGCATTTTTGTTTTGACCCCTGTAAAAAATTCAATTTTCTATTTTTTTGATAGCATTTAGGTTCATATAGAAGAGAGACATACAATAAAAGTAAATTCCAACCTCGTTTGATTTCGGATGAAAATTGCGGCTTCCAGAATGTACGCAAAATTCTGAGTCTGATTGTGACCTGCAATTTGGGGGTCGCTAATATCTTCGGTGTGTTTCAAGGAAATTCTTCAAAAATTTTATAGTATACACTTAAATATATGTATAAAATATTCTCAAAGTTTCAATAAATTATATTCGTTTTTTATACTATAAAAAAATTCATGAAAAACCATTGAGAAAACGCTGTCCTAACCCAATTTCCCCCCCTTAATAATAGCAGTGATTTGAGAGGAACACGCTACCGAGACAGAAAGAGAGAGAGAGAGAGAGAGAGAGAGAGAGGGGTGGTCCCCATCGTTGACATTTAAATACATTATCATAACAATGCGACTGGGGTGCATGTCGAGAGAGTTAATGTCACAGTGTATCTTCTCTCCCTTCTTCTCTTCCGCTTCGGGGCTCCTCCGGTTTCTTATAACCCCGGACAAGAGGTTGAAAACCTCTCCGTCGAATCTATCAGTAAATACGAAACGCATCTTCTTCGTAATAATTCTCGTATTATGGACATACATTCTGTATTATTGTTATTTTTATTTCCCTATCGTTCGGGCAGTTTGGCAGCGGGACGGTGGAGAGTGGGGGGGGGGGGGGGGATTGGCCCACGGGATGACGGCATATTTGAGCATTACCGCTGGCCCGTCCATGTGAACACGAAAGAGAGGGGTGGGGATGGATAAAAGAGGGATCTGAGTTATGGCCTCTAGACGACAATTTGTTGCCATTAGGCAGAGTGAAATCGAACGGGTATCGTAACGCCTCGCTTCGTCGACTCGATCTCGCACCAGTTTTGTTGAGTGTACAAGTGAACAACTCTCCACCCCCACCCCTCTCCGCCGAACCATCATGTCTCCCGCGTTACAGTTATATCGCGAGGAAAGGAGAACGTATTATACGCGAAAACGTCGATAGGACTGGCGTCTCTGAAACTTGGAGATACCGTTACGGAGCTCGATGTTGCATATAACAATCCCATATATACATGTATATATAGCTCAATGGCCGTGTATATCGGGCCGGATAAATATTATACAGGAGGTCGAATCGTCGTCTTTTCGTCGCGACTCAGAAGTCGTAAAGCTTCGACGCCACGCTCAACGTTTCTATCTTTGTCCCTCAATGTACCACATCCCGTGTATCAACATACTTTTCACCGAGCCGCATTGTCGTATGATATATATTTTGTAGGTCAAATGAAAAGATTCCTACGAGGGTTGATTTTAACAATTTTTCAAGTATTCCTCACGTTGAAGGGTGAGGCCACTCCAGAGGCGGAAAAAATAGGCTTTTTTGCGGATTTTTTTTCAGAAAAACTACGAAATAAATTGAAATTACAAAATAGGGTGTTTATCATACATATCAGTGACTGTGTACAATAAATTTTTTAAAGCGATTCAATTCAAAATGGCGGCTGTGCAGCGTTTTTACGATGACGTGTCCGTTTTTCCTGGGTTCACGGCCGGACAAACAGCTCCTGTAATTTTTTTATTATGACGAGCCAATGAATTTTTTTCGATTATATATAACAACAGCTATAGATTTACGTTGTAACGACGTTGATATTTACTTATTATCGGTTTATAATAATTGTTTTTCGAGAAATGAAGATACAATTTATATCGTTAGAAAATGTTCCTGCTTTTTCTCGATTCCACGGTCTCCCTCCTTTCAGCCTATATATTCATGTGTATTTATATATTGGTAGTACAATGTGTCGGCAGGTGCGCGCCAGGAGAACGTTCGACGACGACGATCGGAGCCGTCTCCTCTCGCGAGAGTCTTTCGCCCGTTTGCTTTTTCGCCTAGGGCGAGTTTGCACCCTCCTATACCACCTTTCTTCCCGTTCTCTTGCGCGGCTTTTCTTTTATTTCGCTCGCTCGTATATCAGATATATGAAGCGGCAGAAAAAAAAAACAACTTTTGTTCGTACGTGGTGCGTATAGTGCATATAACTTCTGTGAATTAATGACTACAGGAAGATCGTCTATCGTATGCCGCCGAGTAATACATCGCGCATTGATCAGAAAAATAGTCAGGGCTTTTTTATTTTTTCAACAATGAATCGAAATTTTACATCTTCGCGTGTTGCAATTTCTCATCGATGAATTCTCCCGGTATGAAATTCTCAATAAATATCACCTAACGACCACGGGACCATGCGGATTTGTATCGATCATATTTCCTCGTCTCGTTGTCGGTACTCACGTTCCTTTATTACTTAACGGGTTATACGCAGTCAGGAGATCGAAAAAAATGAAATTTTTCAAGAATTTTTCCTGAAAAGACATTTTAATTTATGAATGTAAAAAATTATGTACATATTGCAGTTACTTTTAATTTTATTTTCATATTTTTCATTCGTAAAAATAATGATTTTCACAGCTGCCATAGCCGATCTCCGTGAGCTCCTCTAAAAAAAAAGGCGTCTTGCGGTGTGCACGATATCTCTGGATTGGATCGTCCAAAATGAAAAATCAAAAAAGATTTGGTTAATATAAGATATTATCTAGTAGTTAATCTAAAGAATAAGCAAAATATTGATTTTTAACAAAACGGCAGCTTGTCAAAAACAAAATTTCGATTTTCGATAAAAATGTTCTCCTTAAATTATTTATAAAATGGAAAATATTTATCGGCGAGAAAAAACCTTAGATTAATCACTAAACAATATATTTGCAAAGCTTGTGTAAAAATTTGAGACTGATAGGTTCAGCCGTTTCCGCGGAATCTTGCCCACCGACTTTAAAAACGCAGCTCTGAGAAAAAAACCCATTTAAACTTTCAGAATGATGCTCGGACGCTCCGTGACGTCTTTACAAATATGCGTGTAACTTCGAGAATATTTTTTGGATTGACATGAAATTTTCTGTGTACATACTTAAATATATGTACATTACGAAAATTAAATTCAAAAAATTTTTGTTTAAAATCCTGATTGCGTACAATCCCTTAATCGTAGCGATACAAATATTTATGTGCGTGGCTAGTGTATTAATCTCTCGTGAATTTACCTCTTGTTGTTAGTTTCGTGTAGCATTTAATAAACGCAAAACTCTCTCTGTCTCTCTCTCTTTCTCTTTTTCGCTCCGGAAAGAAACACAAACATTGACGGGCTTTAACAGAGCGAAGTCCGTTTAATAAATACGTCGATCGTAAACTATTTCGGCGATTGAACATTTAATATCAACGTATTACAAAAGCTTCTCTCGTTCCCTCTCCTTTACCCTTTTTCTCGTTCGCTCCCTTTGATCGTTTTTCGTTTATTCTCACTCTCTCCCCTCTCTCTCTCTCTCTCTCTCTCACTGACTGTTACTCTCCGTTTTTCCTGTATGCTCGTTTCTTCGCGCATTTCTCGTTTGCCAATCGGTATACGTTCTTTCCTTTTGGTGTAGATGTGTCGGACGTGAAAGAGTGAGAGAGAAAGACCTGCGCGCGCGAAACGGCGTTTGCAATAAATCTGCACGTCGTATAAAAGGTTTCTCGCGGGCGCGAGTCCAGCTCGCAGTTCTTCGCTCTCTCCCCCCTCACCGCCCCTAACCCCTCTTTCCTTCCCTTTGCCCGTATACACACCCCTCTATCCTCATCTTCTCTCGTTGTTTCGTACTATTATTTCGAGAACCACAGCCCATATACAATGATACAACCCGACGTGTCACGATAAAACATCGTTGTGTGTATTCTTCCCGTGTGGTACGTGAGCGGAGCCAAAGATGTAGTCAAACCTCGGGTAATTTAGGTATGCGTACGTATACAATATATATATATGTATCATCGAGTGTGCGGCATCGACCGACGTGTTGTGAGATCGTGGAATTCGTAAGGACCTCCCTGTCTCTCTCACTCTCGATATTTCTTTATATTTATCGTCTCACATTCCTTCTCCTTGTTCTCTTGCAATATGAAAACACGCGAGATGCGACTGTAAGCTCTTATCGTAATCTATGAATCCTTATCAACGAATCATACCGGTCGCACGATTAATTCTTTCGCCAAGAATCACGAAATACCGGTTAGTCCTTTTTTCTTTCATGTCGTTGACGTTACGAACGTTCCGGAGAAAAAGAAAATTAAATGTCTAGAGAAAACTTACTCCTCAATTGTACGAGAATGTATATTCGTAGAAAAATCACATGATTTTACCTGTTAATTGGCTCAAGAATTGATAAAGTGAAGCTCTGACTCGGTTTTGTTGAAAACAAAATTATTTCTCGCATTCTAAGCTCGTGTCTTGTTGTTTGATTATTCGAGGGAGACTGACAGGACTCTCTGATATGTAAAACAGAATATAAACGAAAATATTTCGGTTTGTCAAGATTCCTTTTCGAAATATTTTGGTTTATATTTTTTTCACATAAAAGAGAGTCCTGTCAGGGTCCTAGAAATTTTTTTTTTAACTAGACACGAGGTTGGTATTTGAAAAACAATTTTCTTTCAACAAATTTGAGTGAGAGCTTCAATTCATCGTCTCTTAAGCCTATTACCAGACTAAACCATGAGATTTTTGTACGAATATATGCCACCGTTCATTTAAATATTAAGTTTTCTCTTAAGGGGGGAAATAGGGTTAGGACAGCGTTTTCTCAATGATTTTCATGAATTTTTTTATAGTATAAAAAATGAATATAATTTATTGAAACTTTGAGAATATTTTATACATATATTTAAGTATATACTATGAAATTTTTATACATATATTTAAGTATATACTATAAAATTTTTATACATATATTTAAGTATATACTATAAAATATTAGCGACCCCATATTGCAGGTCACAGTCAGACTCAGCATTTTGCGTACATTCTGGAAGCCGCAATTTTCATCTGAAATCAAACGAGGTTGGAATTTACTTTTATTATATGTCTCTCTTCTACATGAACCTAAGTCCTATAAAAAAAATAGAAAATTGAATTTTTTACCGGGGTCAAAACAAAAAAGCATGATTTTTTGCCATTTTTTACAACTTTATTTGCAAAAAAAAATTATTTTAAATAATGATAATATTTCGATTTTAGGTTCATATAGAGCGCAATACAATGAAGAAAGTAACTGCCAATTTTCAAAACGATTGGTTGAAAACTTTTCAAACTAGCGTGTACGCAAGTTAAAAAAAAGTCGCTTTCAGAAAAACGCGTTTGAAAAAATAGTGACCGCTCGGTTATACACGTGGCGCGCTCGAGGCCTGAAGGAGAGCTACTCACTTTAATAGCTTATAACAATAGAACGAGTCGGAATTTTCAATTAAAATTTTGGGAACATATTTTTCAATAGTTTTACTAACAATTTATTAAATAAAAAAAAAATTGTTTTTTTGAACGGTCTAACCCTATTTCCTCCCTTAATTAACCAGATTCAATATTTTTTTTGTCAGAACGTTCGCAACTACAACCGCATCATGTTTTTTTTATCTCGTAAGAATTTCAAAATATCGATAATGACAGCGAGTGAAAAAAGTGGCGTCGTTACATTTTCATAAAACCACAGATATCGGACGATATGAAAATCTAACAAATTTTCCAATAATCCAAGAATATTCTTGCAACGATTCTTTGTATATTTTTCAAAAATTCGTTTTAAGCCATAGATTCTACAAATTTCCTTATGTCACTAAAAGATTTTCTCGTTTTTTTGTCTGTTTCAGGTACGTATAAAAACAAATACCATGTGTGTATATATGCGACGGGAGAAGGGCGTCAAACTTTCGGGGGTTGAAGTCCTGTGGACGTCTTTTTTGCATCGCAGCGCCATCTTATGCAACGTGCGGTTTGTATATGGCGGAAAAAAAAACAGAAAATAGTTAAGATTTGACGAGAGAGAGAGAGAGAGAGAGAGAGTTCTTTTTCCCTCTTGATCCTCATCTCGGCGTAATTCGCGATCGGTTTTGATAATGGTTTTTTTTACTGAACGAGAGGGATTCTCGCGAAACTCGAGCTATAAGGCGTTATACGATGTGTATAATGGTCCCCCGCGTGGAAGCTGGTTTATAAGAAGACGGTGGCGACAAGGCACCCTGAGCGATGCCATTGGAAGCCCCCTGGAGGGTGGGGAAGGGGGAGGTTTCTCGTCTAACTCGATCTCGGGAATGCACGTAAGAAATGCCGGTTTTATAGGGTGTACATCGGCGAAGCGTATACCAGGAATATGACGAGGGAAAATCGGTGGCGGTGGGTGAAAGGATGCCTGTCGTTATAAAAAAATCGATATAGGTATGAATATAGGTGAATATATACTTATATGTATGGCGAGATAAACTATATACATCCTGTCACTGTGTACAAGCACCTTTACGGTTGTTAATCGCCATAATACTCAATCCCCCTTAAACCCCCACCCCGAGGATATAGGTATATTTATAGGGACACTCGATGTGGTTGTTATGGCTATCGCTAATTGCTCACCTGTTTCACTGTCCACCGGGGATCGTACACCGCGCTCTTGTACGTTCGAAACGACATTATTCTTCTTTCGTTTTTTTTTATCATCCGCCCCGAAGAGTCACTTCCGGTCGTAAAAGTGATTAAGACATTCTGCTCTTTTGTTTAATCGCTACATTATTTTCTGAACCAGTTGAAATATTTACTTGCCAACGTGGATTAACCCCTTATCGCCCGTTAAGATAGTAGTCCGGTAACTTAAGCCGATTTTCATGTCTTTTTTGGAGGGCGTTTTTTTGTAGGATAATAAAAATGAATCGTTTTGGATATTTAGGGTTTTATTATTTTATTTACACATTAAAGATACGAAACAAAATTTTTTTGAAAAAATTTAACAGTGTATTATTGTTATTATTATTTATCGAAGTTGGTACCTCGAAAAAAAAACGCGTGGGTGGCCCCGGTGATTTTGGCTCATGATGTTATCTGAAATCAAAAATTCTTGATAATTCTTAATCTATAGACATGTCATTCTGGTCGGAACTACTGAAGTTAAATTTTATGGATAAATAACAAAATGGCGGACTTTGGGAAAATTTTTTTTTTAATCTTTAATATGTAAATAAAAACATCCTAAATATTCAAAACGATTCATTCTTATTTTCCTACAAAAAAACGCCCTCCAAAAAAGACATGAAAATCGGCTTAAGTTACCAGACTACTATCTTAATGCCACGTCCTTTCGATACAATTTATTAAGGGTGCGCGTCTTCACAATAAGTTGAAAGTATTGCTGGCTGCGTGTAAATAAAAACCAATAAAAACCAACAAAAACGCTAATGCGCAGGAAACCGCGAGTTGTGTCAATTGGGAAAGAAAAACAAAATGGATTATAAAAAGAAGTGAACAAATTTTTCCGTGATGTCTGTTCCTGGCTAAATGTGCCAGTGGTTGTTTTTTTTTATTTTGAAGAAAAATAATATACAATTGGCATTCGGCGATACTCCATTATCCATGTTTCATCGAGAGTATATAATCAGTGACACCTACGCGATGTGGATCAATGCACGGAACCTGCGGATCACACACGCTGGTATACAAGATCATAATGTGTAGAGCAACACGAAGTGTAATCGCGTTATGGCGTTGAGAGAGAGAGAGAGAGTGAGTGAAGGAGGGAAGTAGGGGGTGGTCGTCGCGAGAGCATTCAATTATCACGGTGGGGCCCGGGTATTCGCTAAATCGTGACTGCGCTACCGATAACGATCGGTAATCCCAAAGGGCTATCTCGCTCTCGATTGTGGCCGAGCCTTCTCTCTAACATACGTTCACGGTTTCTGTATGGGTACAATGTTGCCGATCAACTGTATACGTATATAAATGAGAAATAGCCGCAGCAGAAGCGCAATAGTAATATAGACAGGGGAGAAGCCACCGGTGGTTTGCCGGAACGGTGAGCAGGAAATGTAGATTCGATCGACAGAGAGAGAGAGAGAGAGAGAGAGAGAGAAAGAAAGAGAGAGCGTTGTAACATCGGTAGAAGAGCCAACAGAAATATAGTTGTTGATGAGAGAAGGGGGTGGAGGAGGAAACGGAGTGAGGTTAAGGGAGGAAATAGGGTTAGGACAGCGTTTTCTCAATGATTTTCATGAATTTTTTTATAGCATTAAAAATGAATATAATTTATTGAAACTTTGAGAATATTTCATACATATATTTAAGTATATACTATAAAATTTTCGAAGAATTTCCGTGAAAAACACCGAAGATATTAGCGACCCCATATTGCAGGTCACAATCAGACTCAGCATTTTGCGTACATGTCTGAAAGCCGCAATTTTCATTTGAAATCAAACGAGGTTCAAATTTACTTTTATTATATGTCTCTCTTCTATATGAACCTAAATGCTATCAAAAAAATAGAAAATTGAATTTTTTACAGTGGTCAAAACAAAAAAGCATGTTTTTTTGCCATTTTTTACAATTTCATTTGAAAAAAAAAAATTATTTTAAATAACGATAATATTCCGATTTTAGGTTCATATAGAGCGCAATACTATGAAGAAAGTAACTGCCAATTTTCAAAATGATCGGTTGAGAACTTTTCAAACTAGCGGGTACGCAAGTTCAAATAAAGTCGTTTTCAGAAAAACGCGTTTGAAAAAATAGCAAAATGCTGAGTCTGATTGTGACCTGCAATATGGGGTCGCTAATATCTGCGGTGTTTTTCAAGGAAATTCTTCAAAAATTGTATACTATATACTTAAATATATGTATAAAATATTCTCAAAGTTTCAATAAATTATATTCATTTTTTGTAGTATAAAAAAAATTCATGAAAATTATTGAGAAAAAGCTGTCCTAACCCTATTTCCCCCTTAATGGCTTATAACAATAGAACGAGTCGGAATTTTCATTTAAAATTTTGGTAACATATATTTCAATAGTTTTACTAACGATTTATGAAATTACAAAAAAAAATCGATTTTTTGTGCCGTCTAACCCTATTTCCTCCCTTAAACATCATCCGCACGCTTTACGTTTCTGATGCTCATCTTTCTCGATCCAACGTTTTTCATAGACATTGCTTTTATTTTCTCTCCGGATTCCGTAGAAACTGACTAGGGATCCTCGAAAGTTCGGTGGATAAAAAAAGAAGTGTAACGAGGGGCGAAAGGTGCGTAGAAATGAAAACAAAAGAAGGGCAAAAAAAAAAAGATGTCATCAAGAGGCACGCACTACGTGCCCACTCCCGTCAGTAAAGTCTTGACGAAGAGGAGAGGGATCTTGTAGGGGTGCGGACGAGAATATGGTATACTTCTTCTTTCTCAACCCCCAGCTCCTCTCCAATCCCTCGTTCTCTTCTCGCCTCCGACACTTCTCTACTTTCGCTCGTCAAAGTTAGATCGTGACTGTAGTACAGAGGGAGTGATAAAGAGAGGGTTGGAGGGGGTAGAGGATAGCAGGGATATACGAGCCGACGAATGTCTATAATCAAGTCGCCTCGAGCAGTTTCCACCAAGCTCGTACTACACGCCATATATACGACACACACTTGACCCGATTTTCGAACGTCGACTAATGACTCGTTCACAGGGTTAGCCCGTTCTACCCCCGACACTCCTACCTTTCTCTCTCTCTCTCTCTTTCTCTCTACATATATTTATGTATAAAATTTATATAGTTATACCATAGAGCGCCCAACCACATCACGCCTCGACGCCTTTCCGGAAAATCTCCTTGAACCGGGCCAAACCGAGAATTCACCCCCTCGAATGAGCGATTTTCAATATACATGCGAATTGCACGTGCACAACTACCAACCACACGTTTCTCATCTATACACATAACCTCTTTCATACATCGCTTCTCGTTCCACTCCCCCGAATCTACTTCCGTACAAGTTTAGATTCGAGCATACGAGCGCATAAATTTTCATACATTCGTCTAATACACTCTCGATTTGATAAAGGGATGACCGGGGTAAAATGACTCGTTCTGTGCGAAATAACGTTGTTATAACCGTTGCCAATACCGTAATCGGGTTGGTCATTCAAAAATAAATCGACCAGTCTTACATCGCGTCCGAAAGGATAAATTGTCTGGGACAAAACAGCACCAATCCCCTCACAATTTATCCATCTCTTCAATATCGACGATTGCCTTTCTCCTAGTGGTGCATTTCGATCAAATGTGATTCACGGCTACTTCAATGACACCGAAGTCGTAACGAAACTGTGTTTCAAACTTTTTTCTTCTCCTGCGACTTGTAATTTTCGAAAAAGATCAGTTTCAATGACCGTAGATTTGGCGTCAGGGCTACTAATTCTGTATATTTCCGCTGGTTATAATAATTTTTGTATTTCAACGTTTTCCGATGTTTTAATTTACTTTTTGACAATTTTCGTGACGACCATTTCGCCCCGGTCTTCCCTAGAAATGAAAAAAAAGGTCGTCGGGTCTTTAGAACTTTTGTAAAGACGCGTTGGGGCTAAAAGTTTGTTGAAACGATAATTTCTCTGATGGCGGGGGCGTTGAAGTAAATTCTTGCTAATTTCAATGATCGAAGGTGTAGTTCCATTCTGACAGGTCTCACCGTACATACTTTCTGATCGTAACGACTTCTCGTGGCCACAAAGACCAACGAAAAGCTCCCGGTAATGAGCGGACCACGTCTCTCCACTCTCTCGACCATTGAATTTTGAAATTCGAGGGAAAATCCAAGACCTATATATACACGTGAAACCCCGTGCTCGAGAGAGCTTCCATTGATGCCTCTAATCCTGAACAAAGAGCTTTTTCTCCCTCCCTCTCTCTCTCTTATTCATTCAAGCGTCTACCAGCGGCATCAACGTCGTGGCAAACCTCGTCTCGTTCTCTTTTACGTTTATACACTGTATAAACTGCGGCAACGTGAACCTCTCCTCTCCCCTACACCTTTGCTTTTCCACGATCCGCATAGAAACTAAATTTAATGCGTTGGGCCGATGGTTTCTCGCTGGATGTACACAACTTTCCTAGGATTTTCAACCCCCCTGAATCACGAGTACTCAATGGAACAAACTCGAATTTCTGTAATGAGACGGAAGGAGATAGAGAAAGAGAGAATATTCTCGAAAGCATTTTCCCGCACTCTCCTTTTTTTTGGCCTTCTCACCGGTTCTAAACAGCAACTTTGCAAACCCTCCCGCCTCCCGCCCGCCCCGATTACTTTGACTCCGCTTGAATTTAATGTATCCCACGTGTTATATATATGTAGATTACTGCACCAACGTGAACTGCAATAAACCAGAGCACGGAATCTCGACCGGTTATCTGCCGAACAAAAACTTTCCTCCACATGTCGGTCTCGCCGTTTAAATAAACAAAAGGGCGTAATTCGGAGAATTCTGAGAGGCGGAGATAACGCGCGTTACGCCTTACTCTATGTTCGTCCAGTGATCGTTAGAAGTACACGTACGTATTTATATAAATATATATGTATACAGTGAATAGTAGAATTCTGTGTCAGATGTACTTGCAGATTGTAAACGTTCGCGCGCTCACGCTTCTTGATATCATCGCGCTACGGTTTTCCGGCCGGCAACGGTTTCGAAATAGCGAGAAGCAAAAAAACCCCACCGAGGAAGGAGTTATGGTCGAAAAGTTTCAATGAAATTTTTTTTCGTGAAAAAAACAAATTGTTAAAAAAAAACAAAACGGAACGTTTCTATTGAATTTTATGAATATTGATCCGGTAAACGAATTTATGAACGACACACTGTCTCCCTAACTAGACTCGCTGCGCGGCGGGTGTAGTTTTCATTTTTTTTATTTTTTTTTTTACCCCTCTTCATGAGCATTCTTTTGCAGAGGCCGTGTCTCGGGGTTGTCGACCGGGGTCGGCGTGGGCGGCTATGTTGGTTACTCGGTTGCCTTTTCCGTTCACAGATGGAGCTACGGGGGCCTCTTCGGCGCGGCGAACGGGCGAACTAAACGAAAGCGTCCGGGCGAAGCGTTCAAAAGCGTGGAGTTAATTCTAATTTTTTTTTTTTAATCAACGTTTTTGTTTTTTTGTTTCTTTTGGTCGTCGCGTGTCTTTTGAGGTGCGAAGATCCGGTGACATAAAAGATTTATTTGTGCCACTTTTTTTTTATTTCCAATGGCTCTTTGTTTTGATCGAGAAAAACAAAATGATTGTTTTTACGTTTGCAGCGGATTTATAGTGGGAATTATCCTTTTTTTTATTTGGCCTCGCGCAAAATATATCGTGGTTTGCGCGGGGGAAGAAAAAACGACGAAATCAATGGAAATTGGTTGTATGTTAAAGCGAAAAAGTACCGTATAACAAAAGTAGCACTTCGCCGCGGTATAATATACTGCTCAGTCTCGCGAGCAACACCGGGCATAGAGAGCTTCATTGTTTCGAGCCAGCTGAATCAATTACACGGGTGGGTTACCGGCCGATCCTATCTATCTCTTCGTAACATGGTGTGCGGGGCAGGGGGTAGATTTTTTTTTTTCCTCCCAGTTAATTCTCGAGTACAGGAAGATTTTCGTGTGTTTCTATGTCTGTTTAGGTATTCACCGAAACCTCCGCCTCTTAATGATAATTATTAACGAAACGATATCGGATTGTTCGTTGTTTTTGTCATGAACAAATATTATTTATGGACAATTGCTGCGGAGGATTTGTAACGAGTGATGAAATGAACAAGTTCTCGGAATGTTAACGCACTCTGTTAAATATCACTACTAATAGTAAGTAAGTTATTACTACTAGTAATAAGGCTGGAGAGTTTGTTTGTTTGTTCGTTTGTTTGTTTGAACGCGCTAATCTCAGGAAATACTAATCCGATTTGAAAAATTCTTTTTGCATCAGATAGCCTGTTTATTTGGAAAGGCTCTAGACAATTTAACTTCATGCTATGATGCTAATCTTACTATCTTACTACTTTATAATATAATGAAGCTGGAGGCTTTGTTTGTTTGAACGCGCTAATCTCAGGAAATACTTATCGAATTTGAAAAATTCTTTTTGCATTGGATAGCCCGTTTATTCAGGAAGGCTCTAGACCATTTAACTTTATGCTATGAGCCTAATCTTACTATTTTACTACTATACTACTATATCTATCTTAATACTATAATAAAGCTGGAAAGTTTGTTTGTTTGAACGCGCTAATCTCAGGAGATACTAATCCGAAGTGAAAAATACTTTTTGCAGCAGATAGCCTGTTTATTTGGGAATGCTCTAGACTATATAACTTCGTGCTATAACGCTAATCTTACTATCTTACTACTATATAATATAATGAAGCTGGAGGGTTTGTTTGTTTGAACGCGGTAATCTCAGGAAATACTTATCGAATTTGAAAAATTCTTTTTGCATTGGATAGCCCGTTTATTCAGGAAGGCTCTAGACTACTTAACTTCATGCTATGAGCCTAATCTTACTATCTTACTACTATACTACTATATCTATCTTAATACTATAATAAAGCTGGAAAGTTTGTTTGTTTGAACGCGCTAATCTCAGGAAATACTTATCCTACTTGAAAAATTCTTTTTGCATTAGATAGCCCATTTATTCATGAAGGCTTTACGCCATATAACTTTATGCTACGACACCAAGAAACGACTTTGGCGGATTGAATCGGGAGACGGAAATTTAACACGTTTAAAACCGCGGGGAGAATAGACATTTGGAAAAAAAGAAATTCGATTTACGTGTATTTTAGATGGAAAATCTTCTCACGCTTTGGGAAAGTACTTAGAATTAATATTAAGGACTGAAACTTTCAGGTAATTTCTTCTTCGACATGTCCAACAAAATTTCGGGTGGGGACAGAAAAAAAAAAAAAAAGTCGAAAAAAAATAGCGCCCTAATCCATGTATTTTGTTTCTTCAATTTTTGCAATTTACATGTCTCGCGCTTCCTTGAAAGCCGGCTCGAAGATCATTGAAAAGGATAAGTCAGCGAGTCGTAAAATCGTATAGAAGCGAAACGGTTGTAGCGAGGAGGTGTCAAACGTTGACATACTCGAAACAAAATCGATCATCAAATCTATTCGGCTCTCGGGCGAATGCACAGTTAAAGGGAATACATGATTAGTTCGTGGAGTTATTCGCGCACAGATACACACATATATATATACAGGCGAAAGAACGAAAGACGAGAAATCGTGACGATATCGGTAGTCGCTCAAAGCTCAAAGAGATCGGAGAGAGGCTATTCGGTTTATAAGTGTACACACACCGTATAGAGCGAGTTGACTGTCGAACAAGTGACGAGAGGGTGAGTGAGCGTAAGAGAGAGAGAGAGAAAAAAAAAAGAAAGAGATCTGACGAGAAAGAAAAGTCACAGAGAGCCATAGTCGTCACCGGATAAGGGCCTCTGGTAGTTGAAGCCGTCGTCGTCCCCAGTTTCTGATGGTCCTCTCGCGCAGCATCTACGTACTCTTCTCTCGTCGCCGCGTGTACTTTACTCCCTATGATAGATTTCCCTCTCTCACACACGCATTGATCCTCTCATCGTTCGTCCATCGACTGCACAGCACAACTATTGAAAATACCCCGAGACCCTCGAGAAACATTTCGCGATGCGAGAGACAAGCACGCGAGAATCGTTCTGTTTCGCGTGTGCGTTAAACCGGCGAGAGATGTCACGAGAAATTGCGATTGCCGAGAGCCCATAACGAGATATATCGTCGATATGTCGTCGATTCGGGAGTTAAGGGTGTAACATCAGGCATTCCCGTCATGCACCGTTTATAATAGAGTATATAAACGATAAGACGAGAAATTCGTGCGAAGAAAAGAACGCAAGATTCCTGCTTCATCTTTATAATTATCGCATTTTTGTTTTTTGCATCTGCGTAGAAAAAGATTGTTGATCGTGAAGAAATTTTTAATCCATTTATTAATGATCATTGAAAAAAAAATTGGAAAATTCATTCCAAAATAGCATTTGTTACAATCGAAAGATCGTGAGAACATTTGGTACTTTGTTTCTGTTAATTATCACTATTATTTGTGTTTTCATGATAAAACTTATCAGGTCTTCAGGTCCCTCTGTCCTTCCGTCGCCATTTTCAGGGAAACTACGAAAAACCTCGTCCTGCGAAAAAATGAAGTAGCTACATTTTGATTTCCGGTTGTATTACCATTGAAAATTTCGCAAAACTGTGGCTCGCCCACAGTAATTGAGCGAACACTCATCTCAAGTATTGACCGCTGCCAATACTGTCATGGGAGAGCGCAAAAATCAATTGCACTGCTGTCGTTTGCTTTATTTTCGTTAATTATTTACATTTCTCATTCGTTAGTTAACACCATTTTTTGGATAATTGAGGTATTAAGACAATCAGTCGCTGTCAATCCCGTTAGATATAAACCGAGCTAGACTGCCAAAGAGAGAGAGAGAGAGAGAGAGAGAGAGAGAGAGATATGAATGGTAAGGAGATGAAGCGATGTAGAACGGATGGAGGTAAAAGGACCGTAGGAGGACTGGCGCGTCAAAGCTCGGCGTCTCCTTGCTCTTGTGAGGGGGGCTCCCACCTTGATGCTTTGAAATTACAGAAATGGAAAGTGCAACAGCATCCCAGAGGGACGTACCGGGACGAACGGTGCTGGATGTATAATGGTGGGCTAAGATGTTGGCACGTTCGCTCACGGGTTATATACGTAGACTTCAGTCAATCCGCATCAGAGAACTCGAGTCAACAACTAGTTATCGGAGAACGTCGTCGTCGTCGTCCTACTCCTCGTCGTCGTCGTTGTCGTATAGCTGTCTTCGTATACTCGTCGAGTTTTCATCCTCTGCCTACGTCCAGCTCAACGAAATATCTACAGCCTTATCATATATATATAACATATATGTATATATGAAGCCACTTCTCGATCTTAATCGATAGGAAATTTTCCGCTGATTACGAATAACACCGAGTTTTAGTCGAAATCTCAAAATTTCAATGTGAAAAAGGCGAAAAACGAAAAAAATCACTTTTTGCATGATTTTCAATGAAATTTCGAGTTTCTCGAAGAAATGGCTACTGAATTAGTAATCAGCGAGTCAAAATACATCGATATAGCGTCCTAAAAGAAAATTTAAAAATTCAAAATTTTTTTGCATTTCGGCCAAACAAAAGTGGCTTCACTAAAATCGCTGTAGCGTTGCTTCCCGATGGAGTTGGAACCCCACTCTGTGCTTATTCTTTTCGTGATCGAAAACCCTTTAAAATGGCGCTTGAATCATGGTGCTATCATTATTTTTCGATTTTTCACAGATTTTTAAAGTCGGACCATCGATTTTTGCGAATTTTTCCATACATACCCCTTCTCATTTTTTTCGCCGATTTTCAACCTGCTCTCACGGGTACAATAATGGAGATATCGGGATGATCCAAAATTCATTCTCTAAGTTTACTCGAAACGTTTTGAAAACCCTCGTTAAAACCCAAAATCGATGAAACGGGAGCCAAGTTATGACAATTTGAAATATCGAGATTTTTAGGTTTCCGAAAAGGTGGGCAAAAAATTACAAAAATTTTTTTTCTTTTTTTTCAATGTTTCGATACCCTATTCGATCGGAAATTTTCCGCTGATTACGAATAACACCGAGTTTTAGTCGAAATCTCAAAATTTCAATGTGAAAAAGGCGAAAAACGAAAAAAATCACTTTTTGCATGATTTTCAATGAAATTTCGAGTTTCTCGAAGAAATGGCTACTGAATTAGTAATCAGCGAGTCAAAATACATCGATATAGCGTCCTAAAAGAAAATTTAAAAATTCAAAATTTTTTTGCATTTCGGCCAAACAAAAGTGGCTTCACTAAAATCGCTGTAGCGTTGCTTCCCGATGGAGTTGGAACCCCACTCTGTGCTTATTCTTTTCGTGATCGAAAACCCTTTAAAATGGCGCTTGAATCATGGTGCTATCATTATTTTTCGATTTTTCACAGATTTTTAAAGTCGGACCATCGATTTTTGCGAATTTTTCCATACATACCCCTTCTCATTTTTTTCGCCGATTTTCAACCTGCTCTCACGGGTACAATAATGGAGATATCGGGATGATCCAAAATTCATTCTCTAAGTTTACTCGAAACGTTTTGAAAACCCTCGTTAAAACCCAAAATCGATGAAACGGGAGCCAAGTTATGACAATTTGAAATATCGAGATTTTTAGGTTTCCGAAAAGGTGGGCAAAAAATTACAAAAATTTTTTTTCTTTTTTTTCAATGTTTCGATACCCTATTCGATCGGAAATTTTCCGCTGATTACGAATAACACCGAGTTTTAGTCGAAATCTCAAAATTTCAATGTGAAAAAGGCGAAAAACGAAAAAAATCACTTTTTGCATGATTTTCAATGAAATTTCGAGTTTCTCGAAGAAATGGCTACTGAATTAGTAATCAGCGAGTCAAAATACATCGATATAGCGTCCTAAAAGAAAATTTAAAAATTCAAAATTTTTTTGCATTTCGGCCAAACAAAAGTGGCTTCACTAAAATCGCTGTAGCGTTGCTTCCCGATGGAGTTGGAACCCCACTCTGTGCTTATTCTTTTCGTGATCGAAAACCCTTTAAAATGGCGCTTGAATCATGGTGCTATCATTATTTTTCGATTTTTCACAGATTTTTAAAGTCGGACCATCGATTTTTGCGAATTTTTCCATACATACCCCTTCTCATTTTTTTCGCCGATTTTCAACCTGCTCTCACGGGTACAATAATGGAGATATCGGGATGATCCAAAATTCATTCTCTAAGTTTACTCGAAACGTTTTGAAAACCCTCGTCAAAACCCAAAATCGATGAAACGGGAGCCAAGTTATGACAATTTGAAATTTCGAGATTTTTAGGTTTCCGAAAAGGTGGGCAAAAAATTACAAAAAATTTTTTTTCTTTTTTTTCAATGTTTCGATACCCTATTCGATCGGAAATTTTCCGCTGATCACGAACAACACCGAGTTTTATTCGAAATCTCAAAATGTCAATGTGAAAAAGGCGAAAAACGAAAAAAATCACTTTTTGCATGATTTTCAATGAAATTTCGAGTTTCTCGAAGAAATGGCTACTGAATTAGTAATCAGCGAGTCAAAATACATCGATATAGCGTCCTAAAAGAAAATTTAAAAATTCAAAATTTTTTTGCATTTCGGCCAAACAAAAGTGGCTTCACTAAAATCGCTGTAACGTTGCTTCCCGATGGAGTTGGAACCCCACTCTGTGCTCATTATTTTCGTGGTCGAAAACCCTTCAAAATGGCGCTTGAATCATGGTGCTATCATTATTTTTCGATTTTTCACAGATTTTTAAAGTCGGACCATCGATTTTTGCGAATTTTTCCATACATACCCCTTCTCATTTTTTTCGCCGATTTTCAACCTGCTCTCACGGCTACAATAATTGAGATATCGGGATGATCCAAAATTCATTCTCTAAGTTTACTCGAAACGTTTTGAAAACCCTCGTTAAAACCCAAAATCGATGAAACGGGAGCCAAGTTATGACAATTTGAAATTTCGAGATTTTTAGGTTTCCGAAAAGGTGGGCAAAAAATGAAAAAAAAAAATTTTTCTCTTTTTTCAATGTTTCGATATCTTATTCGATCGGAAATTTTCCGCCGATCACGAATAACACCGAGTTTTAGTCGAAATCTCAAAATATCAATGTGAAAAAGGCGAAAAACGAAAAGTGAGACGAACCTCTCGTAGTATCACAATCGTTCGTCTCACTCGGGGAATCAATCAACTGGACATAGAGATCCAGTCCGGGATCCCCGTCAGAATTCATTTCACGATCGTTTCATTTCGCCATTCTCTCGTCGTCTCATCCCATCTAACCTGATCCAACCTCACCTGATCCAATTCAATCTGACCCGATCTAACCCATCTTATCAACTCTTGCACACGGCACCGGCGGGTGGCGATATATTTATATAATATATAGAGACATATCCATTCGTTTTCAAACCCTGTGACAAGTTAAATATGCGCTAGAGGAGTACGAAAATTGAAGATTCTCCAAGAGTGAGATTTCTCAGAGATGACTTCTAGACGAAAGACGGTTTTTTTTTTCTTTCGTAACAGCGATTAAGAGCAGAAAAATAATGAAGAATTAATTTATCCTGTTACAGCAAGATTTCCATATTATTTTCTGCTCGACACTCTTCGACACTCCAAATTCAATATTTTAACGTTATTAAGTTTTTTTTTTTCAATTGAATTTTGAAGAAGATCTGGCGAGTTAATAAGATATTCGATCAGCACCATTCATTGATTGATAAATGAGGGAATAGATCAAAAAAAAAATCGTGAAACCAATGTTTGTGGGTTATCGTTCGATACCAGCAAAAAAAAAAAAAATTTGTGATGTTTTTGTGTCTAATCCGTCAGTAAAGAATTGTTTATTTTCTTTCACCCCCCAACCCGCCCTTCACACGCCAATCCCTTCGACGTTGATCGCGAAACGACGATGAAAAAAAGAGAAAAAAAAAACATATCACCCTCTCTAAGCGTCGGCGTTTTCTAACCCGTTCATTACGAGAGGTAAACCGGCAAGAGAGCAACGTGTTATCGGGTACGGAGAGAGCCGTACCGAACAGAGCCGCGATACGAGGAAACGGAAGAGAAATTGGATGAAGGGACTCGTAATTCCGCTACGAATTAAACCCCGAGCGTGCAAACACATGATCCTCTGGCTTTCAACACGTTTTCGTAATCTCTCTATCTCTTTCACTCCCTCGCTGTCATTGCGCATGTGGACCCGCTTAAGTAACGTCGCGGATTTCGTGTGGAAAATCGATGCGAGGAAAAGATAGGGCTTGTCAAAGAAAACATCAAGTCAATTCAAACTGAAACAAAGTTTTGTCGTTATTTATTTTTCTCTTTCATTCAAATATTAGACGATTGACCTAACTGATTATTCACAAGTAAATATTCGTTCTTTTTCTCTCCCTTCTCCTTTCCTGCACTCGTTTTATCTCCCTCACTCTCACTCTCTCTCTCTCTCTCGCTCTGTAGGGGCCATTTCGGATTGATTTGCGCACCATGCCAACACCCCTCTTCGGGGCTCTCGGCACTCTCGCGCAACGAGGAGTAGAGGTTTAATTGGAATTAATTGAATTTTCCCGAAACGCCATCTCCGTTCTCTACTTTGTTCTATATATATAATATATGTATAATCAAGACACTCGAGGTATCGACGCGACGTTTTATCGAGAAACGCCCACTGGTGGCGCTGCTCAGTGAGAAATGGAGCTATCGATTGAAACTGTCGACGGAAAAAAAATCAAAATAACTATAGATCTGTAAACAAGAAAAAGATTTTCAACCTCAAAACTATATTTTGAATTGTGTTCGAGTTGATGTCAATGCGATGTAAAGTTGCATCCGTTAAGGGAGGAAATAGGGTTAGGACAGCGTTTTCTCGATGATTTTCATGAATTTTTTTATAGTATAAAAAATGAATATAATTTATTGAAACTTTGAGAATATTTTATACACATATTTAAGTAAATACTATAAAATTTTTGAAGAATTTCCTTGAAAAACACCGAAGATATTAGCGAGCCCATATTGCAGGTCACAATCAGACTCAGCATTTTGCGTACATTCTGGAAGCCGCAATTTTCATCTGAAATCAAACGAGGTTGGAATTTACTCTTATTATATGTCTCTCTTCTATATGAACCTAAATGCTATCAAAAAAATAGAAAATTGAATTCTTTACAGGGGTCAAAACAAAAAAGCATGATTTTTTGCCATTTTTTACAACTTTATTTGCAAAAAAAAAATTATTTTAAATAATGACAATATTCCGATTTTAGGTTCACATTGAGCGCAATACTGCGAAGAAAGTAACTGTCAATTTTCAAAACGATTGGTTGAAAACTTTTCAAACTAGCGTGTACGCAAGTTAAAAAAAAGTCGTTTTCGGAAAAACGCGTTTGAAAAAATAGTACCAAGAAAAACAAAGTCAAGGCAGTCGTAAATTTTCCTCGGTGTTTTTCAAGGAAGTTCTTTAAAAATTTTATAGTATATACTTAAATATATGTATAAAGTATTCTCAAAGTTTCAGTAAATTATATTCATTTTTTATACGATAAAAAAATTCGATAAAAAAATTGAACGTGAGACTACTTGCGACGTTCAAGCGAAGCGAGCGGATTAGATATTTTCAAGCATTTCCTCCCTACCATCGACGTTTTATCAAAACGAGTAACATATAAACTAATGTTTCTCCGAAATGTTGGATAGAAAAAGAGTGTTCATCACGACGAGATCGTGGCACAAACCGCGTTCTCAAACGATTCTCTGTTAAGGTAGTAGTCTGGTAACTTAAGCCGATTTTCATGTCTTTTTTGGAGGGCGTTTTTTTGTAGGAAAATAAAAATGAATCGTTTTGGATATTTAGGATGTTTTTATTTACATATTAAAGATACAAAAAAAAATTTGTTTGAAAAAATTTTATAGTTCATTATTATTATTATTATTGATCGAAGTTGGCACCTCGATGATATCTGGAATCAAAAATACTTGATAATTCTTGATCTATAGACATGTCATTCTGGTCGGAACTACTGAAGTTAAATTTCATGGATAAATAACAAAATGGCGGACTTTGGAAAAAAAAACGTTTTTTTCTTCAAAGTCCGCCATTTTGTTATTTATCCATGAAATTAAACTTCAGTAGTTTGGAAAAAAAAAACTTTTTTTTCCAAAGTCCGCCATTTTGTTATTTATCAACGAAATTCAACTTCAGTAGTTCCGACCAGAATGACATGTCTATAGATTAAGAATTATCAAGAATTTTTTATATCAGATAACATCAAGAGCCAAAATCACCGGGGCCACCCACGCGCTTTTTTTTTCGAGGTGTCAACTTCGATCAATAATAATAATAATAATAAACTATTGAATTTTTTCAAAAATTTTTTTTTTTTTATCTTCAATATGTAAATAAAAACATCCCAAATATTCAAAACGATTCATTTTGATTTTCCTACAAAAAAACGCCCTTAAAAAAAGACTTGAAAATCGGCTTAAGTTACCAGACTACTGCCATAAACGTCGAAAACAGTGCACGTTTAATTGTCGCGACAAGATTAGGAATTTGGTCTCTAGCGATTTCGCGGGTGAGTCACACGAGTACACGAGAAAGGGACCACGTTCTCTCGTTCGGCGATGTTAAAAACAAGAAGAATCAACAGCATTGCACGAAAGAGTGTAGAACGAGAGAGACGAAAGAGAGAGTGAGAGGGTAGGAAAGAGAGTGAAAGATGCTCAGCAGGGGCTTTCTCTCAGTATTTTTTCTTCACGATGCTCAACGCGCTGCCCTGTATAAGTAACGATCGCGACCCCGCGGGGCATATACTCTCGCGAGGAAAAAAATACCATAGCGCGGGTTAACACGATACGAAGTTTCAAATTTCCGCGGGTATTCGAAAGTTACGAAGAGTCATCGTTGAAGGGGGGATAGCCGCGGAAGGGAACACATTGTAGAGAAAGAAACGGCAATCGCTAAAAGAAGTGCCCATGGAAGGGGGATGAAGCCCCCCCTCGCTCCTCCTTCGTGTGAAGGAGGTAAATTAAGTTAGGGACCACGGTGAAAATCGCCGAGACTAGGATTATTGGCCGCGGTGCGTTGTGAGAACGTGGCGTATATTATAGCCGGCCAGAAACGCGGGGGAACGAACGCCTGCGAAGGATATGTCGAGGATGAATCGGGAATTTATGGAGCGATGGACCTCGGCGACGATCAGGCCCCGAACCCCATCAACTTATACTATATATATATATGTATTATATCCGTTATATTCTCAAGTGTATACGTGTATATATGAACCCAATACCGGGCGAGGTATAAGTGAGTTCAAAAGCGGGAGAGCGCGCGCGCCGTCCCAGACCCCGTTGAGCCATTAAATATACCTGCCTCGTAACAGTAATATACCTCATTACTCGCGCATAACAGTAACTCCCGACCGAGTCTGTAATTCCACCTTCTCTCCTCTTTCGTATATATCTATGTTTATGCATGAACACATATATGCTCTCCTCTTGGTCCTCTGTTCAGGCTTTTGCCCGCTCGCCCAGACAGGTGTCCAATTCGAGGTCCTGTGCGCTCGAGCGCGCGCGCGCTTTTGCTCGCGAGATCACCACCCTGCATCCTCTTCCATCGCAAAGGTAGGAGAGTAATACCTATAACGTTTCGGTACCGCGCTCATCTCTTCTCCTCCTCGCGTGAGTAATTAGCTAGTCCCCCGTTTCTCTGGCATAATTTCTCGTTCCTTCTTTCGCTCCTTTTTTTGCCCTTCTTCTTCTTCTTCTTTCGGAGGGGGGGAGTTTCCTTCACGCACTACTTGACCATTTATATATACATGTATATATGTTTATTTATTTTTACGTTTTTTAGTTTTATTTTAGTTCGAGTGCGTATATAATCGAGTCGTACGCGAACTCGCTTCGACACTTTTTATTGCGACGAGCGGAACGCGTGACACGTACTATATCCACCGTACGTATAAAACCAGCCTTCCTACCCACCCAACGTCCCACCGAGAGAGCGTCTTTTATCTCACTGTGAGAGAGAGAGAGAGGTGGGACTTTTAATTTATTTCGATATTCATTTACACCCCGTGCATCTCAGCGTGCTAGCACTCCTCCCAAGACTTTATTATTATTATCGTCATTATCATTGTTATTATTATCGCTTGTTATTGTCATTGGGGCAGGGGGGAGAGGGGTGAGATTTAAGGAAAAATTTATTATTTCGTTACTCGCGATGCACGTTGATTAACGAGATTGAGCTTTTTTTTTCGGAACGTTCGGTAACACGCGATACTAAATTCGGAATAACGAGGGAAAAGATATTGGGGTGGAGAGAGTTGGTGATAATAATTTCCCATTGCTCTCGCCCCTTTCGTCCTTAATCCGCGTTGCAATATTGAAGAAGATCGCCTCCCGTCTCTCACCCTCTCGCGTAGGATTAAATATTTTAGTGGAGAGACAGCGATTTGAAAATGGCGGCCAGCGGGGGAATGAGCTTTAATGACCGTAATGAGGACGCTCCTGATGGCGTCTTGGACGCCATCGTAAATACGGTTAGCAAATCCTACTTGGTTCGTGGATACATATACACGGAGAGTTGACGCGGAGGAGGATTCGCATGTACGGTAACGGCAGCGAATCTATATCGATCAATAATTGGGGTAGCATTGGGGTAGACATGGCGTTTCTATAGACATATATGTATATAAACATTAGGGTGGTTCTTCATTTGGTGATGTTGGAAATACTTTGGTATTGTTCCTCAAAAGTAATCAACATATCTGGAAAAAAAATTGGGCGCAAGCGGAACTTTGTCCAATAATTCTAACCCACCCCACCGAGCTGTCGAATTTTTATATGAAAAAATGCATGCATTAAAAATTTTGTTAAGAAAATTGTTTATTATTTCAAAACTAACTGTGATAAAAGAATTTTATATAACGTTTTTGTAGGAAACATAATGCTCTACAAAAAAGGTATCTAGTGAAATTCTCGTGAATCTAATATTTATCACGTAATTAGCAAAAAACTGTCATCATTTATTCCAAGAGTCGATCATTATTGGTCAAAACAGGGATTTGACGTCGAATAGCTGCAATTTATTTTTCGTATGTATATAAGATTATGAAGAAATATGTAGCGCACTCAACAATGAAATGTAAAGAATATTCAAATTTTCAATTTTATCAATTTTATTGTGAATTATAATGAATGATGTCATGTATTTAAAAAATCAACTTACAATAATGAAGTACATCGGTTGGAGCAAAGCTGCTTTGTTAATATCACGATATTTTTTTTTATATTCCTCAATTATTTGTATAATGAATTGTTTCTGATCTTCATCATAAGTGGGACGATCATTGTACTCTGTAATAAGTTTCACTCCACTTTCTGCAACATCGTTAACCACTTTAATTCCTTTAACTATTTTTAAGCCTTGTAAATAATTTTCATTAGAAATCCACTCGCTCACATCGATATCGAAAAATGAGGAGTTGATTTCAAATCTTTCGAAAAAAGCCATCGATTTGGAACTGATAAAGAAATCAATGTCCTTATCGACCAAAAAAGAAAAATTTATCATGAATGATAGTAAAATTGATAAAATTGAAAATTTAAATATCGTTCACATACTATTATTGAGTGCACTACGTATCTCTTCATATTTCTAATTGCATATGAAGAATACATTGCACTTTTTCGACGTCAAACTCCTGTTTTGGCCATAATTATGGACTTTTGGAATAAATGATGACAGTTTTTTTGCTAATAACGTGATAAATATTGGATTCACAAAGAATTTTACAAGATACCTTTTTTGTAGAGCATTAAATTTCCTATAAAAACACAATATACATTTTTTTTATCATGAATGGTTTTGAAATAATAAACAATTTTCTTAACAAAATTTCGAATGCATGCATTTTTTCATACAAAAATTCGACAGCTCGGTGGGGTGGGTTAGAATTATTGGACAAAGTTCCGCTTGCGCCCAATTTTTTTTCCGGATATGTTGATTACTTTCAAGGAACAATACCAAAGAATTTCCAACATCACCAAATTAAGAACCACCCTAACACACATACACGGAGCGATGACGAGGAAGGAGGATTCGCATGTACGGTAACGGGAACGAATCTATATCGATCAATAATTGAGGTAGCATTGGGGTAGAAATGGCGTCTCTATAGACATATATGTATATAAACATCTACATACGTATATATCTATTAATCTTCCGGACAATCGGATTGTATATGTATAATTGGTGGGAGAAGGGTCCTAAGGGTTGCCGATCGCCTAATTGTCCTGGATTCCTTGTCGAGCTTTGCTAAACCGTTCGATTATCGAGGTTAGCAGTGCTCGCATATGTTTAGACGAGCTGTGGCCCGCCGTTTCTCCCGCGTTAAATTTCCGTCCATTGTTTCAACGCACCGCCGCCACTCCTCGGGGTCATAGCATTAAGTTTTGTGGCCTATAGCCTTTCTGAATAAACGGGCTATCTAATGGATGAAGAATTTTCCAAATCGGATAAGTACTTTCTGAGATTAGCGCGTTCAAACAAACATACAAACTCTCCAGGTTTATTATAGTAGCGAGATATATACGAGAGATAATGTGTATATTTCCGTAGCGACGAGCATCACTTCGATACGATCTGTCTTTTTTTTTTTCCTTCTAATCGTTATTATCCTCGTGATTTTTGCGCCAGATTACTTTTGATCATCGGGTTTTTTCGTAGAGAATTTGTTATTGTTAGATATCGATCTAATCGGGAACGAGGATTTATTAATGCACCGGTTCGGATCAAAGTCAAGTCGATATTGGAGAGAAAAAAAAAAGTGAGCGTGGGGTTTTATATGCAGAAGTGGTGATACCACACGGACCAAGAATATCCTGGTCGCGAGAGCAGCAGCGATATTCTCTTCGAATATCGAGCTCGGAGAATTCGCGGGTGTGCCAGAGAGGGTGAGATGAGCACGTCGCTGCGCCCACGTACAGATCCCGGTATATTTGCTTCCTCAACTCGATGTGTACATCCCCCACATATGTATATATCATATGTGACCTCCCCACGAATGAGATATATATCGGGGAGGGCAGAGCGGCGAATATATCCGAGATGATCGTTTCGCTTTCGTCAATGATATTCCAGATGGCTGCTGTCGATATGGGAAATTGAATATCGGCAAGAGCAGGGCGGGCCAAGTTGAACGAACAAGTTGTGGATACAAACGATCGAGAGTTCTGGCTCACGGGAAACCCACGAACATTTGTCGAATTTGTGACCACCAACGAATATCAAATGAACTGCCTAACGAATTGAGGGTATTCGGGAGAGTCAACAAAATATGTTTATGTACAGGAGCGAGGAAGAGAGAAGACTCTTCGCGCTATTACGAGATGGTAATAGTCGAAACAAGCGTACTGTGCGGGCACATAAAACGTGGCGAGTGCGGCAAAGCTTCCCTTTTGTGGTACCAATTGTGTCTGGAATCCAAGTGTCAGGGGGAGTGTTTACGCAAGAGTAACGATTATGGAAGTGATAATCGTAGTAGAACGGTTGGACCACAATGTCCTACCATTGTCTATTGGCAAAGGGTTGGAAAGGCACTCGCTGAAATTTCCCTACTACGTCGAGAAAACTACGTAATCCCGTTAAATCGCGATTTCACAACATTGTAATGTGCAAAACGCTGCCGATGTTACATCCTTCCATCATCTTATCAGGCTTCAAGATTAAGGCCGTCGTCTGGTCTAGAGCGAGATTTTTAACGTCATTTCTAATGTGCAATAACGTTTAAACCGTTGAAGT
This sequence comes from Oxytorus armatus, assembly GCA_958009045.1. Classification (NCBI taxonomy): domain Eukaryota; kingdom Metazoa; phylum Arthropoda; class Insecta; order Hymenoptera; family Ichneumonidae; genus Oxytorus; species Oxytorus armatus. The sequence continues at coordinate 14,648,202 of OY253756.1, forward strand.
TGTCTTGATAAAAATTTACACGTGCATTTATTGATCCTTACTGAATACTTGTACATTGAAAAACAAAATCTATTTTAAATATTTTCATGTAGTTTTTTGCCTTGTTGCAACATGGTGCGCCTCAATCGGCGCCCACTCTGGACGATGTTGTATGCATCTGAAAAAAAAAATATATATATATTCTCAATCTGTATGAATATTCTGAGCACTGGTAGCAGAATTGGTACTCAAAAAAATTTTTTGACAAAATGGCGGCCTGTTGAACTTGAATTAATGATATTTCATACATTTTCGGGTATTCGACGAGTTATAAAATGTCGGCAAAATTATTGTTCGACTTAATTCTGCCAGTCCTCAGAAACAGGCTACCTAAGGTACGTGCAAAATTTGAGCTCGATCGGTCCATTATTTATCGAGATATCGTGGGCGCCGATTTCGAAAAACATAGTTCTGAGATAAACGCGTTCAAAGTTGCCTCCCGACCGCGCTACCTGAGCGCGCGGCTTGCTTAGAATTTTTATTTCTATTCTTAAGGAATAAGAAAATGAAAAAAAAAAAAAAAAATCGTGTTTTTCAAATTTGTACACCAGACGACGGCCTTAAACAACGCGCTACCACTTCTATGGGCTTCTTTGCTTTCAAAAAAATCCATCAAACTCCTAGAAAGTCATCCCTTTATTTTACAAAGCTTTCCGAAAAAGGTCGATCAACGTTTTTCCAATAGGAACACACGATCAATCTTAGTTCTTGATCAGCTTCGACATTTCATTACTACCCTCGTTTTGATCCTATAAAAAATGCTGTTAGAACTGCGGAATCGCTAGATCGATAGAATGAATTTTAAAAAATTGCGCTACTGTCACGATGTAAATTATTAGTCTTGTTGCAACATGGTGCGCTTGGACGATGTTGTATGCATCTGAAAAAAAATATATATATATATTCTCAATCTGTATGAGTATTCTGAGCACTGGTAGCAGAATTGGTACTTAAAAAAAAATTTTGACAAAATGACGGCCTGTTGAACTTGAATTAATGATATTTCATACATTTTCGGGTATTCGACGAGTTATAAAATGTCGGCAAAATTATTGTTCGACTCAATTCTGCTACCAGTCCTCAGAAACAGGCTACCTAAGGTACGTGCAAAATTTGAGCTCGATCGGTCCATTAGTTATCGAGATATCGTGGGCGCCGATTTCGAAAAACATAGTTCTGAGATAAACGCGTTCAAAGTTGCTTCCCGACCGTGCTACCTGAGCGCGCGGCTTGCTTAGAATTTTTATTTCTCGGCTAATTTTTGAAATATCAATAAATATTCAGGAGCGTATGAAGAAAGGTCTAAGGAATAAGAAAATGAAAAAAAAAAATCGTTTTTTTCAAATTTCTAGACCAGACGACAGCCTTAAACAACGCGCTACCACTTCTCTTGGGCTTCTTTATTTAAAAAAAATCCACCAAACTTCTAGAAAGTCATCCCTTTATTTTACAAAGCTTTCCGAAAAAGTTCGATCAACGTTTTTCCAATAGGAACACACGATCAATCTTACTTCTTGATCAGCTTCGACATTTCATTACTACCCTCGTTTTGATCCTATACAAAATGCTGTTAGAACTGCGAAATCGCTAGATCGATAGAGTGAATTTAAAAAAAATTGCGCCACTGTCACGATGTAAAACACACTGTTGAGAATCCTGTTACCGATCCGTGTGCGCCTCGTGAAACCGCGCGTGGAACTTGAACATACCACAAAGAGGAACAACAGAACGCGACAAATTTTTCGACGAAGAAGAACCGCGGCTGCGGGGGGGTGAGGGACGGAGGGATGGCCCTCTTGGACCGAGGGAGAGAGCCGTCGGTTTCATTCTGGCGAGAGACCGTTTAACTTCTTTTTCGGAGATCCGTGTCACGAGAGTTATTTGCACGGACCGGCCATTACGAACGGGGGATCGCGCGCGGTGTTTCTCTCGCGGTTTATATAGAAGTGCGGTCATATACTGGTCCTGTTGCGGTTTGATCACGTACAATGATCAGCTGCGGCTAAAACCCCAATGGAAAAAAAAAAAACGAACGTGGCCGCTGTTGCTGCCGCCCGTGTCTCTTGTTGATCGTCCTCGTCGCGAGTAGTGTTCTCCGCGTCTCTTTCTCGTCGTCGTCGTTACCGTTTGTTTCCTGGGTTCCTGTTCTCTCCCTTGTTTCGAACCTGACGCGGGGGGTGTCCCACCAAAGGCAATGTTGCCGCGCGCGAGAACAAACGGAACGCGGAATGCCAACGGCGTGTGAATTACATTCCTGACACGGGCTAAGCCTCAACGACGTTCAGAACGGTCCTTCTGCCATCCCATCCCTCTCCCACTTAAACTGAATGTCTTTTCTTTTTCATTTATATATGTTGGACACATAAAAGAACTAAGGGGAAGAAGCGGGGGCAAGTTGAATCAATATTTAATCGGAATTGAAAGAAAAACAAAAGATGATGTTTTCAAAGACCATTAGCCAAGTAAAAGGTTAAGTGGCTAATGCTAATTTCTTTATCTAATTCGCCTTCAATCACAAATTCCCACGAATACCTTGAAAAAAGAGTTTTGATGACGCACGAAAATTCTATCCGATGGCTTTTCCCAATTGACAATTATGACGATAACTGTCGGACGAATTGCGGAAAAGAATCGTCGCGAGGAAGGTATTTTACAACGCTGAAGGTTCTTTAGAATTACGGAGTAAGGTGGAATGAGAGAGAGAGGTAGAGTGAGAGGTAAAGTGCTGGTTTGAAGGTACACCGCCGTCACGGCAATCCGCTTTTTGCACTTTTCAGCCTCGTCAAAGGTGGCCCAATCCTTCTTCGCCGATGCCTACGCATCGGGACCCCGAAATATAAATCACACTCTGACATTCGACGAGAACCTGGTCCGGTTATCGTTTACTCTTGCTTTTATTCTCGCTCACTGAATCACGAAAGAGAACAATGAAAAAGAACGAGGGAAAGTCTGAAAACAAAGGAAAGAAGTCTAACAATCTCATTTCTCGTGTTTCAACGATTCTCCTTGACGCTGCGGCTCGATGCGTTTCGAATTTCCGGTAAATCGTTACCGGTAAATCGTTCAAATCGATTCCGCGACTCTTAAATCCCACGACACTTCGATCTATCCTCAATCGAATGGAATTTCCTCGTGTTACGCTATAAAATGGATAATATAATTTTCCGTCTGGCAATAAACGTTAACGGGAATAAAACCAATTTATATACATAGATATGTGGAACGAAAATAATGAACAAATTTATATAGCGGAACGGGTACGAGCGGTGATTCGCGGTGAGGGCACTTTGTACGATTGTTCGCAACAGAGATGGAAAATTGGTAATCCGATAGATGACGGATATCGGGAGTATGCCGGGTGCTAAATCGAATGGAGAGTCGTTGGTGTGTATATGTATGGCGCCGGGGGTTTAGGGGATGGTTTGAGTTTTGCAGATGGGCATGAAACCTCGAGTGGGCTACGGAAAACAGAGGAGTATCCCGTTCAGAAGAGTAGCGAGATAGGGTTTAAGTGGTACAAGTGCGGTGACCCCGAACGAGGTGATAGAGGCCAGCGGAAGGGCTTTATTGTTTTCTGGACGGCGGCCATTCCCGCCATCATCATCCACGCACTCGTTACAACCCCCTTCCCACATTCATATCACTGATACATGTATATTAATACACATATATATACATATAGCTCACGCACGGTTTTTCGTGAAGTACGGATCAAGTTTTAATAATTTCGCGATTGCGGTATGCGTTTCGGTACGGAGTTTTCGCTCTCGCGCGAGTATTCGACGAGAGAATGAAAATAGATATGTAATATATTCTCTCGGAGTCCCAGGGGGCAATACGTTGTATTATTACTCGTATGACGAATAGCAATATCCGCGTCCGAGGGGAAAATATCATCGTATATGGAGAGCAACGAACACGGCTCGATACCCGTCCGTCGTACAATCAAAATATATAAATAAATAAATAACAAACGCTGATGCAATTTGCAATGGTACCGGGTATATACACTACCGAGAAAAGAGATGAGAGGACAGCGACGAGTGCTACTGGTACTAGAGCGGAAATAAAACTTTATCTTCTTTCCCCCTGCTCCTTTGAATCACGTGAATTCAGGAGAGTTACTACTGTGCGTCAAGTAAAATCGAATATATAACGAAAAAAACTAAAGTTACGAAGATGAGGAAAAAAACATATCGAGTACTGGAGATATTATTTGAGAAAAAACACATGTGTGTGTTTGAAGGAGATATTGAGTAAGTTTATAGAAGCCGGTCGTACAGATAGATCATCCAATTTATTAGACGGAGCGAGTGAGTTTCCCTTTCACGATCACGAGAGAACGATAGAGAAAGATGAAGCAGACGAGGTTATACATTCTCGTCGTTTGTATTTGTTTACATCTCTCCGGGCGACATGTCACAGAGAACGAAGTCACGGCGATGAAATCGAGTAGACAAAATAAATGAACGCGAAATGTCACGCCCGTATGAAAAACGAAATAAAATCGTGTTTGAAGGACAAAAACAAAAACATAGTAACAAGACAGGACAGTCGTGCGTGAAGCGAGCCGGAAAAATATGTGGCAAGAGTCAAATAAACGGTAAGTGAGCGCGTGCAGCAAACACGGGTCTCGGTCACATTGTAAAAGAAACAAAAATAGCCACTTTGAGCGCATGATATGAAATTTGTAGCCGTATAAACGAGGCTCTTCGCGGCGTTTGCGAGACGTTACGGATGGCTGTAAATTCGCCACGGGGCAATCGCCAGAGTGGTCTGACGAGAGGGATGAGGGGTCGGAGTACGAGGGGGAGAAGGGAATTGAGTCACGGTGATCGGTAATCGCGATATCTCTTCGTTCGATATCTTTGCACTTACTCGCGAAGCAACGTCGAAACGTGGTCGGTGAGGGGAAAAAAGAGGGCTTAATAACAAACCGCGAACACTTTCAGGGAGCTATATCTCACGCGTTTTGGCCTCTCACCTGATGTGGCCGCGGCTGCCGACGCCTCATGGGATTCTTACGCCATCAAATGCCGAACATCGACGATCAGAACGAAATAACATCTTCCGCACTTTATTAGGGGTAGTAAGAGTATTATACGCGGTGCGTTACAATTCTCTATCTCTTTCTCGTTCTTCCTCTCTTTTTCTGAATGATGCACGCTCATCGAGGCCTTTCGCCGTCGTATCTCAGACGTTGCGCCACTCTCGATTCCCATAATTATATCCAAGTACCGTGGCAGAGGAGGAGGCACACGCGGCAAAATAAAGTGCGAAGTGCGATCAACGACGTGCCGGGAACGAGCGACTTTTTCTCCCCCCCGTTTCGCAATGTTGATGTGTATGTTGCCAATAAATAGCCCGTTGTAGGTAATCACAGGAACAATATAAGAACGAAGGCGCGACTGTGAATTGAGCGCGCGAGGCAAAAATATGTGACTATAAAATTGCAGACCAGCAGCCACAAGATGGCGAATAGCATGTACAGTTTTCAACGCACACGATTACACCTTCGGCAATGATCGCGTATATAGTTAACTTAACGTTTTCCCTTTGCGTTGCGTTCAAATGCAAAATAATATTGGATTTATTAATTTTTTTCAAGTTTCATTTGAGGGGCGTGGTAAACCCTTTCCCCTCGCCGTTCCACGCTTGTAAGTGCGATAGAGATAGGGAGAAACTAGCTAACACAGTTTTTTTTCTCTTGAAAACGGTTTAATCGACTGGAAACAAAACGCTGATGGCGCTAGTCATTTTTGTTTTCATTCGATTGAGTCGTCTCCGAGAAATATGTGTTAGACATTTTGTAGGTCACGGTGACTTACAGGCTCCCTTTGAGCTTGGAGGACAGAGAAATATCGTGGAAATTTGGTCACTTCCGTTTGTATATGTGTATACAGAAGATATAAAGATATCTCAGGGTGTGGAACATGCGTGAGACACGAGGATCTTAGGATGACATTTCGCGCTACTATTTTTGTTTTCATTCGATTGAGTCGTCTCCGAGAAAAATGCGTTAGAGATTTTGTAGGTCACATTGACCTACAGGCTCCCTTTGAGCTTGAAGGACAGAGAAAGATCGTGGAAATTTGGTCACTTTCGTTTGTATATGTGTATGCAGAAGATATAAAGATATATCGGGGTGTGGAACAGGCGTGAGACGCGAGGATCTTAGGATGACGTTTCGCGCTACTATTTTTGTTTTCATTCGATTGAGCCATCTCCGAGAAAAATGCGTTAGAAATTTTGTAGGTCACGTTGACCTACAGGCTCCCTTTGAGCTTGGAGGACAGAGAAAGATCGTGGAAATTTGGTCACTTCCGTTTGTATATGTGTATACAGAAGATATAAAGATATATCGGGGTGTGGAACATGCGTGAGACACGACGATCTTAGGATGACATTTCGCGCTACTATTTTTGTTTTCATTCGATTGAGCCGTCTCCGAGAATAATGCGTTAGACATTTTGTAGGTCACGTTGACCTACAGGCTCCCTTTGAGCTTGAAGGACAGAGAAAGATCGTGGAAATTTGGTCACTTCCGTTTGTATATGTGTATACAGAAGATATAAAGATATATCGGGGTGTGGAACATGCGTGAGACACGAGCATCTTAGGATGCCGTTTTGCGCTACTATTTTTGTTTTCATTCGATTGAGACGTCTCCGAGAAAAATGCGTTAGACATTTTGTAGGTCACGTTGACCTACAGGCTCCCTTCAAGCTTGAAGGACAGAGAAATATCGTGGAAATTTGGTCACTCCCGTTTGTATATGTGTATACAGAAGATATAAAGATATATCGGGGTGTGGAACATGCGTGAGACACGACGATCTTAGGATGACATTTGGCGCTACTATTTTTGTTTTCATTCGATTGAGTCGTCTCCGAGAAAAATGCGTTAGACATTTTGTAGGTCACGTTGACCTACAGGCTCCCTTTGAGCTTGAAGGACAGAGAAAGATCGTGGAAATTTGGTCACTTCCGTTTGTATATGTGTATACAGAAGATATAAAGATATATCGGGGTGTGGAACATGCGTGAGACACGAGCATCTTAGGATGCCGTTTTGCGCTACTATTTTTGTTTTCATTCGATTGAGACGTCTCCGAGAAAAATGCGTTAGACATTTTGTAGGTCACGTTGACCTACAGGCTCCCTTCAAGCTTGAAGGACAGAGAAATATCGTGGAAATTTGGTCACTCCCGTTTGTATATGTGTATACAGAAGATATAAAGATATATCGGGGTGTGGAACATGCGTGAGACACGACGATCTTAGGATGACATTTGGCGCTACTATTTTTGTTTTCATTCGATTGAGTCGTCTCCGAGAAAAATGCGTTAGACATTTTGTAGGTCACGTTGACCTACAGGCTCCCTTTAAGCTTGAAGGACAGAGAAAGATCGTGGAAATTTGGTCACTTCTATTTGTATATGTGTATACAGAAGATATAAAGATATGTCGGGGTGTGGAACATGCGTGAGACACACAGGATCTTAGAGGTGATGTTTCGCGCTGATGAGATCGCGGAGATCATCGACTGGCCTGCCGCGAGTGCACATATGTCTCTCTCTCTCTCCCTCGTATTACGCGTGTTTCTTTGTGTGTTCACTCTCGCATACATATATATATATACCTTCGGCGTAATCGACGGGAAGGATTGAGCGAGTGACTGAGTGACTTACAGCCTCCCGATAGGATCTACCTAATGATCGTACACGAAACTCCCACACGAATTGTGTACATATAGCGTGTGTATATGTGTGTCGAGGAAAGATCGAACGTTTCGCTCATACAGAGGAGAAAAAGAGATAAAAGAAAAGAGAAGAGAGAGAGCGAGCGAGAGAGAGAAAATACCGATCGCGCAGAGATTTCTTCTCATCGAGAAGGAGCATCGCCATCGCGGGACGATCCCAAAAGCGAAGCTTCAACGATCCTCTCTCATCCACTCCCGCTTCCGTTGATACCAGAACCAAACAGAAGCAAACAATATCCAGCATCTCCTCGAGGGTTCAATCGCGCGCGAGAAAGAGAGAAAAAGAGAGAAAGAGAAAAACCGTCACTACTGCGAGACGTTATCGGTATATACCGCGGACATTCCCAGACGTGGATACTTCCTAATTGTTGACACGACACAAGAATACCCATCCCCCACCCCTCCTCCCTCTCTCTCTCTCAGTCTCTCTCTCTTTCTCTTACTTTCGCGTGTGTACGGTCAATCTCGCGGGAGAGAGAAAGGGTTGAAGTTTGCTCAAGTGTAGATCGCAGCTGCGCTGGATTTTGTGAAGTCAAGCGAACGAGCGTAGGTGTCGATATCCCGCGGTGCATCGAAACGAGAATTATTTTATATCCGTACGGTTAGAGGACCGATCGTACGAGAAGACCGGAGATCGGATAACGCAATAAAACGAATGAAACAAATCTATTAAAACGAACGGTCGTCAATTGTATATGATAATTCGTTATTTTTATGATTAAAATTGTTTTTATAATCGTCACGAAAGAAAAAAAGAGTTATCAGGATGACGATTAAGGGCTGACGTCCCGCTGCGCGCGCTGAAAACCGAGTAAATTTGAAAAATTATTATAAAGATTATGTGGTGGAAAAAAAATTTTTATTGTTGATTTCACATTTTTTATTAACTTTTTAACTATGAGAAAAAAAATGTTGCACTTTTTTTTTCAATATTAACATTATTTTTCACCGGTATAAAATGGACTGCCGATGAAAACCATGGTGGCTCCTTGTCGACATCGTAACTTCATCAAAAATTATCCAATCTGCAAAAATTGAAAAGAATCTGGTAAAACAATATAGTACTTATAGTCTGACGGAGGGAATTTTTATTATTTTCAAAAATAAACAAAATTACAGTATTTCAAACTTCAGTATGCAATTTAAAAAAAAAAATTAGTGTCTAATAATTTATAAAAAATTGTCCAACCGAAAAATTTAAAAAACTCTCGTCAGACTATAGAGAAAATAATTATCAAGATTTAAAAGAAAGAAACGTTAGAATATATTAAAAATTGAGTGAGTCATCGTGCTGACACTGCCTAAGAAATATCTGGCAGGTAGCCGTCCCAACCCGATGTCCCTGTCACATTTATTGCTATAACTTTGTGACGGAGTGGAATTTTCTTAAAATTTTTTTTTCTAAAAATACTTAAAACTACAAAGATTAAAAATCTGTAAAAAAAAGCGATTTTTTGAAAATTTCAGGTGTATGCGAGCCCTTAATAATACCGCGACCAAATTAAACCCTCGTTACTTCGTGGAGAGAAATTGTTTATAAAAAAAAAAATATATATACACGAGGAGCAATGTACCGGTTTCGATCTTTCATACTGTTTTTTTTAAATTGGTCACTCAGCGCCCGAAAATATGAATGATGGACGAAAAATGTCTCCCATTTAAATTCTTAAGGGGGGAAATAGGGTTAGGACAGCGTTTTCTCAATAATTTTCATGAATTTTTTTATAGTATAAAAAATGAATATAATTTATTGAAACTTTGAGAATATTTTATACATATATTTAAGTATATACTATAAAATTTTTATACATATATTTAAGTAAATATTATGAAATATTAGCGACCCCATATTGCAGGTCACAATCACATTCAGCATTTTGCGTACATTTTGGAAGCCGCAATTTTCATCTGAAATCAAACGAGGTTGGAATTTACTTTTACTATATGTCTCTCTTCTATATGAACCTAAATGCTATGAAAAAAATAGAAAATTGAATTTTTCACAGGGGTCAAAACAAAATAGCATGATTTTTTGACGTTTTTTACAACTTTATTTGCAAAAAAAAAATTACTTTAAATAATGATAATATTCTGATTTTAGGTTCATATAGAGCGCAATATTATGAAGAAAGTAACTGCCAATTTTCAAAACGATTGGCTGAAAATTTTTTAAACTAGCGTGTACGCAAGTTAAAAAAAAGTCGTTTTCAGAAAAATGCGTTTGAAAAAATAGTACCAAGAAAAACAAGCAATATGGGATCGCTAATATTTTATAGTATATACTTAAATATATGTACAAAAATTTTTTAATATATACTTAAATATATGTATAAATTATTCTCAAAGTTTCAATAAATTATATTCATTTTTTATACTATAAAAAAATTCATGAAAATCATTGAGAAAACGCTGTCCTCACCCTATTTCCCCCCTCAATGGCTTATAACAATAGAACGAGTCGGAACTTTAATTTTTAATTTTGGGAACATATTTTTCAATAGTTTTACTAACAATTTATGAAATAAAAAAAAATCGATTTTTTGAACCGTCTAACACTATTTCCCCCATTAATTTATACATCAGGAATGCTTTCTTTTTCTTCTTTTTCTTTTCCCGCACCCTCCGAGAGTCATCTCGTGTGGCAATGTCGATCATAACGTTAACGAATTCTCGGCAGTATTATATACCACCCCTCCTCAATATATATATATATAATTGTACTGGCAGAACGACGAAGCGTAATAAAACTCGAGCAGCGCAGTGAATTCCCCCGTGTTGGGGAACGCGATCGTAAACGGCGCGGGGTAGAGACAGCGGGCAACGGGGTGGAGAAATGGAGAGGCTCGTTTCATCGTAAGAGAGTGCCATCGAAATACGAAATTGCAATCTGCCCGCAAACACACACACGCACACATATACACACGTAAACAACAAGAGGAGACGAGATTTCGTCTCGTGAATTTCGCACCGCGAGAGTTTCGAAGCGTGACCTCTCTCTCTCTCGCGGAATTACTATCGCGCCGAGCTCACGCGGTTCTACGGCGATAAGTAAGTCATTGAATATCCTCGCGAGCAGTAGAGCACATCGAAACTTTCGATCTTTCAATCTTTCTCTCTCACTCTGGTTCAACCTATATTTTTATCGTAACGCCCGGGGTTAATCACTCCGCGAAAATGTTCAGGCTGATATCCGCAGTGTTTTAAAACACTCATCCTTCGTGTTCCGTGCACTCGTTAAGCTCTCTTCTCGATGAAATCACAACATCAATGAAGAGCTTTAATCGTTGCTTCAAGGTTCAAAAGTTTTTTTTAGACGAGCTCCCGTTAGATCGGCTGCGGCAGCTTTAAAAATCATTATTTTTACAAATAAAAAATATAAAAATAAAGTTAAAAGTTATCACAATACGTATATAAATTTTTACGTTGATAAATTTAAATGTCTATCCAGGAAAAATTCTTGAAAAATTACGTTTTCTCTTTCTCCCGACCGCTTATAACTCCTTAACACCTCTCTTTTGTACCATAGAGAAATTTTTCCGAATGGCTAATTTTACATTTGCAAAACGTTCGATTCCTCGGATTGCAAGAATTTCGGTAGCTCAATCGTACAGACCGCATAACGTTCTTGGCGGACCGCAAGAAAATGAAAGAAAAAAACAAAGTAGCTTCGGTAACCGCAACGAATCAACCGCGATGAACTTAAGGAGCCGTGACGTATTCGATTCCTGGATTATTTATATGTCCCCCTCGGTTTTTCTCATTCCTCTCGCTTGCCCACGCACAATATTCTCAATATTCTCTCGTTATACTATATAAAGTTCGAACCAAACGCGAAGATGAAATTAAAACGCTCCTGTTTTCCCGCGTGAGTAATCCGTTTTCTTGGGTCATGATTTTTTCTCTTTTTTTTTCTCGCTAAATCCGACTGAATCTCGAGGTCTACTATACCGCGAGAAGTGCATTGGGGTGTCGACGATGTAAACGGAAGACTCGTATAAATTTTATAGTTGATTGGCGCCAAGAAGCGATAGTAGGGACGTTAAAAATCGATCGATGTCCTGTAAATTTGTTACGAAGTGACAAGAAAAAAGTTATCTAGAAAACTCGTTTCTTATTAATTATATAATCATCGCATAAATAAATCGAGGAATATTCTTGGGTAAATATCGAGATTATCGACTCGTTAAATTCATTCGAACTCAGGGAAAATTGGGTCGCTATACTCTCCTGTCGTTTTTATATAATAAAATGAAAAATAAAACTAACGAGATATTTAATCATCGATCGTGGTTCGTCGAAAATGGATACTCCCGTTGAAACACATATCTCGCGATTCTCGTACTTGCAACGAGAAAATAAATAAATATATATAAGTATTGAAGTTGATTTTTACCCAAAATTTTCTTTTTTTTGCTGTTATCTCCGAAACAATTAACTTTACGAAAAAAATGTAAATGAAAAATTTGTTGGAAATTTAATTTCCTACAAAAAAGGTCCTATCGACCCAATTGCTTAGATTGATCTTTCTTGAGATATTGAACTTTAACTTATGAGTATTATCGAATTTATAAAATATGAAATATTAAATAATAAAAAAAAATAAGAAATAAAAAAAGTTCAATATCTCAAGAAACATTAATCTAAGCAATTGGGTCGATGGGACCTTTTTTGTAGGAAATTAAATTTCCAACAAATTTTTCGTTCACATTTTTTTCGTAAAGTTAATTGTTTCGGAGATAACAGCAAAAGAACGAGAATTTTGGATAAAAATCAACTTCAGTGACCGGTACCAACTCACCAGTACAATTTACACTTTCGCCGCAAATGGCACTTTTTTAGATTGTTTTATTTCGAGTAAATCGAAACCGAGAACAATATGATAGCATAAAATGCGACTGAGTTATAGAAATTTGAAGAAAAAAAAAAATTCGATTTAGGTGTATTTTAGATGGAAAATCTTCTCGCGCTTTGGGAAAGTACTTAGAATTAATATTAAGGGCTGTAACTTTCAGGAAATTTCTTTTTGGACATATCCAACAAAATTTCGAGTGGGGACTGAAAAAAAAAAATAGTCGAAAAAAAAAATCTCCCTAATATGTATATGGAAACGAATCTCGGAGTTTCGAGGGTGTTGCCTGGGCTACGGGGACGCGAAGCCCAGAGAAGGATATGCATTGAGTTCGTACAGTAATAATGTCTGAGCTGGTGGAGTTTTCAGTGGTATGAGAAATCAATCCTCTATGTATATACATAAATATATATGTATATATTTCTTGAGTGCAATTGGTAGATCGATTATTTGTGAATTAACCTCGCCTCCCCCCCTCCCCCTTATTTCGTGAAGGACCGGTGAATCCTGGGTATCCATTGTTGGTCACGTATACATAATATTATATATATGTATTCTCTAAGCATTTTCTATGTACAAGTACATTACATGAAGGAGCTGCACGAGCTTTTTCAGGGGCACAAAGCCATAGGGGTGTATACAAGAAAGACCGAAATCTTTCTTATTTTCCGTTTGATTCGACGTTCGGTATACACGAAACCATCATACCGGCTTTCCCCAAGAGAATTACTCTGCCGTTCCTCCGCTCTTTCGGTTCCATATACTATACATAACTATATACATATATATATATATGTATATATCCGCGAACAAAACCCCATTATCGGGATTTCCCCTAATTGATCTTTCGAGAGGGGTGTGCGCGCGAGCACCAGACCGGCAAGCCTGTGCTCTCTGTACAAGGCTTCCCTTTTTTTTCTTCTTTCTTCTCTTTCTTCAATGGACCAGATCCGCAAAGGAGGGTGTGGTGCACACGGTTAAAAAATAAAAGAATATGTATATCAACGGATACGCGTGCGTCACGGAGAAAAATAAAGATCAATTTTACAGAACGATCTTGGAACGTTTTTTTTAATAATCAATGTATTATCGCGTTATTGCTAAAAATGATTAAGGGGGTCGTGAAAAATATAAGGACATTTTTAACCGCTATAATTTTGTAGTCTGGCTCACATGCCGCAGCGAGCCCTGAAAACCGTGTAAATTTAAAAAATTATTATAAAGGTTAAATGGTAAAAAAAAATGAAATTGTTGATTTCACAATTTTTAGTAACTCTTCAACTATAGGAAAAAAAATTAAAAAATGTTATCTTTTCAATATTAACATTACTTTTTACGACTATAGATCAACTACTGATGAAAACCATGGCGCCTCCTTGTCGACATAATAACTTCACCAAAAATTATCCAATCTGCAAAAATAAAATAGAATCTGGTAAACTAATGGAGTACTTATAGTCTGACGGAGGGATTTTTATTTTTTTCAAAAATAAAGGAAGTTACAGTATTTGAAACTTTAGTATGCAAATAGAAAAAAAAAATTAGTGTTTAATAATTTATAAAAAATTGTCCCACGAAAAAATTTAAAAAACCTCTCGTGACCATAGACAATATAATTATCAAGATTTGAAAAAAAAAATTACTTAAAAAATATAAAAAATTAACTGAGTCATCGTGCTGACACTGTTTAAAAACGTAGTTTTGAGAAAAAAGGCGTTTAAATTAGTAGTCTGGTAACTTAAGCCGATTTTCATGTCTTTTTTGGAGGGCGTGTTTTTGTAGGAAAATAAAAATGAATCGTTTTGGATATTTAAGATGTTTTTATTTACATATTAAAGATACAAAAAAAAATTTGTTTGAAAAAATTTTATAGTTTATTATTATTATTATTATTGATCGAACTTGGCACCTCGAAGCTGGCAGCCCGGGTCCTAACTTTTTTTCTACCGAATCGATTGCTTTCAAATTTTAACAGGCTACTCTACACACTTATAGTTCTCGTCGGAACTACCGAGAAATTTTTTCACCCCTAACTTTTTATTTTACAACCCCTTCTTTGCTAAAATAAAAGGACTTTAGCAAAGAAGGGGTTGTAAAATAAAAAGTTAGGGGTGAAAAAATTTCTCGGTAGTTCCGACGAGAACTATAAGTGTGTAGAGTAGCCTGTTAAAATTTGAAAGCAATCCGTTCGGTAGAAAAAAAGTTAGGACCCGGGCTGCCAACTTCGAGGTGCCAACTTCGATCAATAATAATAATAATAATAAACTATTAAATTTTTTCAAAAAAATTTTTTTTTGTATCTTCAATATGTAAATAACATCATCCTAAATATCCAAAACGATTCATTTTTATTTTCCTACAAAAAAACGCCCTCCAAAAAAGCCATGAAAATCGGCTTAAGTTACCAGACTAGGACCTCAAAGTTAGCCAGATAGTCGTCCCAACCCGATGTCCGGTCACGATTATTTCCATAACTATGTAACGAAGTGGAAATTTCTTAAAAGTTTTTTTTTTATTCTTAAAAGTATAAAGAATAAAAATTTGTAAAAAAAAAATTGATTTTTTAAAAATTTCAGGGGTATGTGATTGTTTAAACTCTTCGTTACAACCTCTCTTATGGAGTATAGTCGGCGAAATTTTTTGACAGATCATTTTTGACATCTCGCTGACTCGATTCCGTTAGAATCATTTTACAGCACTATTACGACGAATTGAAGAATTAAACTTTACGTTTACGGCGCCTAGCTAAGAGAATATTTTTATAAAATCATTTTTTTTGCTCGTTTTACCCCTACCAATAAGCTTAATAAACAAAATTCACGTCATTCTCTTCTCCCCCGCCCCGCGTACACACGCGTTCGATAATTCATACAGTCGCTCCTCTCTCTTGTATAACGGAATATAAGAGTTCACTCTTTGCACAATTGCAGCAAATATTGACGCGAGCGAGTATAGTAAGGAAAAGAAGAAAAAAAAAAAAGCGACGCGCATACGGTATGGATTGATTCTTTATGGGCAAACTCTCCCGTACGAAAAACGCCCCTAGTTTCTATACCGTTAGGCGAATATATATATATAACCGTATGTTATATAATATATACAGGGTGGTGCGTGCGCGCGTGCTGCAAGTATGTCCGAAGCACTCACCGAGCATACACATCGAGTAGAACAACCGAAAGGCAGCGTATCGACGATCGCTTTTTTTCGAGAGAGACCGTGGGAGGAGACGATAGAGGGAGAAATGTTGGCTGACGCCGTTGTTCGTTCCATACGAGAGAGAGAGAGAGATGAATATGTGGAGATAAGGAGGCGTATCCGGACTAATCAATTACAAAAGTCGAGTTAGGGAAAAGGGGGTTAGTTTTGCGTTGCCCAGCTCGTCTAGACAAACTAAAGGGTCCATCTCGTTTGAAGTCAATACACTTATCTACCAAATTCCCTCCCCCTCTCCCTCTAACATATGGCACCGAAAACGAAATATATAGTTCACCGGTGAAAATTTCATTTATTTCCAACTCCACCCACTTAACGTCGACGATGAGAGATACATTTTGTTCGTTCAGAAGGCTTATTACATAAAAATAATTTAAAGGCTCACATACCCCCTGCGCGGCCTGAAAACCGAGTGAATTTTGAAAAATTATTATAAAGGTTATGGGGTGAGAAAAAAATTTTATTGTTGATTTCACATTTTTTATTAACTTTTCAACTATAAGACAAGCATTTTTAAAATTTCTTTCTTTGAATATTAACATTATTATTTACGGGAATATTTTTATACTGTAAAAAAATTCATGAAAATCATTGAGAAAACGCTGTCCTAACCCTATTTCCGCCCTTAATGGCTTATAACAATAGAACGAGTCGGAATTTTCATTCAACATTTTGGGAACATATTTTTCAATAGTTTTACTAACAATTTATGAAATAAAAAAAAAACGATTTTTTGAACCGTCTAACTCTATTCCCTCCCTTAAAAAGAATCAATGCACTGATTCGAATGAATGAGAGATGAGAAATACATTTTGTTTTTTTAGAAGGTTTATTACTCAACAAGAATTTAAGAATAATCAATGTACCCTTGATGCAAATGATACAAATAACTCACAAAGATTCAGTTAAATTTGATGGCCCGAGGTAACAAAACGTTTGTCAATAATTGGTGGAATCATTTGTATGCACATACATTTATGGTTGGGAAGGAAAGCCATTGGCCATATAATGTATCCATGGGGAGTATCCGAAGGGAGGTGGGAATCCGAAGCGATAGAAAAAAGAGCGCACGAGAGAGAGATAGAGGGTGATAAAAAAAAGCGTGTGGAAAACGGGGGTGAAAAAGTAAGTGGAGGGAGAAGAAACCAGCACGGAAGTTAAATTGAAAGCGGACATCGGATGGGGATTACACACGTAGTTTGTGGACCGGTATAGAGGTCCCACGAGCGTATTGTATTGGCGTATGCTGCAGGGGTTCGCTACAGCCCCTCATTTTTTTTTCTCTCACTCGCACTTCACTTTCTCACCACCCCTCGGGGTACACCGCGCTCGCGCGAGACGATCTTTTTCTCCCCACACGAGACAGAAGAGACGATGTGTTGCCCTCGGCACGTCGGGTCCGTTGGGTTTCTCCCCGGAGACACGAGGATTCAAGCCGCAACAAAACGCCACACTTTGGCTCATAAGAAACGGAAGTAGGCGAGAACTAATGATAATAACAGGGAAAAATATTGAACACGATGTGATAATTATTATTACGTCGATTGTATTATTATTATTTCGATATTCCAAGGTACATCACTTCCCCCCATCCGCCCTTGCCGATTTGTACGACCCTTCCCAATTTTCCCCGTGGACACGAGGAAACTGCAGAAAATCCGTACCTAAACAGACGGTTCTTTCTTTTTCTTCCTGAGTTTCCGTTCTATTATTATCAGAAATTCCGATTTAATTCGATTTAATTTCGTTGATAATTGTTTCAAAAAAATTGGTTATTAAAAAGATAATGATAAGTAGCAAATAATTCGTATAATTTGACAAATTTGCACAATTTTATCGATAATTCGTATCGTAAAAAAGGTTTAACGAAGAATTAAACGTTTGAACGATTAATTTTTTAAATGTTTGATTAAAATCATTTAGAGAATGGCGTTTGGGATTGACACGGTGGCACGAGACAAAGTGTGAGAAGCTGGAATGAAGAGGTGAGAGTAGATGAAGCCCCTTACCTCACGTTTCCGTAACATTATAGGTATATAGGCGGGTTACCCATCGTTAGCAAAGTGAGCCTGTATCCGCAGCCACTAAGCGAACGCTACTGTATATATAACAACTATATATATACATAGAATATATCATGTGGTCTCTGGTGGCGATGAAACAAATCAATAACACGACGGTATAAACTTGAAGGGGTTTGGAAGGGATAGATGAAACGAGGAGACAGAGAGTAAGAAGGTATCATCACAACATCATCCCCTCCCCCCTTCCCCAACTCCCCCAACTCCCTGTAACACCGTATACAAAGGGATGAAACGCGTCGTCATCAGGAGACGCCAGTGTCGCGGGAGACAGAAACTCCCGTCAAACAGAAGGGAGGATCTTGTTTTTGGGGGAGGTGTCGGAGCTTCGACCGATTCTCGAAGAAAATGGAATGGCAGAGGAGAGGGAGGAGAACCTCTGGATGGTTCGTCTCGCCTCGATTCCTACGACATTTCCCCGAAATGATAGTATTCAGCGGGCCAGAACGCCGTGAGATAAGAAAAGTGAGATGAGCGAGAGAGAGAGAGAGACAGTTAAGAGGAATGAAATAGTATAGTTCTCAGTATTGCCGCAACACCGACAGGTTGGATTGATTTCAGTCTCGAGGGGTTTTCGTGTGTAAACCCATCAAAATCGTCTGACGACACCCCGGAGAGAATATTCTCCTGTATATATCCCACGAGAGAGTGCAGACGTATTACGAGCAATCGAAAACGGTAACCCTCCTTTTATCCTTTTTCAATCATCCCTCGACATGGTAAAACTCGTGTACACGAAGAAAAACACATTCGAAACTTTTATTCCGAATTTAAAGCTCTGGCATTGAAGCGAGAAACGTTTGTAAATCATCGTTTAATGAACGACGTTAATGTTAAGGGAGGGAATAGGGTTAGGACAGCGTTTTCTCAATGATTTTCATGAATTTTTTTATAGTATAAAAAATCAATATAATTTATTGAAACTTTGAGAATATTTTATACATATATTTAAGTATATACTATAAAATTTTTGAAGAATTTCCTTGAAAAACACCGAAGATATTAGCGACCCCATATTGCAGGTCACGATCAGACTCAGCATTTTGCGTACATTCTGGAAGCCGCAATTTTCATCTGAAATCAAACGAGGTTGGAATTTACTTTTATTACATGTCTCTCTTCTATATGAACCTAAATGATATCAAAAAAATAGAAAATTGAATTTTTTACAGGGGTCAAAACAAAAAAGCATGATTTTTTGCCATTTTTTACAACTTTATTTGCAAAAAAAAATTATTTTAAATAATGATAATATTCCGATTTTAGGTTCATTTAGAGCGCAATACTATGAAGAAAGTAACTGCCAATTTTCAAAACGATTGGTCAAAAACTTTTCAAACTAGCGTGCACGTAAGTTCAAAAAAAAGTCTAAAAAAAACATCCTAAATTTCCAAAACGATTCACTTTTATTTTCCTATAAAAAAACGCCCTCCAAAAAAGACATGAAAATCGGCTTAAGTTACCAGACTGCTACCTTAATGGCTTATAACAACAGAACGAGTCGGAATTTTCATTTAAAATTTTGTGAACATATTTTTCACTAGTTTTACTAACAATTTATGAAATAAAAAAAAATCGATTTTTTGAACCGTCTAACCCTATTTCCCCACTTAAAAGAGGAACATTTTGAAAGTGAAAATATTTCGTCCATTACAACTCAGTGATGTCTCATCAATTCTCAAGTTACGAACTGACGATATTTTAGTTTTATTTTTCACTATATCACAGATGGGCTTCGGGTACGATTGCGATACGATCTTGAGGGATGGTAAATAACGTTATGGACGCGAGCGGACGTTTTGAAACACGATATTTATTGTACCCTTTTTCTACTCGGCCCCTTTCGTTAATCCAGTTCGCATCACCGTTACCAGTTTAGTTGGGTATTAACGAAATTAAGCTTTAGCTTTTAGAAAGGATTCGTCCGAAGATTAAGTTTATCGTAATTGTTCGTTTGAAGAGCTCGCCGTTAAAAATCTAAACCCCGATTCTATCGTTTATTGTTAATTCTTAGCTATGTTCCAGATGGAAATCGACGACATATTGCCGAGTATTTTCTCCGCCGAGATCGCTCGATTGTTTTCGATTTAGTTTAGTAAGGGATGATTTTCTCGTAATCGACGAGGACAAAAGAACGCCGAGGATAAATAAGTAGAGCGCAGAGTGGATGATTCGTCAGTCGATCGTCGTAGGGGTGGTTTGGCGGGATAACCAAGCACTTGAACAGTCAGTGATCCAGCTGCCGGCACGAATGTCGACAGTTGTCGGTTCTTTGTCAAATTTTCCTATACGATTAACTTTCGTCCGCCATTGGTGTAAATGCCGCGTGATTGTTACGGCAGAAATATACCACCTTTCTCTCACACACGCACACGCACTTTTTCGTTACACCCGAAAAATCCGGAAACTAAATCCCCCCTCATTCATCCTTGACACCCGACCCTAAATCTCGTTCTATCGGGGCTTCTTTCTCCGAGCCTATTTTCCTATTAGACAATTACATTATCGGCTATTCTATCAGATAGAAATCTAACTCAATTCGACACATTTCTAACGTCATCACTGAAGACAGTAAACTTTTGAAGGGCTTGTACTAAAAGAAAAGCAGCAACATTTCTGAAGGAAGAATTAACACTTGTTAGAAGTGGTCTTTAAAGACTGAAACGCGAATATTTAATACTTCGGCCGTACGAATTATGACTTTACGGTTGTTTAAACTATCGCGATGCATCAGAAAGTCTCGTAACTCCGGTATTTTCCGTGCAACAAATTCAAATATGTAATATGAAAAACAGAGGGTGGTTTTCTCTTCAAGAACCGATCCGACAAATTTCTACCGTCACTACTGAGGACAGTAAACTTTTGAAGGGCTTGTACTAAAAGAAAAGCAGCAACATTTGTGAATGAAAAATTAACACTTGTTAAAAGTGGTCTTTAAAGACTGAAACATGAATATTTAATACTTCGGCCGTACGAATTATGACTTTACGGTTGTTTAAACTATCGCGATACATCGGAAGGTCTCGTAACTTCGGTATTTTCCGTGCAACAAATTCAAATGTGTAATATGAAAAACAGAGGGTGGTTTTCTCTTCAAGGACCGATCCGATAAATTTCTAACGTCACCATTGAGGAAAGTAAACTTTTGAAGGGCTTGTACTAAAAGAAAAGTAGCAACATTCGTGAAGAAAGAATTAATACTTGCTGGAAGTGGTCTTTAAAACTTCAAGCGTACCAATTATGACTTTACGGTTGTTTAAACTATCGCGATACATCAGAAGGTCTTATATCTCTAGTATTTTCCGTGCAACGAATTCAAATGTGTAATATGAAAAACAGAGAGTGGTTTTTTCTTCAAGGACCACATACTTGGGCTATTATTTTCCTCTCATCCACTAAACCCATTAACAACAATAAAAATTGATTCGCCAAAGTCCGCAATCGTAAACTTTCGTTCAAAGCTCGAAGCTGTGCTTCAGATACGATTCGTCTATGCCTGCGACGAGCGTATACCCGACTCTTTAATTGGAATGAAAAAATAAATAAAGAAAAACCTATATTTTTTTTGAAAAATCACGCGCTTTCGATCTGGCCCGCCACCAACGGACGTGTGTCGGATTTGTGCGGACGAGCGTAAACTTATTTGCGTTATTCAACGTTTGTTCGCTTGGCGGTTTTCGGCCTGTTCAGTCCGCCAGTCATCTGCGTATTAGTGTGCACATGTTTGCTAACAAAAATGCAAACTTGCAGTTTCAACGGTTCCTGACCAATCCCACGCTCTGCCGCGGTTACGACCAAGTCCACCAATCACTCTTTCTCTCTCTCTTACTCACACACTCTTTCTCTGTTGTCCACCCTCCCCCCACTCCGCCTCTCCATCGAACTCGATTAATTGGCTGGACAGCCTTCGGCAAATAACATCTCTCACTCGCGTATCGACGAGAGTAAATATCCGCAGTGGAATATCAACCGCGCTTGTCCATATACGCACAGAAAATGTCCAGGTAAAACGCTGTTTAGCCCAGGAAAACCACACCAATGTCCTTCCTCGTCAAAGTATAGTTTATCAATGGAAACGGATCAGCAATGTCATAAGGATCGACGGAAAAGTTCGCAGTGTCAAATGAATCGACGAACTATTGCGATTATTTTCACAGAAGAAAAATAATAATTCGCACGTCAAGAAGGGTGAGACGATGAGACTCTCGATCGTCTCGAGAGTTCGAAGATCGTTTCACGTTTATGTCGGTAAAACGACGTGTCGTTCTACTTTCTCTCGGTGCAGCTGCGGTGTACACAACGGCGGGAAAAGGGAACATTCAGCGCTTGCCGATATGATTCCCGGCTATTTGTCGCTATAAGGAACGCCGCGAAAGCGAACAGCGTGAGAAATAAAACGTAAATTTGTCGAAAAAACGAAAAAACAATGCACATGACTTAAAAATATTACAGATAAATTAGTTCTCGGATATAGGAAGCTAGAGTACGTTTTTGAACGAAAATAGTGCAGGAGTATTTTTTCTTTTGAGTAATTGAAGGCTCACATACCGCTGCGCCCGCTGAAAACCGAGTAATTTTGAATAATTATTATAAAGATTATATGGTGAAACAAAAATTAAATTATTTATTTCACATTTTTCGCTAACTTTTCAACTGTAAGAAAAAAAATTTGAAATTTTTTTTTTCCGATATTAACATTATTTTTTACGGGTATAGATGGACCACTGATGAAAAACCATGGTGCCTCCTTGTCAACGTCATAACTTCACCAAAAATTTTCCAATCTCCTAAAATAAAAAAGAATCTAGTAAACTAATGTAGTAGTAATAGTCTGACGGAGGGAATTTTTTTTGTTTTTCAAAAATAAAGGAATTACAGTATTTCAAACTTTAGTGTGCAATTTAAGAAAAAAAATTAGCGTTTAAAAATTTATAAGAAATCGTCGAACGAATAAATTAAAAAAACCTCTCGCCAGACTATCGAGAAAATAATGACGAAGATTTAGAAGAAATGAAAGTTAAAAAATATTTAAAATTGACCGAGTTATCGTGCTGACTCTGTGCTAAAATCATAGTTTCGAAAAGAAACGCGTTTAAAGTTTCTGGTAGCTACAACGTGAACCCGATCTTCGGTCACATTTATTGCTATAACTTTGTAACGGAGTGGAATTTTCTTAAAATTTTTTTTTTTTTTATTCTTAAAAGTATAAAGAATAAAAATCTGTAAAAAACAAAATCGATATTTTGGAATCAGGGTTACGCGAGTCCTTAATTTGTCTCTCTCGCACAGGTAATTTTGTGAAGACGAAAAAATCCTGTAAATATGGAATTTATAAATTATACTTTCTAATTTTTCTTTTCACAAAATCGAGCCAGCAATTAAGGGGGGAAATAGGGTTAGACGGTTCAAATAATCGATTTTTTTTTTATTTCATAAATTGTTAGTAAAACTATTGCAAAATATGTTCCCAAAATGTTAAATGAAAATTCCGACTCGTTCTATTGTTATAAGCCATTAAAGTGAGTAGCTCTCCTTCAGGTCCTGAGCGCGCCACGTGTTTCATACGCATTTTTCTGAAAACGACTTTTTTTGAAAAGTTTTCAACCAATCGTTTTGAAAATAGGCAGTTACTTTCTTCATAGTATTGCGCTCTATATGAACCTAAAATCGGAATATTATTATTATTTAAAATAATTTTTTTTTGCAAATAAAGTTGTAAAAAGTGGCAAAAAGTCATGCTTTTTTGTTTTGACCCCTGTAAGATATTCAATTTTCTATTTTTTTGATAGCATTTAGGTTCATATAGAAGAGAGACATATAATAAAAGTAAATTCCAACCTCGTTTGATTTCAGATGAAAATTGCGGCTTCCAGAATCTACGCAAAATGCTGAGTCTGATTGTGACCTGCAATATGGGGTCGCTAATATTTTCGGTGTTTTTCATGGAAATTCTTCAAAAATTTTATAGTATATACTTAAACATATGTATAAAATATTCTCAAAGTTTCAATAAATTATATTGATTTTTTATACTATAAAAAAATTCATGAAAATCATTGTGAAAACGCTGTCCTAACGCTATTTGCCCCCATAAGTCATTAAATCGACTGATCCGAGCTCGTTTGGTTTTTTTTTCGCAGTTACCCCGACAACTTTGACAAATATATGAGATGTTTCGTGTGAAAACAGGGTGTCCGATGGATCGTTCAAGCCGAAGGATTCTCGTCTCTGCAACATGTTAAGCTCGTATGATTTACGAAACATCTGGCAGAACGATAATCGTTTGTTCGTTGACACTTTATTAAAAGGAAGAACAAAAAAAAAGGAAATGCACGTCGAGTGTTTAATCCGCTGGTTGCTCGCGTCGCTTTAAAATCGATGACGCGACAAAATGTATTATAATTCGTTCGTTTCCTCGATGGAAATAATTATCGTTTTGTTTAAGTGTGGGAGGTAGCGTAGACAAGTAGCATTTTTATTTAGCTTTGTCTCTGAAGGGGTTTGAGCTAGGCCGAGCTCTGAAAAAAAGCTTCTCAGACGTTTCCATTGTCGCATACAAACGATGGGCGAATTAAAAGAAGAGAAAAAAAGTTCTTCTCCAATCGATCCCGCACGATTTTACATAGATATAGGATTTTACATAGGAGCTTACATAGAATAACATTTGCGCATTGTCTACCGCGCCTACATATATGCAAATGCGCGAGTGTATTTTCGTGAATGCAATTCGCGAATGCTCGTACATAGAATGTAAGATATATCGGCATTCCTCAAGCGGCATTTTAACCCGACGAGCGTAATTTTCGCGTGTCAACGTAAATAGACGAATTAGCCCCGCGTGTGTCTACGAATAGAAAAAGAAAGAAAAGAAAAAAAGAAAATAAGAAGAATTTATTTGCTACAAGACGATAAATCGCGCGGCGGCGTTGGCTTGTCCGCGTCACACGATAGTACTAATCGCCTCTCTCTGGGCCCGCGCGCATACGGAATATATCTCCTTTCCACCCTTTCTCCCGACGCGTCAATAGCCGTTGATATGAAACTAAACGAAAGGAAGAAGAAAAAATAAAATAAAAGGATATTCGACGGGAATATAAAAGAAATGAAAGATCGTGGCCCCATAAATACTCTTATAAAAGGTTCTTCGTGCCTCCGCGATCTCTCTCGATCGATCGTTCGCGAGCTACCTTCGTGTACTGTAACGGGGGCTCTTGTCCCTCCCCACACCGCGCGCGAGAGACTTCGGTCAAGTATGAACTTTTCCTCCTCCTATCGAAACGCTGGATCATTCCTCGGGTTCTATCTATATTTTATATATTTATATATGTTATGTCACTACACCGGTAGTTCTCATAGTCGATTGGGTAATCGACTATGAGTACACGAACTCTTAACCACTGCGCAAAATCACATCAGATTTCTCGACAATCTCGTCGTGTCCTCTCCTCTTTTACTTAACTCTCCTCCCTCTCTCTTTCTTTCTTTCTGTCGATCGATAATCCTCGTGAGTATTACCGCGATCCATACTTTGGCAACGTATCCTGTACGTAGTATAAAAGGTGAATCAGTTGGGAGAAGAAAAAAAGAACGAATAATTTCTTATCGGAACGTACCGATCGTGCATGAAAATTATCCTCCGGTTTGTAAATGCGTGAGAAAGTGCCTTGTGCGTTTATGAGTGTGTATATCCAGAGGGGATGTATATATGTTTTTTTTTTTTTTCAAAGCCCGGATGATAAATAATGTATAATTTATGGCTGATCACTCATTGTTTGGCCCGGTGAGGGAGGGGGACAACGACCAGTCTTAAATCGTCATTTTCTAAAGCAGGAACGAGCACCTGGCGACATTTGGTATTCATGTAACGTTGATGATAGCCCTTCGCGTGAAATAGACCGGTTTATTAAATATCAAAGTGTTACACGAACGACGTGGCATTACAATTGGACATGTGCCATTGAGAAATCAAATGACCGTGATTAACGAGCTATTGAGCGTAGAAACATTATTTTAGGGGTTGAACGCAGTCAGGATTTAAAAAAAAAAAACAATTTTTTTGATTTCATTTTCTTAATGTATTTGAGTATATACACAGAAAATTTCACGTCAATCCGACAAATATTCTCGGAGTTACACGCGTATTTGTAAAGACATGATTTTGAAAGTTTGAATGGGTTTTTCTCGAAACTGTGTTTTTAAACGTCGCTGAGCAAGATTCCTCGGAAACGGCTAAACCGATCAGTCTCAAATTTTCACACAAGCTTCGTCAATATATTTTTTAGTGATTAATCAAAGGTTTTTTCTCGCCGCTAAATATTTTCCATTTTATAAACAATTTAAGGCCAACATTTTTAACGAAAATCGACATTTTTTTGTTTCAGAAGCCGCCATTTTGTTGAAAATGAATATTTTCCCTATTCCTTAGAATAACTACTAGATAATACCTTATAGCAACGAAATCTGTTTTTTTCTTTCATTTTATATGATCCAATTCAGAGATATCGTGCTCACGGCAAGACGCCTTTTTTTGGAGGAGCTTCCGGAGTTCGGTTGTGGCAGCTTTGAAAATCATTATTTTTACAAATGAAAAATATGAAAGTAATGTTGAAAGTTACCGTAATATATATATAAATTTTTACATTAATAAATAAAAATGTCTTGCCAGGAAAAATTCTATAACTCCTTAAAAAGAGGAACGCCTT
Organism: Oxytorus armatus; assembly: GCA_958009045.1. Classification (NCBI taxonomy): domain Eukaryota; kingdom Metazoa; phylum Arthropoda; class Insecta; order Hymenoptera; family Ichneumonidae; genus Oxytorus; species Oxytorus armatus. The sequence goes on from OY253756.1 coordinate 14,674,847, forward strand.
TTTATAAAAGTTACTTGACCAAAAAAATCGTTATACAATTACTTTTACCTACTTCATTTCATATTTATTGCAGAAAATGTTACAGTAATTCGAAAAAAAAAACAATTGAAAAGACCGTTGGCTAAGTCCAACCGAAATTACGAACTCTGTAGGTCAACTTCATCGTACGGAAGTAGTTTTCACAGCGTAGTATTGTACACTAGACTGAATTGCGGACACGTGTTACCGTTCGCACAACACTGTGGTATTCCGGTGCATGTGTACCTCGAAAAAATAAAAGAAAGATACATAACCCCATGAACCGTGAAGAATGGGGATTTTTCCCCCCCATAAATCCGCTGAAGCCCCCCCCCCCCCCCCCGCACATTATATAGTTACAACCCTCATTTTGGCACTCACGCTTTTTCGAGTGTACTTTTCCATCGATGTAGATTTTCATTCAACGTATCTCGCACAGTGTACAACCCTTTGTCGATTAATTGAATTCGAGGCGTATCACCAAACTCTTTGCCTATCCAACGCGTCCACGCTATCGATTCTCCACATACTATATAACCGTGCGTTATTCCACACATTGTACGACACTGTAACCCGTGGGCCATAGTGACATCACGTTTAGGGGGGAAATAGTGTTAGGACAGCGTTTTCTCAATGATTTTCATGAATTTTTTTATGGTATAAAAAATGAATATAATTTATTGAAACTTTGAGAGTATTTTATACGTATATTTAAGTATATCAGATAAAATTTTTGAAGAATTTTCTTAAAAAACACCGCAGATATTAGCGACCCCATATTGCAGGTCACAATCAGACTCAGCATTTTGCGTACATTCTGGAAGCCGCAATTTTCATCTGAAATCAAACGAGGTTGGAATTTACTTTTATCACATGTCTCTCTTCTATATGAACCTAAATGCTAGCAAAAAAATTGAAAATAGAATTTTTTACACAGGTCAAAACAAAAAAGCATGATTTTTTGCCATTTTTTACGACTTTATTTGCAAAAAAAAATTATTTTAAATAATGATAATATTCCGATTTTAGGTTCATATAGAGCGCAATACTATGAAGAAAGCAACTGCCAATTTTCAAAACGATTGGTCGAAAACTTTTCAAATTAGCGTGTACGCAAGTTAAAAAAAAGTCGTTTTCAGAAAAACGCGTTTGAAAAAGTAGTACCAAGAAAAAAAAAGTCAAGGCAGTCATAAATTTTCTTCGGTGTTTTTCAAGGAAATTCTTCAAAAATTTTATAGTATATACTTAAATATATGTATAAAATGTTCTCAAAGTTTCAATAAATTATATTCATTTTTTATACTATAAAAAAATTCATGAAAATCATTGAGAAAACGCTGTCCTAACCCTATTTCCCCCCTAAATGGCTTATAACAATAGAACGAGACGGAATTTTCATAAAAAATTTTGGGAACATGTTATTCAATAGTTTTACGAACAATTTATGAAATTAAAAAAAAATCGATTTTTTGAACCGTCTAACCCTATTTCCCCCCTTAATGGCTTATAACAATAGAACGAGTCGGAATTTTCATTTAAAATGTTGGTAACATATTTTTCAATAGTTTTACTAACAATTTATGAAATTAAAAAAAAAACGATTTTTTGAACCGTCTAACCCTATTTCCACCCTTAAATCCCCGTGTAACAACGGCAGAGGGGCCCCAAACAGGGATACAAAAACGTTAGGCGTATATGTCGAAAGGTCGGCCATTACGGAACCGAATAAAAAAGAATAAAAATAAAATCGTTCGAGGATCCCTCCACCGTCACCCTCGTAATGCCATGTTATAGAGCGCGGCTCTGTGATATATATCATTACGGTACATCCTACATGATATATATATATCCTATATGTGCGGTATCTGTGTAGCATTTAGCTTATGTTGGTGACTACACGCATTCATTTTCCGCACCCTTCGGTCGCGGCTTCACTCGCTCTCTCTCTTTCTCTTTTATCCCCGGCGCGGTAGCTACGGGAGACCTTCGGAAAATCCGTGAACTCCCAGCGGGATCCAATCTACCCCTCTCGTCGATCGAGCTCTTGTAAGGGTGGAAAGCGGGGAATCAGGAGGGGGGGAAGCATCCATGTTGAGGTATTAGTACAAATGTAATCTTACTTAAGCATATGTCGAGTGATGACTGATTGGGCAGACGACAGGGTCCGGATAAATAATAGCGAGAGGGGAGAGAACGCGACATGGAGTGGTGTTTTTTTTTTCCCATTCTCTCGTTCTTATGATGATGATCGGACGTTTTTTTTTCTCTCCCTTTTATATCTTTCTCTGCCTCCCTCGTTTTTTTTTTACTTTTATTATTTCTTATGATTTTTTTTATCATTCCCTACCCATCCACCCGATCGCGGCTATGAAATTGAGGACAGTGAACGAATAAGATTGATGGGAAAAAACGCATATGGGTGTTAACGGTTGGTGGCAATGGCGATGAAAGGACAGAGACAGAGAGAAATGTATCGAGACGATCCTGCGGGTATTGAGCTTCTGATTGTGTGTGACCCATCGGTTCACCACCACTTAAACTCCTCGTTCATATTTTAATTCACCAATTTCTCTCTCCCTCTCTTCTCCTCGATTCCTCGTACAGAACCAGAGAAAACTCTCGGGTGTTTGGCACATTTCAAAATGTAGAAACATTTTCTTTGCTTCTCAAGATATTATCTTTTATTCAAACATCGAAATCAATCTTGGCGATACACGAGGGCGTAGGCATCTCTTCGTCTTCTCGTTTATAAAGTTCTCTCGTCGCCCGGGAATAACAGGCGGAAAAATAATGTGTAAGGCAACGCCGAGACACGTGGTGGAGCGCGTTGAAGCTCCGTTTTCGTTGTCACCATCTTCGCCAACTCCTCTTTCTTTATTATTATTATTTTGTCTCTTTTTTCATCCCCCTCTAGCAAAAACCCTGCGGCGGTATATCTCACGTCGAGTACATAGCGTTTTTGTCTCTTGTTTTCATCATCATCCCTCTTCTTATCATAGACTGTACCACCCTCTTTCTCTCTCTCTCTTTCATTCGCTTTTGGTCGTAGTAAAACATATGTGAGGGGGGAAGGGGACGAGTGAAACATAACTCAAATTACTCTCGCGTTTCCGCGAGGACCACAATTCGCGTAATCGGAGATACACAGAAGAAAAACTCGTCCAACGTCTCGTTAAACCGTACTGCTTTTCCTTTATCTTCCTCTTTTTTTTTCGCGTTTTTTTTTTCCTCGTTGTTCCCTTTCTTCGTCTGTTCTATCTCCGTGTTACGGATAATCGAATCGAGTGAAACGCGAGATTATTATTAGAAACGTGCGTGCGAAGACACGTGTCATCTCTCACGCAGTGGCGCAAGAAGTTCGAACAAAGGGGGTGTGGATGCGTAGAGGAAAATCGCCCGGTGGCGCAACGCGAGCTCAAGGGGTGGAGGAGCCGGCGTTCCCTGTTTTGCCCATTGGTTTCGTTACGAAATAAATTGCTTGGCCACGTGATCAGGTGACGGAGATAAGACGGTAGGTGCCTCGAGGTAGCGAGAAAAGTGAAATTCGAAGCGAACGAGGAAAAAGAAAAAAGGGGCTGTGGCGGATCGATTGTAACAAAGGAAGAACAGCTGTATCGTGGTAGTTACAAGGTTTTCGACCACCCTTCGACCGAAATTTATTCGACAAATTTATGGCTAAAAGGTGGATCAAAACTTTAAATCGAAATTTCGAAATCTCCATTTACATTTATTCAGTTCAATGTCAGCGCTGATGCTTCCAAGTCTCGACTTCACAATTTTTGTTTACACGTCGGCGAAATATTTATATAATGGGGTCCGGTATATCTCTCAATATATACAACGACACACATATATATACTAAGCAGGAGAAAAGAGACATAAGCGGGAAAAAAAAATTCGGACATAATGGCATGGGAACAAAAACTAGTTCCCGCAGAGTCTTTCTCTCGCTCATTCCTCTCAAGAGACACGCTCTTGTGTGTTGTCCGACCACTGTGTTACGGAACTTCGACAACCAATCGTTCTTGCCCACAGTTCCAAAGTGCATGGAAACACACGGTACCATGAAAACACATATACGAAGAGATCGCTCAACGTCGTTGCTCGTTCTACACACTCTCGATCTTTATAGCCTCTTGATCCTGCGGGGAAGAGCAATGATCTCATCCTCTGTTCCTTCGTGTTGCCAGCTTATTGACGGAAGTAAAAGAGTGTGTTGACGGTTTATATGTCCGTGGCCGGGAAGGTTGTTTGAGCCCATATCCTCGTTGGTGAGTCTCGCCCGGATACTCGTCTCTCGATGGCCGACTCCCTAAGGATTCCCGCTCGCTTTCTTCATCGAGGAAACGAGAGAGAGAATGACTCGGTCATATACTATACCCCGGCCACTATAACATGTCGTTTGTTTATGTAGTATATACGATTTATTTTATATATGGTAGTACTGGTTATTATGTAGTAGGTAAGATCGGCGAATCTGTGCCACCAGTGTGACCGGCGTGGTTCCCCGGCGAATGACGTAATCGAGAAAGAGCGGGAGAGAGAAAGAATGAGAGAGGGAGTGCGCAGACTCGAGAAGTCCCCGAGACTCGTTTTCACCACAAAATGGACGTCTTTTCTTGCATGCTTTCTTGCTTGCAATTGCACGATCCAACGTGACGTCTCTATAGCCATATTTTACGTGGCGGGGAGTGAGTATACACCTTAAAGTTCCTCGATCTACCCACTGTTTCTTAATGGAATGCCCAAGCGCACCTAGTCAGGCGATAGCCTAGAGGGAGTCCCTTGTTTTTGCTCTTAACCGAGCATCGCCGTCTCTTAGACACGGGCAAACCTGAGAGGGAGAGTCCATAGTCAATGAGTCACAACCCGTTTACCGCGCCGTTATTAGATGCGGTTATTAATAACGTCGCATGGCCTCATTGACGAACGTGCGAAAAATTCGCGACTTTCACTTCCGTTGTTATATCGAGAGAACAATGCGATGGCATTGTCCCGTAGTTTTTGATGACGATGGAGAGTCTCGCAGGATTGTTTCGAGAGAAAATTGTGAATTATGTTATTGCCCGAAGATTCGATGACGGTTTTCATTGGTTAAATGGACAATGACAACCATGGCGTCTCCTTGTCGACATGATAACTTCGCCAAAAATTATCCAATCTCCAAAAATGAAAAACGACCTAGTAAAATAATGTAGTGATAATAGTCTGACGGAGGGAATTTTTTTGTTTTTCAAAATAAAATAATTACAGTATTACAAACTTTAGTATGCAATTTAAAAGAAAAAATTAGTGTTTAAAAATTTATAAAAAACTGTTCAACCAGAAAATTAAAAAAACCTCTCGTCAGACTATAGAGAAAATTATTATTAATATTAAGAAGAAAAAAAACGTTAAAAAACATTAAAAATTAACTGAGTTATCGTGCTGACTCTGTCTAAAAACATAGATTCGAGTAAAACGCGTTCAAAGTTTCTGGTAGGTAGCCGCCCCAACCCTGATGTCCGGTCACATTTATTGCTATAACTTTTTAAGGGTGAAAATGGGGTTAGGACAGCGTTTTCTCAATGATTTTCATCAATTTTTTTATAGTATAAAAAATAAATATAATTTATTGAGACTTCGAGAATATTTTATACATATATTTAAGTATATACTATAAAATTTTTGAAGAATTTCCTTGAAAAACAGCGAAGATATTAGCGACCCCATATTCACAGGTCACAATCAGACTCAGCATTTTGCGTACATTCTGGAAGCCGCAATTTTCATCTGAAATCAAACGAGGTTAGAATTTACTTTTCTTACATGTCTCTCTTCTATATGAACCTAAATGCTATCAAAAAAATAGAAAATTGAATTTTTTACAGGGGTCAAAACAAAAAAGCATAATTTTTTGCCATTTTCTACAACTTTATTTGCAAAAAAAAGTTATTTTAAATAATGATAATATTCCGATTTTAGGTTCATGTAGAGCGCAACACTATGAAGAAAGTAACTGCCAATTTTCAAAACGATTGGTTGAAAACTTTTCAAACTAGCGTGTACGCAAGTTCAAAAAAAGTTCGAAAAAATTGCGGCTTCCAGAATGTACGCAAAATGCTGATTGTGACCTGCAATAATGGGGTCGCTAATATCTTCGGTGTTTTTCAAGGAAATTCTTCAAAAATTTTATAGTACATACTTACATATATGTATAAAATATTTTCAAAGTTATAATAAATTATATTCATTTTTTGAACTATAAAAAAATTCATGAAAATCATCGAGAAAACGTTGTCCTAACCCTATTTCTCCCCTTAATGGCTTATAACAATAGAACGAGTCGAAATTTTCATTTTAAATTTTCGGAACATATTTTTCAATAGTTTTACTAACAATTTATGAAATAAAAAAAAATCGATTTTTTGAACCGTTTAACCCTATTTCCCCCCTTAATGGAGTGGAATTTTCTTAAAAGTTTTTTTTTGAAAAATTCTTAAAAGTATAAAGAATAAAAATCTGTCAAAAGAACTGGATTTTTTGAAAATTTCAAGGGTATGAGCTCTTAATACGATTTTTATGAACACAGCTGTATTTAACGAGATTGAAGTTTTTCCGCTGCCCTTAAAATGAGCTATCGTGGTCAATAACATCAGATGGACGATAATCCACATTATATTCCATTGCCTACCGTGCGCCTTGTGCCAGGTTGGTTTATCCCCATTTTGTTTTTCGAAACAATCGAAATTCGATTCCGCCATTAGATGATTTGTGTCCGGTTGTATCGGGAGAGGCAAACGAGAACCGCGACAGCTGTCAAAACTCCTCGAAACTCTCAACCTCATGTCGTGTTCTCTCGCACCCCTTGCCTCTCTCTCGAGACAGGGAAATAGCAATAGTCACTGTTCTATGACATTCGATGTTGTGGTTACTAATGTACATCGCAACAAAGCAACATTTGTCGTTCGTACGACGACGATGACCGTGGCCGTACGTGTCACGCGATCAACATCGAGTGAACGTGGACACACGATGAGATTTCAAGGCGTCGGGAGGGTGAAAACGGACGAGAAATAGCAGAAACTGGAGGTGAAAGAAGATATGAAGATATGATGATGAGAAGGGACTGTGAAATTGGCTTTGAAACATAATAAACGAGACATATGACGACGGTGATGAGACAACAGACGCGAAACAATGAAAAACGAAGAGACGGATGATGAAGGGTAAAACGAAGAAGAAATAGATGAAGAAGAATGCTGAAGGAACCAACGACGATGGTTAAACATGAGATGAAGAAGTTTGCCTTCCTACTTACAATTAGAACACGACGTTTCTATACTCACGTAGCCAAGCACAATGTGTGTGTGTGTGTGTGTGTGTGTGTATATGAAACAGAGAGACAGAGAGCGAAAAAGAGAGAAAGCAAAAGGCAATACACTCCCGGTGAGTCAGTAGGTACTCCGCGTTTGCTTGAACCCCTTCCATGTACGACGTCGTCGTCGTCCGTTGTTTATCCTCGTGATACAGAGATGGAGCTACGATCTTGTGTACACAGTGAAAAAAAAAAAGGTCTTTCACGAATCTGGCGCAAGGGAGGGCGCCACTGTTGAGATCCTTAGCGCGTCTAGCTACCAGTCTTCCCGAGGTTTATTATTTTTCCTTCTCTCTCTTTTCTCTTTCATCGCGCGCTTTTTTTCCTCTCTCATCCTTCCTTTCCATCTTTCTCCTCGTGTAATTGACCGACACGACTGGGTTAGTCGTGGCGCTACTCGTTTCGTTCTGCATCCCAGACAGTATGAGAAAACACCGAGAGCAAATCTCGCTCAGCTCCGCGACATGGAATCCTAGTGTATTCGACCTCGTTTACGAATATTAAGCGATGTAAATTAAACCGCGGTCTTACAGCAGCTTGTGCGTTATGCCATTTCGTTCTGGTATCGTTGACTTTCCAACAAAACCCTTTGCCCTATAAGCAAGGGATGAAAATGTTAGAGACGAACAAATTCGAACAAGAGGACAATTTCCTCTCTTTCTCTCTCTTTTGCCGGTATTTCTTCTGCCTCTATGCGGTTTAGATTTGTTTTAATGAAAACGTTGACACGCTGGAGAGTGTGTGAGTGACAGACAAGAGACGAATGCGGAAAACAGAGTTAAAAAAATAATAATAAAATTAAAACAAAGATAACGGGCTCGGGTAGTTTTCTCTCTTTCTGTGTCGTCCCTTCTGAATTATTACACGTTTACATTTCCTCGGCAAAGGCATAAATGAATGGAGTGCCTCGGACGGTAATATGCCTCATTCCGGAATGTAAAATATTCGCCTAAAAGGTACTGTCAGTGGGGATACTCGAGAGAGAATAAAATGACAAAATATCGTTTCGCAAGCAACGAAAGACTATTTCGGCGCTAGATGCTTTGATTTCAACTGAATTTAGCGACAGAGAGCTCTGGGATATGTGCAGTCACAGGTAACGTAGTGCAGTTTCCAGTTCGCTATAAAAATATATAGTCACGTGTATAGATATAGAATAAATATGGTGCTTTGACTGGGAGGGTTTTTTTTTTTCGTACGGCTGGAAAAGTGACGCGAAATAACGCGCTTTATCCATCACCCGAGTAGTTTTTATCCCCCGATAGAAGATAATACGAACGGGCAAAAATCCTTTTATCCACTTTTTTCCCCTTTTAACATCTTTCCTTCTCCGACTCTTCTAACCACCGCATTCTCTCTCCTCTCATATTCTCCATCTCTTTATATCCATATCGCTCGGTTCGCTGTACACCGGAGGCTGTATAAACGAATAATACTCTTTGTCAAACGCGCGTTTCTCGCGGTAAGTTTTTCGAGGAATGGCTCTCGTCATAAAAGTGACGTTTTTTTTTTTGGATGCCTATATATTTCTAAATGTTCTATTTTCCCGTCAAATTTCTGCTCGGAATACTATGAACTCGGACAGCTAACATCGTTATCCACTAGTCCCCCTTTAGAGATAAAGACCGCGGGTCCAGGTCGATACAAAAATCTTCTTGACGCACTCTTGCACAAAGTTTCTTCTCTCTCTTGGTACATATCCGTTTTGTCATTACTTTCGGCTAATTTACAGCTCGAAAGTTTCACGATGAGAAAAATCGCCTCCTCGTTTCACCGTCGAACTTGTAATTTTCTTCTTATCCCCTTTCGTCATTATCCCACCCCGACACATATGTACAGTGGGTAAAAAAGTATTCATACACCTTGTTTTTTTTTGCGATAACTTTATAGACATAAGAGATACGCAAAGAAAGACAATTTAATTTAATAGTACATCGGGTACAGAGACAAACTGCAAATGGAGAATTTTTTCCCAGGAATAATAGAAGAATTATGCAAGAAAAACGAAAATTTTCGGGCCAAAAAAGTATTCGTACACTTACGATTGAGCTGCTAAACCTCGATATTCACTCACGGACGGTCTGACCTCTGCGTACAATGTAAACAAGTCTTCGTTTACACAATGGTTTTGACCTATTCCATGCGGTGGTAGATCTTCAAGCTCTGAACAGACACGACGGCAAAGAAAAGCGAAATAACAATATCCATGCGAGATAGAGTGATTTTTCTTCGGAAACGCGGTGAAAGTTATCGAAAAATTAGTAAAGAACTAAATCTAAGTTTCGCAACGGTGCAATATATAATAAAAAAAATACGAAGACAAGCCAAAACACGTCTAACCAAAACGGCTGTCAACAATTAACTAAACATTCAAAATGGCCGATTTTTTCAGCATAAGTGAGGGACACGAGTGGCAACATAACGCCGCAAAAAAATCGAAAATCGAACATACGTAGCCCGCGGAAATTCAAAATGCTCGATACTTTTTGAACAGACCTCGTATACGTAAACGGACGTAGTTTTACCCGAACGAAAACCTCGTCCCGTGGATCAGCAAAGTCGAGAATTTTCACCCTACCACCCGGTTCCCCTTCTTCGTGTCTTTTTAACGTTCGGCCCCAAGGTAACACCCGCCCCGATGACCTCAATGAGTGTTCTCCACCCGGGGCGTATACCTTACTCATCCGTCAATTCGTTCCATCTTTTCTCTTCGCTATTTCTCGTCTGTAAAAATTCTTTCAAACGTTCGAGAGCCGTCCTTTCGCAACGACTGGCAAACAAAAAAAAACAACATAAATTTTCGAAGAATATTCCAGTAAGGAATCGAGTCGATACATAACCGCACACGTAGTTCGTGGCGTCGGGATATTTATGTATATTAAAAGAGAAAAAGAAGAAAAAAAAAGATTCAATATCGACGTTACGATCCCTGGAGAACCGAGGGACAAATAAAATTATAATAGCAATAATAGGATATTCTACGATACGAGTGAGCCCCTTTGTTGTCGTGTCAATTGAAATTAGAATTTATCGAGATTCTCGTCCTTCTCACGGAGAATTATCTCGCGTCTGCGAGGCTACCAGTCACCCCGTTCGTTTGACCATTAGTTGCAAAATAATTTACATTCGACATTGCCATACAGATATACAGATATGTATGTAACGTAACGATTGCGAAGAAGCATGGGAATGGAAACGTACGTATTTTGCTACCAGATGAGTGACGCAATTACCCGTCCTTGTCGATTATAATGGCGTCGAGGCGCTGGAGACTCTCGCTGTCTTCCTCGTTGGCGAACGTGGAGAACGGACGCCATTAGGAATTATGTCAGAAGGAATGTAATCCGAGCTAGGCGTTTCAGTCAAGATTCTTGTGCGCCTCAAAAAGAAAAGAAAAAAACAAAACTTACACACTGTGAGAAAATAATTCGACGGTGGAGGGGCCGGGAGATGCTCAATTTGTGTGCAACTCGTTCTACTGCGCGGGGAGCTCTGTGCTTATGCATCCCCGCGAGATAAAACGACGAGAATTTTCTCGCAAACTGATCAGCTTCGATGTGCAACTTGATTACCTTGTGAATATTTTTATGTTACATTCGCGCCGTGAGATAAAGAGAGAGAGATGAGAGAATGGCCAGCGGTGTGAATAAACGAGAGAGACGTGCGAAAATCGATGACTCAAGCGCGTATAGATAGCGAGAGAGATATGGGGGCGCACGTCGCACGGTTGAAAAAAAAAAGGAGGCGAAAAAAAAGTGCGATTGAACGCGCGAAAAACTCGACGGCTCTCCAGTCATGGGCAGCGAAACGCGCGGCCAAAAAAAAACTCGTTATTCTCCATTCGCGATTCTCACGATGCGAAAGATTTTTCCTTTTTTCTGCCTCGATTTTACAAATTTATGAATATCCAAAACTGTACTCGATTAAAAAGAAAGAAAAAAGAGAGACAATGCAGAACCACCGATACACAAATGTGTATATATCGTTGGCGGGTATCCCGTTACGTTAATTAACGACTAGCGCGCGCTCGCGAAACTCGAAAAAAATTCTCCGATGCAGATGCGCGCTCTCTGCTCCTCGAGAATAGGAGGAATTCGTATTCAACGTTGTAACCGTGTGTGTAGACACCGTATGTTACATATATGTGTGTTTGCAGACGTGGTAGGCGACAAGAGGTTGCGGGTACGTTCGGATAAACGAGAGGATCGGGCAATTAAAAATTTGTTCGGAAACTTGTTTTTTTTCCCTCCCTACAATATCCAGAAGCTATGTTACGTTTCCCGGCATTCTATGTGTGTACGGGATAATAACAGTTGGTAGATATTTTCACCGGATTTTTTTCCCCACTCGCCTAACCAACCTTCATCCACCGTACAATTCCTGTCTGCGGCGTTTGTTCAATCCGATTCTTTTTCTCTCGAGGCTCGGACTCGGTTTCCTATAGCATTTGATTCGTTGATTCGTTACTGTACACCAGACGATCCGTCGAATATGCCTCGAGAATGTTGACCAAACGATTACCGTCAAATTGTCGTTTGGATAAATTATTAAACGTAGACTACTGGAAAAATCATTTGTTTTTTTAATATTTAGACCTGACGTGTCATTGTTACTTTCTAGTTTCATTGAGCGCCCTGAAAACCGAGTAAATTTGAAAAATTATTATAAAGGTCATATGGTGAAAAAAAAATTAAATTGTTCATTTCACATTTTTTATTGACTCTTCAACTATAAGAAAAAAAATTTGAAAAATTCTTTTCTTCAATATTAACATTATTTTTGACGGGTACAAATGGATTACTGATGAAAACCGTGGCGCCTCCTTGTCGACATTATAACTTCACCGAAAATTATTCAATCTCCAAAAATAAAAAAGAATCTAGTGAAATAATGTAGTAGTAATAGTCTGGCGGAGGGATTTTTTTTTTCTTTCACAAATAAAGAAATTACAGTATTTCAAAGTTTAGTATGCAAATTTGATCAAAATATTAGTGTTTAATAATTTATAAAAAATTGTCCAATGAAAAAATTAAATAAACCTCTCGTCAGACTATAGAGAAAATAATTATCAAGATATACAAAAAAAAAAAGTAAAAATATATTAAAAATTGACTGATTTATCGTGCCGACACTGTCTAAAAACATAGTTTCAAGGAAAACGCGTTTAAATAATGTTAATATTGAAAAGAAAAATTCTTTAATTTTTTTCCTTGTAGTTGAAAAGTTAATAAAAAATGTGAAATTAACAATTCAATATTTTTTTCATCATCTAACTGTTGTAATAATTTTCCAAATTTACTCGATTTTTATCGCGGGCAGGGGTATGCTATCCCTTAAATTCAAGTGTATCTCATTTTGTTCCATATACTCGTTGTCGAAGTAGTTTTTCCGGCGTTTCTGAGGGTAATAAAACTAAAAATCAGTAAAATGTAGCAGCCTGCATCAATCCCGGTTTTTCGGGGTTTCCTTGTGACCTCGTACAAACGGGACGAAGTTAGATTAGGAAAAACACTGCGGACAAGACTCTGCAGGAGTCTCAAGAAATGGAAATGGGAACGAAGGGGTAAGAGAGGTAAAAACCTGAACAGATATGCGATGGGAACACTAATAATAGAAAAAGAAAAATCCTAACAGATTTGTGCAGTGTTGGCGTAATTTTTTCATTCGTTACACCATTTTGTCACGGCTTATCCCATGTGTATACGTATATATTAGGGCGATTTTTTTTTCGACTATTTTTTTTTCAGTCCCCACCCGAAATTTTGTTGGATATGTCGAAAAAGAAATTCCCTGAAAGTTACAGCCCTTAATATTAATTCTAAGTACTTTTCCAAAGCGTGAGAAGATTTTCCATCTAAAATACACGTAAATCGAATTTTTTTTTTCTTCAAATTTCTACAACTCAGCCGCATTTTATGCTATCATATTGTCCTTGGTTTCGATTTACTCAGAATAAAATAATCTAAAAAAGTGCCTTTTGCGGCGAAAGTGTAAATTGTACTGGTGAGTTGGTACGGGTCAGTGAAGTTGATTTTTACCCAAAATTCTCGTTTTTTTTGCTGTTATCTCCGAAACAATTAACTTTACGAAAAAAATGTTAACGAAGAATTTGTTGGAAATTTAATGTCCTATAAAAAACGTCCTATTGACCCAATTGCTTAGATTAATATTCCTTGAGATATTGAACTTTTTTTATTTTTTATTTTTTTTATTATTTGATATTTGATATTTTATAAATTTTATACTACTCACAAGTTAAAGTTCAATATCTCAAGAAATATTAATCTAAGCAATTGGGTCGAAAGGATTTTTTTGGTAGGAAATTAAATTTCCAATAAATTTTTCATTTACATTTCTTTCGTAAAGTTAATTGTTTCGGAGATAACAGCAAAAAAACGAGAGTTTTGAGTAAAAATCAACTTCGGTGACCCGTACCAACTCACCGGTACAATTTACACTTTCGCCGCAAAAGGCACTTTTTTAGATAGTTTTATTCCGAGTAAATCGAAACCAAGAACAATATGATAGCATAAAATGCGGCTGAGTTATAGAAATTTGAAAAATAAAAAAAAAATTCGATTTACGTGTACTTTAGATGGAAAATCTTCTCACGCTTTGGGAAAGTACTTAGAATTAATATTGAGGGCTGTAACTTTCAGGGAATTTCCTTTTCGACATATCCAACAAAATTTCGGATGGGGACTGAAAAAAAAAAAATCGCCCTAGTATATACACATAAAATACATGTATTATATGATCCGTTAGAAAACAAAGAAGCCCAGACGTATCGATGTCGGGGCGGCGGTCTTTTGCACGCGCATTCCCCATCGACGGAACGGACTGCGTTATACAGCAAACAAGAGGAGAGATCGTAAAAAAAAAAAAGAGATCGGAAAGAGAGAGAGAGAGAGAGGGATCTTGTCGTGAGGTGAGGGCAGCAGCGTGTGCAACAACAGCGGGAGCAAGCACACTTTCGATATTCCGCCCAAGGTGAACCTCGTGAACACGAGTGAATTACGATCGAGCAACTAGTTCACGGCGAGAGAGCGCGCGCCGCGCGGTTCGCGCGCCGAGTTCCAACACCCACGCAAGCGTCAGCGCATAGGCTATTATAGCCCCGGTATACGTAGATACATAAGTGTGTATATTTAATATACATATACGGTTGGGTAGGTAAGCATTTCTTCGATCTTTAGCTCTCGGGGCTTCGAGAGACTATCCTGTTTCAAACTCTGCCTCTCGTTTCTCCGGCCGTTGTTGTTTGTCCCTCGCTATTCCTTACCATATAATGACTGTGACTTACGGATTTTCTTAACTACTTAAACCTGCAACGGTGAAGAGGTTTCACTACGAAGATAGGACATTTAAGATAACCCGAGCTTTTTTTATGGAATTATATCCAGTCCCACTGATTGACATTTGTTGTCAATGACACACAGCAAAAGTGAGAATTACAATTCTGATATTGACGATATTGGAACGAGAGGAATACGAAAATGAACCGGACGTTTTGACACTCTCTGACATTTACCAATTCGTAAACAACGTTTACGAATTCTTCGCTTATAACTCTCGGATTCCACGAGAATACAACGAAAGGACACACACCGGGTTGAATTACGGATCGTGAAATAAAAGGAGATCGAGGAACGGTTCGGTCCAGTGAACAAGAGGGTTCCCCGGTCAGCAGTGGATATCAAACGGCAGAGAGAGTATATGACTGTGCATAACAAGCTGAGACAGCAGAGAAAGAATGATGATAGAGAGAAAAACAAGAATGTAGTATATGGATACGTTTGTGGACCCGGGAGGCTGGGTTACAGGAGAGAAGAACGATGTGGGCTTCGAGAAAAGACAGAGAGAGAGAGAGAGAGAGAGAGAGAGAGGAAAAGGTCGAAGGAGAGCTGTGCCACAAAGACAGGTAGCCGCACATTGGTCCAAGAATTTAGAGCCGCGAGGAGTGATAGGGAGTCCGGAGAGAGGTAAAAGCATTGAGGTGGTGAGGTGGTCGAGGGACGAGAAAATTGAAAAGAAGGAATGAGAGGGGATACCGCGCGAAAAAGATCGTACATGAAGGTTTGGGTGGAATGAGAACGAGAGGAGAACGAGATAGAACTGTTGAAGCGAGAGATATCGCGTTGGAGAATGGAATGAGGGAGAAGGAGAATGGAAGAAGATTGAACGTAGGTAGTTGGACCGATGGGTGGACGAGGGAAGATGGAAAGAGGGTTTCAAAGATATAACACGAACTGAAAACCACCTAGGCAGGTAGGCCAGCATCGCAACAACGGGCAAACCAAGTCGGGGCGGTCAGGTGTGAGAAGAGATCACGGAAGATCGGTGGTAGATCCAAGGAGACTCCAAGGATGTTGGGCGAGGAATGACGAGAGGAGGGAGAACGCTGAGGGATAAACCGTATGGGCGCGAGAAAGAGAGTTAAGAATCGCGGATCGCGGTGGCGAAGGATGCTAACAGCCGCAAACGAGTCTCGACCGAAGGAGAATAGGGATCCCTCGAAGCCATCCACCTTTGCGGCGATGGCGGTTCGCAAAAAACACCTGCCTTCATCTCTGTCCACTCTGTCTCACCGTATCTCCCTCCCCTTTCCTTTTCTCTCGCTCACTCTCTCTCTCGATTTAATGTAAGCATATGTGTGTGCGTTCGCCGTTAGAGATATTTGTGTTGTGTCCAGTCAACGTTTAATTATTAAGTTATCATATACCCATGGAACAATATCTATCAAATAGTTAATCCGTCATTAAGATTCAAACGGATACAGACCGAAATCTCGAGGATTTTTAAATGTTTTGAGGTAGTAGTAGGTAGTAGGACTTTTGTTTCCAAAGTCCGCCACTTTGTTATTTATCCATGAAATTTAACTTCGGTAGTTCCGACCAGAATGACATGTCTATAGATTAAGAATTATCAAGAATTTTTGATATCCGATAACATCAAGAGCCAAAATCACCGGGGCCACCCACGCGCTGTTTTTTCGAGGTGCCAACTTCGATCAATAATAATAATAACAATAAACTATTAAATTTTTTCAAGAAATTTTTTTTTCGTATCTTTAATATGTAAATAAAAACATCCTAAATATCCAAAACGATTCATTTTAATTTTCCTACAAAAAAACGCCCTGCAAAATGACATGAAAATCGGCTTAAGTTACGAGACTACTACCTTGAGGGGGGAAATAGGGTTAGACGGTTCAAAATTCGATTTTTTTTTATTTCATAAATTGTTAGTAAAACTATTGAAAAATATGTTCCCAAAATTTTAAATGAAAATTTCGACTCGTTCTATTGTTATAAGCCATTAAGGGCGGAAATCGGGTTAGGACAGCGTTTTCTCAATGATTTTCATGAATTTTTTTATAGTATAAAAAATGAATATAATTTATTGAAACTTTGAGAATATTTTATACATATATTTAAGTATATACTATAAAATTTTTGAAGAATTTCCTTGAAAAACACCGAAAATATTAGCGACCCATATTGCAGGTCACAATCTCAGACTCAGCATTTTGCGTACATTCTGAAAGCCGCAATTTTCATCTGAAATCAAACGAGGTTGGAATTTACTTTCATTATATGTCTCTCTTCTATATGAACCTAAATGCTATCAAAAAAAATAGAAAATTGAATTTTTTACAGGGGTCAAAACAAAAAAGCATGATTTTTTACCATTTTTTACAACTTTATTTGCAAAAAAAAAATTATTTTAAATAATGAAAATATTCCGAGTTTAGGTTTATATAGAGGGCAATACTATGAAGATAGTAACTGCCAATTTTCAAAACGATTGGTCGAAAACTTTTCGAACTAGCGTGTATGCAAGTTCAAAAAAAGTCGTTTTCAGAAAAACGCGTTTGAAAAAATAGCAAAATGCTGTGTCTGATTGTAACCTGCAATATGGGGTCGCTAATATCTGCGGTGTTTTTCAAGGAAATTCTTCAAAAATTTTATAGCATATACTTAAATATATGTATAAAATATTCTCAAAGTTTCAATAAATTATATTCATTTTTTATACTATAAAAAAATTCATGAAAATCATTGAGAAAACGCTGTCCTAACCCTATTTCCCCCATTGAAGTGACGAATGGAGCTTCACTGATGAACTTGACTTCTTTAAATTTTTTTCTCTTGGGTTTGACCTTACCTTTTTTTTTACAAATGACACAGCCTACATAGACGTTACGTTAGGCGCCGAGTTTATCTGGGTTACCGGAGCAATCTAGGCTGTGTAAAAGCAGAGTAGAAGGCAAAAGCAAGCGCGGTATGTATACATCCTGAAATAATAAAATATCCTTTGCAATCCTCGTAAAGAGCAGAAGGCAAAAGCGGGGGTATAAAGCACTAAAGGAAGCCGTTTGCAGTTGCAAAAGCGCGCGCGACCCGGCTTACACATTTCCTGTATGCCCACTTTGGTACACGAGAGGCTCTGCTTCCACCGGGCTACTCCTTCTCATACCTCCGCTCACTCCCAAGTCTGTCGGTGTGTGTACAGGTGTTCAGAGAAGCAAGTAAATTGCAGCCTTGAAATTACGGGCGTTGGTACCCGACCGGCGGCTAAGGGCGTAGGGGAGACGTGGCACTAACCTACAAGCTGCGAAGTCGCGCAATACTCCGTTGCCGTGGCCATGCGCGAAACACCCCGTTGGTAAGAGAAGAATAAAGTGGAGGAACACTTGGATGGTGGGTGTGAGCAGCATGGGTTAGCGGAGAACAAGACTTTTGGGGCAAAACCTCTCGGCGCCTCCGGCCGTTCATCTACCACCGTCTCCTCCTTCAACCCTTCCTCCCTCACTGTGATCTCGGCGTTGTTAATGTCGTACAATTGCCGCGTTGGACAGGCCTCTCACGGGGCTTCTTCCTCCACTTTGGACGCCCGTACCACCCTTCTTCACGGTCCTCACCTCCGCCCTCTTTCGGGGCTCTCTTGGATCTCTGCTCGGTGCAGTTAATGAAATTTTGGGAAGGCACGGGGTCTAATCTAAACTGGAAAGAGGCGTGTGCGAGTGAAGGGATGAGGGAGACTCCGAGGCGAAGAGTATATGAAGAGGTGAGGAACGAGAGTGAAAAGTTATGGAACTCGAGGGGTTAGAGTGGGAGAGGCGAAAATGAGCGTATGACGAAGAAGAGTGGAGAGAGATGGAGAGAGAGAGCGAGGGAGGATTGACGAAAAGAGGACTCGAGGGAGAAAGAGGAGAGATTGCGTAAGCAAATTAGCAAAGCAGTTGGCGCAAAGTCGAGATACCCAACCTGAGGGTTTTCTCCTTCTATGCTCTGTATATATATATATATACATATATATGTATTGCCTGGCAAGCCATCGGCGCGTAAATGCTCAGAGAGTAAACTTGTACGCACTCAGGGTCTCTCCTTCCGTTTCCCATGTTTTCCAAATCGCAGAGAACGCTGCACAAAGAGGGACGTCTTGTCGTCGTGATACGCCAGCGCATATGTGTGTCTGTCCTCACATATTTACGGAATTACGTTGATTTGTTCTTTGCACGCGTGCCGGGGCACTCGAGTGAACCTCCTGCGAGTATCACGATGAACAATTGAATAGGAATTGCCGGACCGGAAATCCACTCTCGTGGCCCGCTCTGTTCCGACATGATGAATCTCTAAGTTTTATGTGTGTTCACTCTGATCACGAAATCGCTAGACTTTTCTCCACATAAGACTACACATGTCTGAGTGGTTTTCCGACGCAAACTTTCTATATACACGGCCTCGTTTATTTGCCAATTGTTTTCGCTATTCGTTTTTTTTTTTAACAAAATTACGGTTAAAGTTCGTCGTACGTTCTCGCGGCGCATCCTAGCGGCAACTTTATGAACTACGGAGAAGTGAACTCACGATTTTAACAAAAAATCACATTGGCTTTTCCGTCGCGTGTAGCGTATAACGAAGTGTTTTTTAGCGTTACGATTGAAAGACGATGTAATTAGTAATCAGAGGAATTTTTACGATTTAGACTTGCACCGCAACGAGAAATCTTAAGGCCGTCGTCTGATCTAGAGCGAGATTTTTGACGTCATTTCTAATGTGCAATAACGTTTAAACCGTTGAAGTTGCCTTGATGGAAATTTACACGTGCATTTATTGATCCTTAGAGAATACTTGTACGTTAAAAAAAAAAAATATTTTAAATATTCTCATGTAGTTTTTTGCCTTGTTGCAACATGGTGCGCCGAAATCGGCGCCCACTCTGGACGATGTTGTATGCATCTGAAAAAAAAAAAATATATATATATTCTCAATCTGTATGAGTATTCGGAGCACTGGTAGCAGAATTGGTACTTAAAAAAATTTTTTGTCACAATGGCGGCCTGTTGAACTTTCATTAAGGGGGGGTAGGGTTTTGAAGGCGAAAAAAAAGCATATTTTTATGATTTTTTTGCGGCGACATGAGTAATATAATTTTATTAAATAGAATTACATATTATTGTACAATTATTGAAGTATCTCAGAAAAAATTTTCAATGAAAAATATTGATAAATAAGCCGGTGACGTTGAATCTCCAGAGGCGCCTTGAAAAAAGTGATTTTGCAGTGAACATTATAACTCGTTACCGGATCATCCGAAACAAAAAAATTGATATGCATTTTAAAGGTGATGTATTTCTCGAGGTAATCAGGAAGAGTTTTTTTTTTCTATTTTTTGCAGCACTTGGAAGTGAAAAACGCAATTTTAGCTCAAAAAATCGCGCTTAATTTGTTATTAAAAAATTGAAAAAATTGAAAAAAAAAAAAAAAACTTCTCCTGATTACCTGTTGATTTATGTGAAGTAGTAATGTTTGAATTTTCAAAAGGATCGGTTCAGTAGATTTTGAGTTCTAATGTTCACAAACTTCAAAAATGTCGTTTTCGGGAAAATCGATTTAAAGTTTTCACGTATCACGTATCACGTATAACGGCCGGTCGTTTGAAACGCTGTAACTCCGTTAGTTTTACTCCGATTGACTTAAAATTTATACACAATATTCTCGACAGATTGTTCATTCAGAAAAAAAATTTAAAAAAAAATGCAAAAAAAATAATTTTAAAACCCTACCCCCCCCCCCCTTAATGATATTTCATTATTCGACGAGTTATAAAATGTCGGCAAAATTATTGTTCGACTCAATAAAAAAATTAAGTATCAATTCTGCTACATTTTGCTAAAGAAATATTATTTCAAGCCGTGAACTCGGGAAGTGCATGCCGTACAATAAATCGCTAATCTATATATATATATATGGCTGCTATAGTTACCGGATGCTCAGTGTAAAACGGTGAAATCGGAGTTACACCCTCAGACCTCGGATCACGGTGAGCGCGTCGCCGGTTCCTTCTTCACTCTCGTTAGTACACCCCGCGTTGCTTGATTCGAATTAAACGCCTCTTGTTTGCCTAGCCATTAATGCCTCCGAGTCTTGTATATATAGTCGCCTTGGATTCGAGGCTCCTACGATCCCCCCTTTTATCCCGGTAAAAGTTATCATATACGGTATTTGCGCGTGCGAAACAACGACGCATACTATTAACAGAGAGGGAAGAAGGTGAAGATACACGTTGCTCGTTATTAATACTGTAATACTTTGGGGACATTGAGACGACGGAAAGGGAGTAAAGTGAAAGGGAAATGGAAGGAACAAATGTCTATACCAAACCCCGAGACTTTTCGACGTCAACTTCAAGGAACGAAGGGGACGAGAGTGACGTTTGCACGGAATACAATTAATTATGCGTCCTCCGGGCGTCCCTTTCTCTTCTCATTTTTTTCGCTCAGTTTTTCCTTCATTTTTTTTTCTTTTCCACCGTAACTACGCTCGTTTTGTCTTCTTCTTTTTTCGCGTGCCATTCACCCTCGCTACTCACTTTCGGTCATTTTTCCATCGTGTTCGCTCTCACAACGTAAAACTCGGACTTAACGTCCCGTTCCATTTCCTAATTTTCTCTCTGTCTCGCTTTGTTTCATCCGTACGTACCAAAACGAACCTCGCGTTTCATTCGCAGATTGACGAAAAATCTCTCGACGTTCTCAAACTCTTTCTCTCTGTCCCTTCCGTTCTCGTTCCGTCACTCTGTTCCGCATGTTGCAAACCCTTTACATCTGTAATACATACGTAACGATCGGTGAATACCACTACGGTACATCGTACACTGTACACTAGGGGGTCTCGAAATACAAGCGCATCTTTTCTAATCCCTCGTGACTCTCGTTATCCTTATCGCTAATGAAAATCGCTGTCGCACAAGCCGAGACAGAATTGATTTGTCTTTTTATTTTTTGCCAACTTCACGTCAATTTCGCGACGAATTAATGTTTCAAATTCGAACAAAAACTAATTACTAATTCATTGGTGAGATAATTGAGAAAATTGGCAAAGTCTTTTTTCTTTAATCTTGTCGTCTTTGATCGACATCCGCACATAATTTGCGATTACATACTCGGAAGTAAATGAGTCACAGTTTGATCGAAAGCATACCGGTAGAATATTCGCGATCTATGGATGGGAGGAGGGGGATAAAAAGAGAGAAGCATTCACGGGGCAATGTATACGACGATGTGCTTATGAATCAGAACGAGAAGTCAGTTGCGGAAGGCCAACCCCCTCGGCGACTCACCTTGGAATATTATCGAGAAATAAATGGTCACCTAACGTGGGATCCACCGCAGTTTATAATATAGTACATATATAATCTTGTATGTTATGTACTGCATAGATAAATATACATATATATGTATATATTTATTTATATGACTACATACGTGAATACTCGAGCGACTCGCTTCACTTCGCGAGGACTGTCCGCGTACGTGCTGTACGAGTGTATTACTCGGTGAGACTGCAATCGGAACACAGAACGTCTGGTTATATCAAGAGAGAAAGAGAGAGAGAGAGAGAGAGATAGAAAGAAATGAAACCTTACGGAGATGTTGGAGAATCTCGCGACTCGAGATTTATTATACATAACGCCGCAAAGCCCCGTCTACCCGGGGGTTCAGAAACGGGTAGGTGAATAAATATCAAGATTCGCGGCACATTGAGAGAGGGAGAGAAAGAGAAGGCATATAGAGAAGGTATCATCGTGGCGAAGTTATACCCCCGCAAGCGTACAATCGCAAGCAGCTTTTCGCTGTCGCATGTGCGAGCGCTAAAGAAACATTTACCCGAATGATACTATTATTTACAAGACTGCGTGCAACATCAGCGCGATATTTGAATCTTGAAATAGGAGAGAATCTACGCGAGCAAGTACATTAATATAGCAGCGAGCACCAAAGATTTCACGGTATAGTTTAACAGCAGGAGGAGTCATAAGACAAAAGAAAATAGTTGAGAAACATTTGGACTCACACACACAGACACACGTGCATTTAAATCTGACGAAAAGAGAAACGACACGAAACGTGCAGCTGGAATGAACGCGGAATTGCAAATCTGCTTGATCAAAATGGCAGGCTCTTAATGGGGGAAATAGGGTTAGGACAGCGTTTTCTCAATGATTTTTATGAATTTTTTTATAGTATAAAAAATTAATATCATTTATTGAAACTTTGAGAATATTTTATACATATATTTAAGTATATACGATAAAATTTTTGAAGAATTTCCTTGAAAAACACCGAAGATATTAGCGACCCCATATTGCAAGTCACAATCAGACTCAGCATTTTGCGTACATTCTGGAAGCCGCAAATTTCATCTGAAATCAAACGAGGTTGGAATTTACTTTTATTATATATCTCTCTTCTATATGAACCTAAATGCTATCAAAAAAATAGAAAATTGAATTTTTTACAGGGGTCAAAAAAAAAGCATGATTTTTTGCCATTTTTTACAACTTTATTTGGAAAAAAAAAATTATTTTAAATAATGATAATATTCCGAAGTTAGGTTCATATAGAGCGCAATACTATGAAGAAAGTCACTGCCAATTTTCAAAACGATTCGTTGAAAACTTTTGAAACTAGCGTGTACGCAAGTTCAAAAAGAGTCGTTTTCAGAAAAACGCGTTTGAAAAAATAGTACCAAGAAAAACAAAGTCAAGGCAGTCATAAATTTTGTTCGGTGTTTTTCAAGGAAATTCTTCAAAAATTTTATAGTATATACTTAAATATATGTATAAAATATTCTCAAAGCTTCAATAAATTATATTCATTTTTTATACTATAAAAAAATTCATGTAAATCATTGAGAAAACGCTGTCCTAACCCTACTTCCACCCTTAATGGCTTATAACAATTGAACGAGTCGGAATTTTCATTTAAAATTTTTGGAACATATTTTTCAATAGTTTTACTAACAATTTATGGAATTAAGGGGGGAAATAGGGTTAGGACAGCGTTTTTTCAATGATTTTCATGAATTTTTTTATAGTATAAAAAATGAATATTATTTATTGAAACTTTGAGAATATTTTATACATATATTTAAGTATATACTATAAAATTTTCGAAGATTTTCCTTGAAAAACACCGAAGATATTTGTGACCCCATATCGCAGGTCACAATCAGACTCAGCATTTTGCGTACATTCTCGAAGCCGCAATTTTCATCTGCAATCAAACGAGGTTGGAATTTACTTTTATTATATGTCTCTCTTCTGTATGAACCTAAATGCTATAAAAAAAGTAGAAAATTGAATTTTTTACAGGGGTCAAAACAAAAAAGCATGATTTTTTGCCGTTTTTTACAACTTTATTTGCAAAAAAAAATTATTTTAAATAATGATAATAATCCCATTTTAGGTTCATATAGAGCGCAATACTATGAAGAAAGTAACTGCCAATTTTCAAAACGATTCGTTGAAAACTTTTCAAACTAGCGTGTACGCAAGTTCAAAAAGAGTCGTTTTCAGAAAAACGCGTTTGAAAAAATAGTACCAAGAAAAACAAAGTCAAGGCAGTCATAAATTTTCTTCGGTGTTTTTCAATGAAATTCTTTAAAAATTTTATAGTACATACTTAAATATATGTATAAAATATTCTCAAAGTTTCAATAAATTATATTCATTTTTTATACTATAAAAAAATTCATGAAAATCATTGAGAAAACGCTGTCCTAACCCTATTTCCCCTCTTTATGGCTTATAACAATAGAACGAGTCAGAATTTTCATTAAAAATTTTGGCAACATATTTTTCAATAGTTTTACTAACAATTTATGAAATTAAAAAAAAATCGATTTTTTGAACCGTCTTACCCTATTTCCCCCCTTAAAACCGTAAAGATTCCAAGCCGTGAGTAACTCGAGCGGAGTGGGAAAAAAACAAGAAGAAAAATCCTCTCTCGAGACGTTCGCACGAAGCTTTACTCTCTTAACCCTGTGTAAATGGTAACGGTACTTTCAACTACCCGAGCGGTATAAGTCGTGAAGCGGGCGAGATGTGGTGCCTCGGGAAAAATTAAGACCGCCGTGATACCGGGGGGGCCTGATGTTTCTAATTCCCAATGCGAGCCTGTAGCTGTTTGTACGCGTTCGCGTATGTGGAAATGTATGTATTTTCCGTTTGCGTTACCACGTGGGTGTGTTTCGGAACGCGAAGAGACACGTAGGTGGAGATGCTTGAGGCGGGTAATGATCACGATTGAATGAGAATGAGGCCGAGAGAGCCAATACAATTAACCCCGGTAACATTGCCATGGGTCCAGAATGGCAAGGCTGCTGATACCGCCTGTTCCCTCTCTATTCCTCTGCCACATGTGCTCTCTTCTCCTCCCCCTCCCACGTTCTCTCACTAGCCACCATCACTGTCCATAGTCGTCGAAGTGGATATTACGTACCCTCACTGGTTATAACCATATAGGCATCCGACTCCCCGTATGCGAGGCTTCGGTACCTCGCTGCTTTTCCCTTTTGCCTCATAAGACTCCGGCCGACTCTGGCCTATACCCTGCCGGCGGGGTTGCAGCTGTTCTCGTACTTCCTGCACGCTGCGAACGAGAGATGAGAGAACTGTACGGGGCCAATCGTAATTATTACCGCATCGGGCGTATAAAGCGTTATCCATAGATCATAGGTAAATCCTTCACGCGTGGCAACAACTCCGCGAGTCTCTTCGTCTCTATATAAACCCATGTGTTCATATCGAACTAAGACAGGCAGAAGGTTTCATGATGGAGATCTTCCTACCGCCGTGGAACCGCAATAATCAATGCCTCTGTCTCCAGACTCCATTTAACTCATTTAATCAGTTGAGAGGAGAGAGACCGGACGAATAGGACGTTACGTTATGAAATTACGGCGGGAAAATTGAATGGTATCCTTCACTAATAATGCGGTAAGAGCGGATATATATACAGGAACGTGCGACCCTCCGTATCGCTATCGATGCAATTATTACTGTACGAGGAGGCAAGGAGTATATTACATCGGTTATCGATGAAGTCTGGATGGTGAATTTTCCCTGCTACTAACCTCGCCCTTCCTCCGACAGGAGAGTTGCCTTGCTCATCAAGCGAGCGGCGTACCGGGTTACCTTCGTGGTCTCATTGCAACAAAGGGCCAAAGTTTTCTTGCGGCGAATCGAATTTCACCTTTGTACGGGCAAAATGTTACGTCGGTCGTGTATTGCCTTCGTTAGATCAGGAATTTCGCTGAGACGGGGGCTGGTTCTATCGTGAAACCAACGAACAAGATAGCGGCACCACGAGACGAAGCTTCGGGCGAAGTATCCCACGCGCCATAATTTATGATAATTATTTCGCGTGGTATTTAAGTTTGCCAGGGGGCTGCTTTGTTGCTGCGACTAGTCGACCGTTCTGTCACTTGATCTCCCATTATCGGCATTGTTCGTGATCAACATTATACAACTCTCCATCCAGTAGCGATAATGAAAGCTCCGCTAATATCAAATTCCTCGATTTTCCTGTCGCTTCTGCCGACGAGACTCGGCAGTTCTAACGCGAGTTCTCGTAGGAATGCTTGTGTCGTTTCAATCTCCAATATCCTTAATATATTAACAAATTTCCATTGATCAAACGTGATGAATTTTTACATCACGTGTCACGTGATACATCCATTATACTCTCGTGCCTGAACAAAATTGTCTCGCGTCACATCAAGCTCTTCCCGTTGGCGTTTGGGTACGATGATCCCCACGTGCAAGTTCTAGCTTCACAGGCAACCATCCCTCTCTCTCTCTCTCTCTCTCTCTCTTCCTCTCACTCTGTCTCTCTTGTAACATCGCGGGCATTGTTGAAAACAAGTTTTCGAGCACTCAAACCCGCCCCGGGCTAAAATGCAAACTCTAGCATTATACCGAGTATGTAACCGTAGCTATTCTATATGGCATTCGTGTACGACGATGAATACGTTGTATCCGCGTAGTCGTAGTGTATAAGTCCCGTCCGTTATACGCCCCGAGTGAAGTTCAAGACTTGCAATAACGCCAAGTGATCCACGTTCCAGCGTGCGATGGTACATGCTATGGTGAGCGAGGGATATAACACTGCTGCCGGGGCTGACTGTTCTCGCTGTAAAACTTTGACTTAATGGCATTGACGGCGAAGGGCGAAGGAGCTATGTCGGAAAGGTGGCAACCGACATTAACAGTATACCGTATATTATACTTCGGAGGAATATTACAACCGTGGCTACGAATTCGTGGTCGCGATATGCAACGTTATAACCCTTAACTGGTAACGTCTTTTTCGACACCTTTAACTGGTAACGTCGGGTCACTCGTGTCTGGCGCTTTAAAAAATACTTTAAAGTGCTCTTAAAAATCTGAAAAAAATCATGTAGATTCGTTAACTATCGTAGTTTAAGAACCAATTGCTATACTGCCGATTTTTTCATTTGTTTAAACAATATAATTGTTTAAACAAATGAAAACGTGAAAAAAAGATCATTATTTTCAAAAAATCATTACTTTGACAAAAATTAACATTTTTTAAAAAATCCAACGGGAAATTGAACATTAAGAATAGTACTTTTAAGAAAAAAATATAAAAAGTTTCTATGAATTAATAGGATACTTAAGTTTTGGGCATCAACATCACGTTTTTTCACTCGTGTCCGGCGCTTAAAAAAGTACTTCAAAGTGCTCTTAAAAATCTGAAAAAAATCATGTAGATTCGTTAACTATCGTAGTTTAAGAACCAATTGCTATACTGCCGATTTTTTCATTTGTTTAAACAATATAATTGTTCAAACAAATGAAAACGTAAAAAAAAGATCATTATTTTCAAAAAATCATTACTTTGACAAAAATTAACATTTTTTTAAAAATCCAACGGGAAATTGAAGATGAAGAATAGTACTTTTAAGAAAAAAATATAAAAAGTTTCTGTGAATTAAGGGATAAAATAATCACGAGTTTGTTTCGCCGCGAGTTTTGTCCCGATCCAACCGCTCGCCAGAGAGAGATGTGTTTTTCCTTCATTTTTCAATATACCGCAAGACAATGTGGCAAACATATTTTTGCTTTTTAATCCAATAACAGATGACCACGTAATCGCGAAGAGGAGAAAAGAGTAATTGAAACGAGAGTAAATCCTTATTACGTTTTACAATGACCGTCGATGCTTCTAAAACTATTCCTTCGATCTGGAGATTACGAACTCTGCCAGGAATAATCTGCGTAATCCAGTCGAAGAGGATGCACTTCGCTGACAGGGGTTTCAGCGTGAAGAACGAGAGAGAGAGAGTAAAGGCGAGTCGAAGAGCCGATTATCGAAGAGATGGGTTTCATCGCGGCCAATGCAGTCAGGCATGTGATCAGGCAATCGCCAGAAATTCCAATCTCAGCTGTGCACCTCGCGGGAGCTAATTAATTGATAGCTTATAAATTGGTTCTCGCAAAGGAGAGACCGAGGGGGAGAGAAAGATGGGAATTTCGTCCGGGAAGAGACGAATAAAAAAAAATAACAAGAGGGAGAGGAGAATTAAGCTCGCACTTGGGTTGTTTCGTGTTGGACGTTCGCGAGAAATGCCGTCATTAACGACGTCGTTACGAGTCACTCGAACGGCTATATTCCCTCTTTTTCTCATACAGACACACAAACACGCGCGCACATAGATATTCTCTTACGTTAGACGAAGACGGGGATGTGAAAATACTCGTCGTCGAGATTCGTGCGTGATCCCTTCCGAGAGGCTGTAAGTATCGCAGTAGGAAGGAGGAAAAGTGAAAGAAAGCGATTTTGAACAGGATCTGAAGTATCATTAGTGACATAGGGGATGAAACTTTTGCATCAAACTCTGTATTCTCGTATTTCCCCCAATAAAATGTATAAGCATTGCCGATGGGAAAAGTTTGTGAAACAAACGATGCCAGAACAAACAACTTTCTTCCACTGTTACATATGTTGCAGTTAACTATATACGAATTTTGTGTTTTATGTACTACATATATGTGACCTGTTGCCAGTGGTTGGGGAGCTAATAAGATATTTAGTAGCCGCCAAAGTGCGCCTTAATCTACCCGCTACCTCGAGCCATATTCCCGTTGACTTTAACCACGTAACGGTGACCAGAGAGTCATCGAGAACGGAGAGAGAAAGGATTTTCGGCATCGCGTGGATTCGATGTGCTAATAGGGCGAGACCGAAAGCCGGCTTAACTCTCTGTATAAAGTCCAGGATGAGGTTAGGCCCGGGGGAGGAGGCAGTAATTTATGAAAATTATTGCCAGTGTCGGAGATGTTTTGTTGGAAGGTACCAGCGGGCAAGCATATATTCCTTCTTACTGGGAATATCATCGGGAATCGGGATCTATTTAAACTGGTCATATTTCTATTTGGAATATGAGTAGTCAAGTAGTTGGAACAAGCGATAAATCCTGAAGCGGGATAAAAAGTAACGCGGTACATTTTTCGGGATGATTGTTCAAAATAATACTGTTTAAGAACTCACATAAATTTGAAAAATTGTTATAAAGGTTATATGGTGAAAAAAAAATTAAATTGTTGATTTCACATTTTTTATTAACTTTTCAACTATAAGAAACAATAATAAAAAATTTTTTTTTCTTATATTAACATTGTTTTTTACGGGTATAAGTAGACTACTGATGAAAACCATGGCGCCTCCTTGTCGACATCATAACTTAACCATACATTATCCAATCGGCAAAAATAAAAGTAGGATCTAGTAAAATAATGTACTAGTAATAGTCTGACGGAGGGAATTTTTTTCTTTTTTTTCGCAATAAAGAAATTACAGTATTTCAAACTTTTGTGTGCAATGTAAATTATTAAACACTAAAAAATTAGTGTTTAATAATTTATTAAAAATTGTCCAACCAAAAAATTAAAAAAACCTATCGTGAGATTTTCATCAGTAGTTCATTTATATCCGTAAAAGATAATATTATTATATTAAAAAGTTAAAAAAAAAATTTTTTCTCATAGTTGAATAGTTAATAAAGAATGTGAAACCAACAATCAATTTTTTTTTCACCATATAACCTTTATCATAATTTTTCAAAAGTACTCGGTTTTCAGCGCGCGCAGGAGTATGTGAGCCCTTAAAATGTAAATAAGAAATTTTATGCTGTCAACAAACTACACTTTATTTTCGTCGTCAAGTCCAGGGGAGAAATCAAATAATTGGAAGCTTTAGGCTTTTCTTACGTTTTTCGAAATTGTTATGGCCGAGGCGGTCAAGTTACAATAACATGCAAATATATATATTTGCATTATAGCGAGAGAGAGAGAGAGAGAGAGAGGAGGAGAGTACCGGCAGGAAATACTTGGCCAATTCACAGCCGTCCAAGCCGCAGCGATGAAAGATCACGGGGTAATGCAATATCAGCTTCTCTCCCAGGATAGAGATAATGGCGTGACCGTATTACCAGCCACGATACGTCAATTAGCGTCAGCCAAGTCGACGATGAAGTTATAGCCGGGTAGGTCTCTCGAGTACCTTATATACCTCTTCCATCTACCCTCTATACCCTTCTCTCTCTTTCTCTCTCCTCTCTCTTACATCAGATATACTCATTCAACTCTTTCTCTCGTTTTTGCGTCCGCCATGATCCTTATACGATGCCATCGTGATCCTAAATTACGGATTTCTTTTCTGACTATAAAATTACAATTCGGCAATGAACAAAGAAAGTGTGACAGAGAGGGAGGACGGAAAAAAGAATGTAGAAAAGATTTTACGATACTTGATCGATCCATGATCAACAACCGTTAAGGGGGAAATAGGGTTAGACGGTTCAAAAAATCAATTTTTTTTATTTCATAAATTGTTAGTAAAACTATTGAAAAATATGTTCCCAAAATTTTAAATGAAAATTCCGATTCGTTCTATTGTTATAAGCCATTAAAGTGAGTAGCTCTCCTTCCGGCCCCGAGGGCGCTATTTTTTCAAACGCGTTTTTTTGAAAATGACTTTTTTTGAACTTGCTCACACGCTAGTTTGAAAATTTTTCAACCAATCGTTTTGAAAATTGGCAGTAACTTTCTTCATAGTATTGCGCTCTATATGAACCTAAAATCGGAATATTATCATCATTTGAAATAATTTTTTTTATGCAAATGAAGTTGTAAAAAATGGCAAAAAATCATGCTTTTTTGTTTTGACCCCTGTAAAAAATTCTATTTTCTATTTTTTTGATAGCATTTAGGTTCATATAGAAGAGAGACATGTAATAAAAGTAAATTCCAACCGCGTTTGATTTCAGATGAAAATTGCGGCTTCCAGAATGTACGCAAAATGCTGAGTCTTTTTTATTTTATAGTATATACTTAAATTTTATAATATATAGTATATCGTATATATCATATATACCAATTTTATAGTATATACTTAAATATATGTATAAG
Source organism: Oxytorus armatus (assembly GCA_958009045.1). Taxonomy (NCBI): domain Eukaryota; kingdom Metazoa; phylum Arthropoda; class Insecta; order Hymenoptera; family Ichneumonidae; genus Oxytorus; species Oxytorus armatus. The sequence goes on from OY253756.1 coordinate 14,706,006, forward strand.
ATATTCCTCAAAGTTTCAATAAATTATATTAATTTTTTATACTATAAAAAAATTCATGAAAATCATTGAGAAAACGCTAACCCTATTTCCCCCTCTTAATAAAGCATCACAGGCGTGTCGATGTTGCGTACGCAATATAGGAAAATCAATGACAATAATGATCGTTAATTTCCTGTAAAATGTGCTGTTAAAAATCTTCCATGCGAGCGTTGTTCCCACATGAATCTCCGCGCGGAAAATAGCATACACGTCCGCGAAGCTAAAATCGCACGGAGCAGAGTGGTATCGTAACATGTGTATACGATCCTTTGCCCCTTAAATAGGCCGTTATATATAATACGAGAGCCCCGGACAAAGATTGCCGAGCGCGGCGGCGGGGGAAAACGCCGCGAAAGAGATCGCCGCGTCGTCGAGGAGTTACGGAACTCCGGAGATAATGCTAATGACTCTCGGCGTTTTCCATGCATACACAAGATACACCATACGTCGGAATCGGTTGAATCGATCGCTTAATTGCCGATTGTCAACGTGAGAAAGCCTCCTTCTCGTGCGATCGACGGCGAAACGATCGATAATTCTCGATCTTTATAAGCCTGCCTCGAATAATTTCGATCTCCCGAAAACGTACAACGTCGTGTAAATCGCGTCACAACACTTCCGCTCTTTGTCACTCTATTTTCGTCGTTACGTTTAAACGCGTGTATCAATAATGAAAAAGTTCGGTGATTTCTTTCGTTGCGCGTAAAGTTTGAGGAGCTCGAGATCGGCAAAAGCTTCTCTTCCCTTCGAAACATTCGCTCTTTATTCTTTTCATCCGCAACCGGCTACAGAGCCGCGGTTGGATTCCTGTGAGAACGCGTGTAGATATCGCCGTCCGCGATCTAGGAAGAAAAATCGCGGTTAACGAATGAAGGGGAGAAAGGCCACGTACCGAGAGAGGCAAGCTAAATTATGGCCGAGAGAGTGAATCGAGAGGGTCGTAAGTATTAAGCTATATAGCGCACGCCAAGTTAGCCACACTGGCTCCTATTTTTGTATTTTTTTAAATATTTATTACAACCCAACAAACGCTCAGTCCTCCCCCTCGGGGATCTCTCTTTTCGCAAATTCATTGACGATCTATTGCGTCGGTAAAACGACATCGTTTAACATTACAGTATATGTAGGTTGGAATTAGGTATACCCACGCTGAACGAATAAGTATTCTCGAATCGGACGCGCCGTACTCCCGTTCGAAACCGATCTTCCTCCTATTTCTTTCTCGACTAAACCGTCCTCCGCTCTCTTTTGCTATATCTTTCGTGTGCTGGTGTATCCACTGCGCGCGGTCTCGCGATATAAGGTTTTCGCGACCTCGGCGAAGAGCCACTTATCCCCGGGTATTATCCCTCGGAGGGTGACCAAGAACGTACGAGGCAAACGAAGAAGGACATATTTAAGACCGGTAGTCGGGTTGTTTATGCGTGAACTCTCGCAGCGTTATGGGCCTACGGGGAATACGGCCTCTATTCCTATGCAACGGCGTTTTTTGTCTCTTCTTCTTCTCTTATCTATAATGTCCTGTTGCTACTGAACCCACCGGCGAATCAACGGGATACAGCGAAGAGAGAGGGAGCGCGAGCGAGACAATCACAAAGGTAGCAGCGGCAAAACTTCCGTCTCATTCCGCTTTTCCATTCGTTTCTATCGCTTCTTCTTATCCGCGTTCACCTTCGTCCATCGCCGCCCGCCCTCTTTTTCTCCGGCAAACCGCGTTTCTTTCATCCCTCTTGGTCCCCCGTCTTTTTCTACGTTTGTTGGCCCGACGCGACGGTGGTACAAACGGGATATCAATTGGCTGATTCTCGGCACGCCGAGAGGATTGTTCCATGCGGATCATACGGTTGAGCTTGAGGGAGGAAATAGAGTTAGGGCAGCGTTTTCTCAATGATTTTCATGAATTTTTTTATAGTATAAAAAATGAACATAATTTATTGAAACTTTGAGAATATTTTATACGTATATTTAAGTATATAATATAAAATTTTGGAAGAATTTCCATGAAAAACACCGAAAATATTAGCGACCCCATATTGCAAGTCACAATCAGACTCAGCATTTTGTGTACATTCTGGAAGCCGCAATTTTCATCCGAAATCAAACGAGGTTGAAATTCACTTTTATTATATGTCTCTCTTCTATATGAACGTAAATGCTATCAAAAAAATAGAAAATTGAATTTTTTACAGGGGTCAAAACAAAAAAGCATGATTTTTTGCCATTTTTTACAACTTTATTTGGTAAAAAAAAATTATTTTAAATAATGATAATATTTCGATTTTAGGTTCATATAGAGCGCAATACTATTAAGAAAGTAACTGCCAATTTTCAAAACGATTGGTAGAAAACTTTTCAAAAGAGCATGTAAGCAAATTAAAAAAAAGTCGTTTTCGGAAAAACGCGTTTGAAAAAATAGCGCGCTCGGGGCCTGAAGGAGAGCTTCTCACTTTAATGGCTTATAACAATAGAACGAGTCGGAATTTTCATTTTCAATTTTGGGAACATTTTTCAATAGTTTTACTAACAATTTATGAAATAAAGAAAAAAACGATTTTTTTAACCGTCTAACCCTATTTCCCTCCTTAAGAGCTCACATAAATTTGAAAAATTGTTATAAAGGTTATATGGTGAAAAAAAAACATTAAATTGTTGATTTCACATTTTTTATTAACTTTTCAACAATAAGAGAAAAAATTTAAAAAAATGTTTTTTCTTATATTAACATTGTTTTTTACGGGTATAAGTAGACTACTGATAAAAACCATGGCCCCTCCATGGCGCCACCTTGTCGACATCATAACTTAACCATAAATTATCCAATCGGCAAAAATAAAAGAAGAATCTCGTAAAATAATGTAGTAGTAATAGTCTGACGGAGGGAATTTTTTTCTTTTTTTTTTAAATAAAGAATTTACAGTATTTCAAACTTTTGTGCGCAATGTAAAGAAAAATTAGTGTTTAATGATTCATTAAAAATTGTCCAACCAAAAAATTAAAAAAACCTCTCGTGAGATTTTCATCAGTAGTTCATTTATATCCGTAAAAGATAATATAATTATATTAAAAAGTATAAAAAATTGTTTTTTCTTTTAGTTGAATAGTTAATAAAGAATGTGAAACCAACAATTAATTTTTTTTTCACTATATAATCTTTATAATAGTTTTTCAAATTTACTCGGTTTTCAGCGCGTGCAAGAGTATGTGAGCCCTTAAAATGCCGCAATTTTCATCTGAAATCAAACGAGGTTGGAATTTACTTTTATTATATGTCTCTCTTCTATATGAACCTAAATGCTATTAAAAAAATAGAAAATTGAATTTTTTACAGGGGTCAAAACAAAAAAGCATGATTTTTTGCCATTTTGTACAACTTTATTTGGAAAAAAAAAATTATTTTAAATAATGATAATATTCCGATTTTAGGTTCATATAGAGCGCGATACTATGAAGAAAGTAACTGCCAATTTT